>OZ026622.1:58478258-59078258 GCA_964020975.1 Hermodice carunculata | reverse complement strand
TAGTTTATTACAAATAAATTATTCAGCGGTGTTAAACAAAAAGGAAGTATTCGCTGTAGCTGATTCATTGTTCTTCTAGAATATGCTGCTTATGCTGCTTTAGATGTTTGGGGGGTTTTTTTGTTTTGTTTTGTTTTGTTTTGTTTCAGTTTTTTTTTTTTTTTTTTTTTTTTTCTTTAATTTATGAATTGAATTCGCTTTCTGTATGTAAATGGGATGTTTTTGCCAAATTGAAGGCTCATGACATATTATCGCAAACATTTTAAAATTTGTAGGACATTTTCGGATATAAAAACCATGGTATTATCTAGTATTGTGACAATGTATATCACCAATATCTGTGAAAAAAAGTTTTTTTATTATAGATGGAGCTAAATGTCATTTTACCTTATACATAAATATTCATCTTGAATGCTTATCCAAACTCTGAAACTTAAGTATTTTAAAACTATGGAACAGGTCATCAGTGTGAGCATTATAGGTCGAGAGAGGTATTATCCTTATAAATTTCTTTGGAATCTTTACGATTTATTCTGAGGTGCATGTATATGTTACTGCTCATGTAGTAGAACAGTAGAAAAGATATGGATACACTAAAGCATTATATAGTTGAAATAAAATCTTTTTACCAAAATTATGTCTAAACTTTTTGAGAATTCCAAGGACCTTACTTAATTTTTTCAAAGTAAACAATACGTGAGACTTCCAATTTAATTTTTCGTCAAACCAAATTCCTAGAAATTTATAAGTGTCCACTCTTTGCAAGGGAGTTCCGTTAATGTCCCATGAAAAGCCACTAGTACTTTTCTTACCATTTCGAGTTTGATATATATTATGTAATTTGCTTTTTCTATATTCACTGATAATTTAGTTGTTTGAAACCGTTTCATAATTTCCTTTAGAACAGCTGTTGCGATGCACGGTATCCATGTTCTTGTCACTAAGAAGTAGACTTTTCGCCTGCAAATAGCATGCAGAGCATGTCACGTGACACTTGACCTTAATCATTGACATTAAGTAGAAATAGCAAGAGCCCAAGAATTGACCCTTGTGGAACACCACAATTGGTTGACAGTACATTAGAATTTTCATTCATATAATTAACATATTGGCTTCTTTCAGTTAGATAACTATCGAACCAGTTTTTGTGGTATACCTATAATTCCATAAAATGGCAGTTTATTGCATAATATATCGTGATTTACAGTATCGAAAACCTTGGAGAGGTCTCTCCAAAGCCTCCGATACCTTACTAGCCAGAAAACTTACAGCAATTTCGGTTTTATATTTGGTTTGGAAGCCAAACTGCAAATTGTAAAGAATATTTAATCTGTCAATATAAGTGATTAATTGTTTGTAAACTACATTTTTAAAGATTTTAGACATACAACTTAAAAGGGAAATGGTTCTGTAGTTACTAAATATCTCCGAGTCTCCATTTTTGTAAATCGAAATTATTGGAAGTTACAAACAGTTTGGAAAAATCCCATTTTGTAATGAAATATTAATTATATAGGTCAGCGGTGACACTATTTCATCCCATAAAAATCTAAATTTTGTATTCAATATTTTTACCCTTTCAGGAACATGACTTAAAGACTCCAATGAAGATATTTACAATCTTCCGAACTACAATCATGAAAGAAAATTTAGATTTAACTTACAGTATATAACAAGGGAAGATCTAACTGTATTTAACGATACACTTGAATCAATCTGAGGTCAGATGACATATAAAAATTATGTTGTCTAGAATCCAGCCATTTCCAATGGGGGATGATTTAGTGCCAGTACTCATCAATTAATACATGTATGAACCCACTTTGTGTATGCCAGTTTGATTAAAGCAAACACTGCTGAAGGGCATCGACTAAATAGAAAGGGTAAAAGGAGAAAATCATTAAAGATAATAAGGACACTATGAGGCAAATGAAGTGCACATTTCCACACAGGCAAAAAAGTTAAAGTTAAATGCTTTCAGTTGTAAGTTTATACAAAGGGTGAATGAGAAAGAAACTTAGGTTTGCTGAGCCCTGTACACAGCAGAGGTTAAAGTTAGGACATACAAATAGCAACTAGAAAAAAGATTCGCTTCAAAGCAAATCTGTCTCTGTGCCTTCAAAACTTGCATAAATTTAAATCCTGCATCTTTTTGTGGCTCATTGGATGCGCCTACAGCACAAACCTAAAACTTGAACTTGGAATGGCACCTATAGCTATGGTGGTTTTGAAGATTTTAACATATACAAATTTCAATTGCCCCTGATTAGCAAGAATTAAAATTCTACAACTTTTGTATGTGGTTCATTGGATGCGCCTAGTACCCGCCCACGCCACAGACCTATAAATTAAGGTCGGAATTGCATCTCTACTTCTTATTTATCGTTGAAGAAATTCAAGATTTAAATTTTCAAATGGCCCTAATTTGCATAGTTTTAAAATTGTCACCACTCTTCACAAAAAACAGACATGTATGGAGGTATAAGCATGTCAAGTATAGAGTTTCTGCGTATCTCCAAATCACACTGGGGCCAATGAAGCCAAAGTAAGCATTAGATTAGCCATATATTTGGGTGATATGCTGGATACCTATGGTATAAAAATCTATATTTTATAAAATTTGGCATGTTGATCGATTTTACCAGCAGACAAAGTTGGACATGTTCAGTGACCTTGAGGGTCACTTTAGCGATGTGGATAGGTAGTTTTTTTAACCTTTTTTGTCTTTTTGACACATGTATAACAAATAATCGCAAAAAGAGAACCAGTTTGGTAAATTTTACGTGGAACATTTTGAAAAAAAAAAACGAAGTTCGCCCAAAAATGTAGAGGGGATATTTTTCAATAGTTAATTCCATTTTTAAATAACAGGCATATATTTGTGTATAAAACAGGTGAAAAACAAAGATTACACTCATTTAGGAGATAATTTTTTTTTTTTAAATCATCCAAAAATCTTGTGTTTAAAAGAAATTACATGTATTTGAAATTTTTGCCCATAGACACATTGCTGGTGGTCATGTTGGAATAAGAAATCGTAAACGAAGCTCTGATTTCAAATTGATTTAATTTTTCAAAGATTAAACAAATTCACGTGATTTTTTTTTTATTATTCGGGTAAATAGATTAATTGATATTTGCTGATGTTGCTGATTTTAACCATCTGCTTTCCTTACAACAAGATTTGTCTGTATATGTGTAGACTATCATTCCGAAAGACATTTACGGGTTATACGCCCAACTGGGGTCAGACTGGCAGTGGTGGTGGATCCGCATACGCATTACACAACATTGGCGTGAGTGGCATGAGGCAACAGTGAATCTCACAAAGGCATACCCATACACCGGGGGTAAACAACAGACAGTGAGTCTGGTTGAAATGCAAATCAATGCCATAACTTTCATACTTAGTGATTAAACGCAACCTGTCTTATTTCATGTATTGCTAAGGCGTATTGCACACTAAACCAGATAATAACTCTGACAGTATTTTGTTCTCGAAGATTCAAAATTATTTTAACGTCCGCCAGCAAACAAAAGAAATGGTCTGAGAAATAGTCAAAATGCAATTTCTGCTCAATTTGTGTAAGAAAGAGTATTTCATTAGTTTCGCTACCCCAGTTTTATCTTTTATTTATATTTTTTATGACTCTGTAGTGGTAGATCTATGATCTGGATGGATGTTATGTATTCTCTCAAACAATTTGACAATTGTATATTATTTACATTTTATAAGCTTTTTACACACACGTCACATCTAATTATAGGTCTTTGTAAACTAGGTCACTAGGTCAAGCATGTAGGTCAGTAATATCCACCAAGTATTGTAACAATCCTGGAGTTTCTGCCACTTAACTTTGTAATAGTGACCTAGATCTACCCAGGTCATGACCTACGGGAGTGAATAACACTCTGTTTCCGTACTCCCTTTGTTTTGCGTAGAAGTGGACAATTTTTGTTTCACATGTAGTTTCCTCTTACGCTATATGTACTCAGGCAGAGCTACCCCCGCACATGACAGCCCTGCTATTGAACCCAGGCTTTTATTTTTGATCAATTCCATAAACTTTAACTTTATTTACCGTTCAATATGAAAACAGTATTTCTTGGTCAGACACTTTCCCAGCTCTGTACATGGTCGGTCGAAGTAAGATGAAATTCATTCCCTTAATGCGCCTGCCTTCATGTCATTTTTGAAAATCTTAGCACCTGTGGAATACTCGGCCAAGGGATTGGCTGTGGCCCTGTGTCTCATTAAAATGTATTTGGATCATTTTTCTTCAGATTATGGTGGTGCCTGGAGTTCTCACGTTAACACCTTATGCTAGACCACATTATATCAAGTCAGGGGGCGCTCTTGGCGACCTGGCACAATGGGCAGACCTGATAGCAGGCATTTATGCTCTTGGTCATCACGTACTTTTATACTACGACCTCAACAAGGCAGCCAAAAGGTGATTCAGTCAATTAAGTGGCGTCAATTCATTTCCATCAGTCTCTCAGAGAGTTGAAGTCCGGATTAAATAATAAAAAGCACTAGGCTCGGCAATATTCAAGCAATGAAAAAAAAAAAAACAAGGATGAGAATTAAAGGACAGTGGAAACTGGAGATAGCTGTAGCCAGTCATATTTTCCGCGCTTAAATTGTCGAATTAAAAGTTGTGCCAACTTGAACTGCAGTTGCAGGCATCACTGTTGAAACTAGAGTTTCCGATGAGAATCATCTATATCAGTAATTTTCACATACCTGGATATGCCATCGCATAAAGGAGACGCCGCCCTCATATTCATATTGACAAATGCGTGAATGGTACGCAAATCCGATATACAGTTATACCTTAAATCAGTGTGAAGCGAAAATTGTCTGACCCTTTACACTTATTACCCATTTCAAAATAGCGAATAGGTCCCATCTTGGTTGTCAGTGCAGTTTCCACCCTCTGGTAACCGATGGAGCATGACCCAATGCAAACAGGACACCAGAGGATATGGCGATTGTGCTTTTGGGGTGTAAAACTGAAATGTGTTAATGTGTATGCAGCCTCTCTGGATAGTTCTACAGCTCTCTTCATAACAGCGGGGTTCTCTTCTATATTACATGAACAAGCTTTTTCAGTCGTAACAAGTATTATTCTAATCAAGTGAAACAGACAATGACTTTGAAGATGTACAACTTTCGCCATGGCTTGAGATGCCTGCCAGACAAACCATAGCCCACCTTGCTACGCGGGAGTATGTTTCAGCTAAGTAATGCTACAACTTACAAATAACACCTTCCGGTGGAAGTTGTACTGGCAACTTGGTTTGGTGTTATTTATTATTCTTGACACTTGCTCCTCCATTTTATTTCAGACTCCATGAAGCGATCAAGCTACAGAAAGAGCACATCGACCTCCTTTACCTCGACTATAGTGCACTAGAATATTTGCCAGTGGACGTACTGAAAGCATATAGGTAGTTGTACATTTTATTAATTGTGAAAAAGCAACAATGTTCTTAGTTTAGTATACCAAACTCTGATCAATGGTCTAAAAAAAGTTAAGGTTTCGTCCGCTAACATATCACTAGCCCTGTAGGGTTGAGTCAACAGCTTTCTTTAATGTTCTGTGGTTCAAATGCTTATCATTTATTTATCGGCCTACACATTCGTGTAAATGTTTTGAAATCAGTATTTTAGTGGCAGGTTCCAAAGATGGAGTTGCGTTTGGAGTAACAGCGGATATTTCAAGATCAACAGTCTCTTACGCTACCTATTAAACGTTTTAACAGTGTGGACCTAACTCCAATGTATCGGTATGCAGCTTTTTCCCATTTAGAATTACCATAAATGGTCCAGTGTCCTGACTGTCGTCTGCTTGCATTTTTCATCAGCAGAGACATATGAAAATAGGAAAGATGATTCGCTGCATAGCAAATCAGTGTGTGTGTGTTCAAAGCATATTGGTATGGCAATGTACAACTATTCCATAACACGGGTTGAAGTTGGAATGACGTCTCTATCTTTTATTGCTTTGAAGTAATTTAAGTTTTAAAATTCTAATCTTGCTATTTAGCATAATTTAAATTGCAACAACTTTTATTTTTAATTCATTAGGTGTGCAATGGCCAACAACTCCCTATAAGAAGTTGGAATGACATCTCTATCTATTATAGTGTTAACGATATTCAAGATTGAAAATTCCGAATACTGCTAATTAGCATAATTTAAATTGCTACAACTTTTGTTTAAGATTTATTACATATGCGATGGTTAACAACCCCTACTAAAACTTGAAATGACATCTCTATCTATAATAGTTTTGAAGATATTCAAGTTTTAAAATTTCAAATGCTGCTAATTAGCATAATTTGAATGGCTACAACTTTTGCTTTAGATTCATTACATGCACAATGGTCAATAACCCCCTAATAGAAATTAAAATGACATCTCTATCTTTAATAGTTTTGAAGATATTCAAGTTTTAAAATTTCCAATGCTGCTAATAAGCATAATTTAAATTGTTACAACTTTTTAAAAAATTCATTGGATGTGCACTGGTGAATAACCCCCTAGTAGAAGTTGGAATGACATCTCTATCTATTATACTTTCGAAAATATTCAAGATTTAAAATTTCATATGCCCCTAATTTGCATAATTTTAAATATCTTCATTCCTCTGTATAAAACGGCCAAACTCCTTGTATGGAGGTACAATCATGCCAAGTTTGGAGTTTCTATGTATAATAGTGTCCGAAAAAAGTGTCGGACAAATTTGCTGGTAAAGAAGAAAAGAGAGAGAGAGAGAGAGAGAGAGAGAGAGAGAGAGAGAGAGAGAGAGAGAGAGAGAGAGAGAGAGAGAGAGAAAGAAAGAAAGAAAGGAAAAACAGAAAAGTGTGTGTTGACTCACACACTTTAATTATTCAATAGCCATTGACTCAGTCGCTTGAGAGTTAATAATAGTGGTACGGGCAAGTGGATATAGGCAAGGCGATGTAAGCCGACGGCTTTTGGCTGTGGCCCTGACGTTACAGGCTTAAAATGAAAGGACCCGGTTGCATAAAAACACAGGGACAACCAGCAGAGTGGTTGTCATATTCTGTTCGATGCAAACCCATTCATACTGACCGCCAAAGTCACTGTCCACTGAAAATACTGATTAGGGTTAGAAAAGAACAAACAAAACTAGGAAAGATGATATGCTGCATTGCAAATCAGTGTGTGTGTGTCTGCAAAACATATTGGTATGGCAATGTACAACTATTCCATAACACAGGAGCAGAAGTTGGAATGGCATCTCTATGTATTATAGCTTTGAAGTAATTCAAGATTTAAAATTTCTAATGGTGTTATTTAGCATAATTTAAATTGCTATAACTTTTATTTTTAATTCATTAGGTGACCAATGGTCAACAGCCCCCTAGTAGAAGTTGGAATGACATCTATATCTTTTATAGTGTTGAAGATATTCAAGATTGGAAATTTCGAATACTGCTAATTAGCATAATTTAAATTCCTATAAATTTTGTTTTAGATTCATTAGATGCGCAATGGTCAACAACCCCCTAGTAGAAATTGAGATCACATGTCTATATAGAATAGGTTTGAAGATATTCTAGTTTTAAAAATTTCTAATGGTGTTATTTAGAATAATTTAAATTGCTACAGCTTTTATTTTTAATTCATTAGGTGCCCAATGGTCAACAACCCCCCAGTAGAGGTTCGAAAGACAACTCTGTCTATTATACTTTTGAAGATTTTCAAGATTTAAAATTTCAAATGCCCCTAATTTGCATAATTTTAAATATCTTCATTTCTGTGTATAAAACGGTCAAACTCCTTGTATGGAGGTACAATCATGTCAAGTTTGGAGTTTCTATATATAATAGTGTTCGAGAAAAGTGTCGGACAAATTTGCTGGTGAAGAAAGAAAGAAAGAAAGAAAGAAAGAAAGAAAGAAAGAAAGAAAGAAAGAAAGAAAGAAAGAAAGAAAGAAAGAAAGAAAGAAAGAAAGAAAGAAAGAAAGAAAGAAAGAAAGAAAGGAAAAAGAAAAAAGTGTGTGTTGACACACACACTTTAACAAAGCGCCACATTGGTTGACAGAAAGATAGTGCAGCAGCATTTATTCAAGTGGAATTCACACATGTCTGAACGGTACATATCCTATGTGATAGTATCTTCAAATAATATGTGTGAGATATGGTACCGGCCGATATAGAATTGTGATAATTGATCATGCGAGGACTGTATAATACCCTTGCACTGCGATTGTTTTACTTAAATTGTCTCACGCGTTCAGGCAGGTGAGCCATGCACAGCACAGTCTACAAAGAAAAGGGGTCATACATTGAGGCAATTGCGGCAAACCAAGATCTTGCAAAGATCTTTGTATACGAAATTGAAAAATGGTAGCCTCCGATAGCTTAAACTGGTTAAGCACCGTACAAATATATTCTCATTTGATATTGATTTTGTAGATATTTGGAACAATATTTGTAAGACATATGTCGAATTTTCTTACTATTTGATTCATAATCGTTGCAAGATGAATTCTGTATTCAACGGCAGATTGATTTCTCCCATCTAGCTTTACGTGATAAGAACTTCAAAACTGATTGAGAATTTAAATCGAGCTTTAAACTGCTCAATATTTCTTATTTTTCAGAATGTAAAGAAAAACGGAATTCCATCCGTGGCAAATACATGCACTCAGTTTCAACAGAATTTGATTTCTGTTTTACGGTGCAGGACATTTTTTCATCGCTTTTTGAATTGCTAAGGTTCAACAAAACCTGAAGAAATGTTTGAATATTTAATATTTTTTGTCTGAAACTGTTATTGATATTTGAAAATTACTTTCTATAGATAAATTTGTGAAACAATTGAACCCGATGATGTTGCAATTTTTTAGGAAACGGGAAAATATATGACAAGTTGAGTTCATTCAGGATATACAACATCTTAACTTTTATTATAATTTGTACCCAATAAGGGTTAATACAATATATATATATATATATATATATATATATATATATATATATATATATATATATATATATATATATTAAACAAGCAATATATAAAGAATAAAATTACATGATATAGGCCCATACATATTTACATAGTTATCATATTAAAACCTATACCCGTAAAACAGGGGGCCTAGCGTTTTGTGAATGCGGTCGCCAAAAACATCTATAGTAAGAGCATCATTGGGAAGGGATAATGCTTTGATCTTCGTCCTGTCCTGTTTACAGGACACATATGTGCTCTGTTTTCCGCTTACGTGTCAAATTTTAATGTAAAATATGACGGTAATGGAAGTAAAGAAGTCATTTTAGTTACGTCAGTAGAAAGTTTTCGTAAAGAATGAAATACGTTCTCGGAGTGCTCACGAAAACTTGTAAGTCGTGACACAAGTATTGAGACATTGCATACTCAATAAATGGACGTTGTAAAGGACAACTCTTTTTTCGAAACAAACCAAAAAGTTTCAATTTCTCCTTGTTCTTGGTAAAAATGAGGATCATTTAAACTGTAATCCAGTTGTAAATATTCATATCGATTTTGCAAACGTCGATGTTATGTTGCTTTTTTTGAAAGTTCCACTGCAGTCTGTAGCACAGTTATATATATATATATATATATATATATATATATATATATATATATATATATATATATATATATATATATGTATATATATATATATATATATATTCAAATGTAAAACGACAGGAACACTGTAGTTATTCTTATTGATATATACTTATCCTTGGCGATAGAATGACACGGCACTGGGCTAGATGGAAATAACGTGTGCCTAATTTTTATCTCACATGACTGTTAAAGCCGTGGCTTTTTTTTTTTTTTAAATATATGCATCAAACGTGACGATAGTGATTAATTAAGGTGAAGGTTTAAACATACACAGTGACTTGATTGGACATGGAGCGTAGAGAGATTGGTTTGGTTCGGGGGGGGGGGGGGGCACTGAGAACTACACAGAGGGTGTAACACTGTAGCTCCTGTATGTATAATCTTTAGCAAGAAAAAAATCATCAGAAATGGTCAATCACTGGGTCTAAATACGGTCGATTCAGCAAGTTTGCTTCATTGCCATTGGGGTTCAGCATGTGTTGAGCGGGGTCAGCTCGATTTACTGTGAAAATAACAAAAAGGAAAGAAAAATTGAAACAGACGACATTTGACATGGTGTGTTGTTGCCTTTTTTTTGGCGGGGGCGTACTTTCTCAGATGGAAAGGATTAAAACTATTCATTGCGGACACGCTCTTCTGTTCGTTGTCTATGTACTTTTTGAGCTAACACATCCGTTCAGTTGCAGAGCAGTTTCTGCCAAAATGCCAAGCCTGCAGGGCAAAAAGGTTTGAAAACATCGTGCTGCCACGTGGTGGCAATCATACAAACTACAAGTCTTTTTCTGCCATTAACACACTGAAAATTATTCATGCAAAATGACGTAGAATTCCCACTTTCATGACTAAAATAATGCCTGTGTTTACTTCTCACCCGCGCAAATATATTGAGAATCTCCTGTTAAAATGGCATTGCGGTGAACTTCATTATGAAACGCAAGAGTTACATATATCTGCACAACCAATTGATACATTATATGCCATGGGTGAAAATGAGCCAGATGTTTCCATTGAACCTGATTTTATATGAAATCTTGTACGTTAAACTGTTTGAATTGGCTTGTGCATGTTGACTACTCCTTGTGATATATCGTGGGCTAACGTCTCTAGCTCCTCCAGTCCTGTTGTGTATTTCTTGTACTTTTGTGCAATTAGTTTCTTGTAGAAATGGAATGAGAACACCAGGAATACAATAAAGACTGGTCCGATGACTACCATAGCGGCTATTGGCACTTTGTTGGAAATATTATGGAAGCGTACCCAACACAGCAACGCCATCTGGACGAGGAATAATATTATGCCGACTCCAGTTGAAAAAATCCATGCTGTTTCAATATATATATGCATTTTGTCGTGAGGCGATTGTTGAAGGGCCTCAGTGTCCCCAGCATTCACACCCTCGATGTGAGGCAAGATGCAAGTGCTGATCATGAGAGCAAGCAGATGTACGGCAACAACTAATGTAGTGCAGACGCTAAATGTTATTAACAACCACTCAGGAATTCCAGGGTCTAACTGGGCTTCTACCATCGATACCTGAAATACGAAGACAAAAATATTTTCATTATTTCATGAGGATAGAAAGAAAATTCAGTTTTTAATGTTAGTTATTCTCTTAATTTGAAAAAAACACCATATATATTTAAGCACATTTTCACTAAACAATATGATAAAACTTATAAATAATGCTGAAATGACAAACTATGCAGCATCCAGAAGCTGCAAAATACAGAGTTGGTAACACAAGTATATGTATAAATATATATAATATTAAGGGAGATCATTCATGCAGTTTTGTCAGTCTTCTATATGAGGGGCAATGCAGTGATAATTTGAAATTGTTTTAGTTGTTTTATATGATAAATGTGGACTCATATCAGAAAATACAAACTTTTTTCCCCAACTGGATAAGCAGATATCAAGTTTTCTTAGATATGTAAATGAGGGGTTGTGGTGTTATCTGGACTAACTGCTACAGCTAAATGAACAAGTTATGGCAGGATGAAAATTTGAAAGGTCCGAATGACCTTGACCTTTGATCTTTAGAATTCACGTGTAACTTCCAAAAATGTACAATTTTACAATATCAACAATTTAAGCCCAAAATGAACCAAATCAGATGAAATTGACCAAGTTATGGTTAGATAATAATTTCAAAGGCCCAAATAACCTTGACCTTTGACTTTTAGAGGTCACATGTAAATTACAAAAGTGTGCAGTGTTGCAATACCTACAAGTTGAGTCCAAGATGAGCAAGTGATGCCTGGATGAAACTTTCGAAGGCCCATCTTACCTTGACCTTTGACCTTTAAGGGTCATATAGAAAATTACAAAAATATCCACTGTGTCAATATCTACAACTAAAGCCCAACATGAACCAAATCAAATGACAATTAACCAAGTTATCTGCAGTGTTGCAACACCTACAATGAGTCCAAAATGATCAAAATTGCGTGAAAAATGACAGAGTTATGGATGGAAGAAAAACTTCAAAGGTCCAAATCACCTTGATCTTTGACCTTTAGAGATTGCATGTAAATTACAAAAGTATGCAGTATTGCAATACCTACAATTTGGGTCCAACATGGTCAAAATTTGATAAAAATTGACCGAGTTAAAGCTGGATGTAAATTTTAAAGGTCCAAATGACCTTGACCTTTCTCCTTTAGAGGTCATGTAAATTACAAAAATATAGGTTGTCACAAACTTGTAAATTGAAGTTGGATTTGTTACATGTACCTATAATAGTTTTGGAGACATAGTCAAGATTTAAATTTTCAAATGGCCCTCATTTGCATAATTTTCAAAACCGTTTAACCTTTGAAATTATATCAGAGGTGTATTGATACATGATAATATTGTAAGTCTTTGGAAACGGTATAAACAACAGCTGGAAAAACATTACCCTGCGTGCTCGGTCACCTTTCTTTGAGGTTGGTGTGATGGCTAATAGGTCATTGTTTGACTTCACAAATGGCTAGGCAATGGTGCCAAAGATCGAGGGTTCAAGTCCCACAGGGAGGGCTGACAAAAAACTATGATCTTTTTCGCTATTAAGGCCATTCATTTTCTTATTCATTGGATTACGGATCCCCCGAAAATTTTGTCCCCCCCCCGAAAAAAATTAAATGAGACCTTTTTTATTATTCAGTCCGCCGATGAGCGAAAGGCCACTTTTATTTTTTCCGCCGATCTCCCTATGTTCGTAGGGTTAAAATTCGTCTCTAGATAGGCATACTGACAACAGGACTTCATTCTGACTGTTACCAGATGTGATCGATTTCCACAGCGTCCAATCTTATTAATTCTCTTCTTGTACAAGTTATTTACAATATGCGGTCAATTTTATTGAAGGCAAAACTGGTATGTTTGGAAAACCAATGCTTCTGATTTGCAAATAGTGTCCGGGCACACGACGTTGCCTTCCTCGGTAACAAATTTTGAATCTTAAAAAAAAAATCTACCTCTCCGAAACCTGAGGCCCAATTGCTTTGATGTCACACAGGAACACTCCTAGGGACTTCTAGTTCTTAATTTACTCACCAGGTGGCACTACATTTTTTATGATTATTTTGGGGTTTTTTTCTGATTTCGACTTCGTCCACCTGCCCAGAAACGTCACTGAGATTAAGAAAAAACTTGAGGGATATGTTCCTTGTGAAAGGATCAAACAAAGTTGCTCACTAGGTAGCACTGCTGTGGATTGCAATTTTTTTTTTTTTTTTTTTTTCAATTCGGGTACTTGTAGGTACCGGTAAATGTACCTCTCATATTGATTACTATGTGAGTCAATTGGCATTTTAGTGCTCAATATCATGTATTTTCTCCACCAAGTAGCAATGCTCTTTTTATAGTTCTCTTGAAATGTTCTTCAATTTCTCATACTCCAGGAAAATTTATGTTTTTAATAATTTTTTCTTTAGGTAAACCTTACAAATACTTCTTAATGGCATATGCACTCAGCGAAAGCTCAACGCAGGTCTATCCAGTCGCAATTTCGATTTTGTGAACAAGTGTAGCTTAATTTCACTGCTTTTGGCAATAAAGACAATATTAGTAAAAGACAACGTGCCAAGACTGCTTATTCTTGAGAGATGTAATTTTGGGGCCCGGTTAATTTCACTATTTCTCGATGGTATTTCTGTTAAATATCATTAAAATGTGGTTGTAGTTGAGAATATGGCCATATATGGAGCAGACGGAGAAGGTGCCATCATGAGAAGTGTGTGACTGATCCTGGTGATAATGGCAGCCTCGTATATAACACTGACGTAATAAGGCCTATCCTCAGCTCCTGTTACAAGTCCATTTTGAGATTAAATATGCAAAACTATGAGCTTTTCCTCAATTTGATAATTTTGGGGAGCATTTACTAGTGATTTTCTCGGAACAGTGAGCATTCCTCTGATAATTTCTGGGAGCCGGGAGCACCCACCCACCCACCCACCCCGAGCCCTACCTTGCGTCCTTTACGTTGACAAACGTGCCCCTGCGTACATTTGAAGTGTACTCATAATATCAAATGACCACACGTGATATCAACGTGTTGCCAGCTGATAAATTGCAATACGTTTGTTGACAGGGCTATACCCCTTCAGCCCACCCCACCCCACCATGTAATATTTATGATTGTGTTCTTGTGGCAAGCTGAACTCTTGACTGCAAGCCAATTTGGGTTGCTTGGTACAGTACTGTTGGTCGTGTCGTAAGTTCTTTATTAAGTATATAAAATTACTTTTCCAATCACAGCTGATATATAAAGTGCATGCAAAAATTAAACTTCTTGTCAGGCATTTTACATTATATGTAATCGTCGTGACTGGCTGATCTCCGTCGTGTTTGGGACCATTGTCCTACAGATATATAAACAATTACATAATGACACAGTCGACCCAAGGAGACAACAAGAGTGCAGCATACTTGGCAGACCACATGAGGCCCCCGAGGTATGATCAGTGGTCAACGTCTGACATGCGCTGGCCTATATCCAGTGTCCTTGTTTACTCGATCTTTAGCTCAATAAACTGAGATATAGAAGCACGATCTGCTGATTTGGTACAGTCCCGTGTGCGCTTGAAGAATAGGTCCCATTAGTACCACAATAATATGTACCCGATGGAGTATACAAATAGCACTTCACGGGGAGGAGCATGTCTACTTACCATAGCAAACCCCGAGAGTAACGCAGACGTACGACTGGACGCTTTGAGTTTGGCTTTGGCCAGGAATAACCTGCGCCAGTCTAACACTTGCAGCCTTCCCGTCTGCATGTTGATAAGTGCCGACAAACTGTCTTTTGTAGCTTTTACTTTAATGTTCCATGTTTTATTATCGATCTCAAATACATGGTCTTCTGCAGAATTACTCAGGTTGGATCTGCCCGTTGGTATCACTAACGTGTGACCTCGGTGAACAACTTGCCCTATATAGCCACAGGAAAGTAGGCTTCGCTCCTTGTCACGTCACGAGACAGCGATACATGTATATTGTTGTTTACGTACCTTTTTTTTTCTCGTAAACATGTCTTGTTGCGGGCAAGATTTATATGAACGCTCAAGTGTGGTGTTCAGTCTACGAAGAGTAGAAAAGGCAATCGAATCAGTATGGAATCATCTTTTTTTTTTCCTGTTCGCCGTTACGCTTCCTGTTACATCCTCTAACCTACGCCTAAGGGCTTTATTGGCTTTCTGAGCCGTACAATACACCATTGTGCTAATGTTTGCATAAGACCTTTTAGTGCAGAGATAAGCGGTCCACAACACACATGCAGTGCATGCGTTTTGCGCAGAGCTCTGGTAGCTCCTGACGGGTTAAAACATGGCGTCATCGTTTACCCCCATAAAGTTTCTCCGACAATTGGAGCAGGCTTGTTGAATACATACCGTTTCTTACTAAGTCGGTTTCCCTCACTTTTACGTAACGTTATTATGGTTTTGCTCTGAAAGAGTGTCCCAGTGTAAATATATTCAGTAAATAGAAAAGAAGATTTGCTTCAAAGCAAACCCTGTATGCCTTCAACAGTTGTAAATATAGCAAAATGACACTTTCAAAGGTCCAAATAACATTGACCGTTGACATTGAGAGTTTACGTATTAATTACAAAAATATGCAGTGCTACAATACCTACAAGTTGAGTCCAACACAATTAAAATCAGATAAAAATTGACCAAGTTATGGCTGGATGAAACTTAATACTTCCATACATGAAGTCTTGAGTGTTTGTAAAGAGGTTCAACGGTTTTGAAAATTATGCAAATTAGGGCAATTTGAAAATTTGAATCTTGAATATCTCAAAATCTATAATTGGGTACAGGTAATCACTCCAACGCCAATTAATATGTTTGTAACACTGCACTACACTTTTTGTATTGTACATGTGACCTGTAAAGGTCAAAGGTTAAAATCATTTTTCCATTTGAAATTTTCTTCTAGCCATGACTCGGTCAATTTTTATCTAATGTTGATCATGTTAGTCTCAAATTGTGCTTTTGTAACGCTGCACATTTTTATAATTTACATGTGACCTCTAAAGGTCAAATGTCAAGGTAATTTGGCCCTTTGAAATTTTCATCTGGCCATAATTTGGTTAATTTTCATCTGATTTGGTTCATATTGGAATGAAAAAGGGGATACAGTAACACAGTGCATTTTGTGATTAACACATGACCTCTAACGGTCAAAGCTCAAGGTCATTCAGACCTTTCAAATACTCATCTAGGCATAACTCGGCTAATTTTCATGCAATTGTAGTCAAAAGTTGTAGCATTTAATATTTACAACTTTTGAAGTAACACAGACAGATAAGTTTTGAAGCAAATCTTCTTTTCTAGTTGACATATCTGTTTTCTGGCGAGATGTTTGACATTGAACCGTCTTTGGGTTGTGCTTGTGCTGCGCCCCCCCCCCCCTCCCCCAGCTTTCATTAATTTCTCGCGTGTCCCTCCGGCCCGCTGAGAACAAGACATACTTCAACACTATATACCTATTCTTGCCCCAGGATCAAGTCCGACTCTTGTTACTTATTTGGCAAGTGTTTTATTCTGCTATGATGTTCCAATAAAGATAAGCAATAAACTAGATGCTTTCTGCAATTGCCAAGAAGAATACTTGAAGCGGTGCATTCATGTGGATTTAGTTTCTATGTCCAGGGCTGTCCAACTGGAGCATTGTAGCAAAATGTTGCTACAAAGCTCTTCAAAAATGCTACAAATGTTCTCAAAAATAAGTGTCCTTATGTAAAGAAATGGCAAAAATACTACAAGGAAAGATAATTTTGCTGCAGATATTTTCAGCTGGACAGCACTGATGTCTGATTTTTCTACTACCATAGGGCCGATCTAATAACTATTATCATTATATTTCACCATTAACTCCTTTGGTGCCACATTTTGACGGAGTCAACAGCTTTTCTTGGCATGTTGTTGACCGGACCTTTCTATTCTTTGCAACGAGAAGCATCATGGTACTTGAATGAAACATCTTTTCACAAAAGGAATATGAATCTAACATCTTTGATCTAGTTGGGCACAGTTCTATATATATATATATATATATATATATATATATATATATATATATATATATATATATATATATATATATATATATATATATATATATATATATATATATATATATATATTAGAGCCTGACCGACCCTTGTTATTTTGCCGATACCAATACCGAGAAACGTTCGGACTCGGTGTCAAGGCCCAAAAAATAACGCAGCTTGATATGCGCTGAGGCTTGCCATGGTTGTAGATTGCAACGCGTGTGTGGGAAAAAGAAAGGACCCGTAGGTTTTAGTATATGTTGCTTTATTGTGCCCGTGTCACCACCTGTGAGAGCAGGAGGTCACGTGATGACCTGCCACACCTTGTCGCTGCCGTGAAAATAAAGCACAGTGTGAGGACGTTGCATACCGAATCGGAATGTCAGAAGCTTATCCAAACCGATCCCGATGCCTGAGAATCGGTAATATCGGATTCGGTCAGGCTCTTATATATAAAACCATGGTCCAATACTCGCGTTCATCGCATTTTTTAGTCCTGATTAGAAAGCTAGGTCTGCAGTGATCAGTTTGCTCCATTAACAGGTCAATTGAGCTTTAGAAAAAATATACCTGTGAGATCCAATTATACATCCTGAAAAACCCATATTTTATTAAACTGTTGCTGCTGAAAATTCCTATAATGTATAGAGAGTCAACTTAATTATTCTGGCTTTGGATCCAACTGTACAGGGTATCCAAATTGCATTGAGATGCATATCATTGGCAATTAGGAAAAGTCCAAACACTGAAGATCTTCCCCCCCCCCCCTTATGTTGTAGTCCTAAAGTTTTCCTAACAAAATAACACAATGGTTAAATTCAAAAGCGTTTTTACTTATATATATGAGCTAGCAAAGTATGCAAATTTCACATGCAAGTGAATGGGGACTTGAATTGGTGCCCTCCCCCCCCCCCACACACACACAACCTCACTCTTCTTTCTGCCACCAGAGGTCAGTAGTGTTCCAAATATGACCGGGACCTTTGAATAGGGTGTATTAAAGACTTAAAATTACACAAAGCAAGAGATGTACTTGATATTCCATTCATAGACAAAATTACCTGAGTCGTTAATCTATCAAACCGAATCCCCCGAGTTGTTTGCCTGCCTGCGCGCCTGATCACCCAAGCACAAAGCGCGCGGGTGATCAGGCGCGCAAACAACGAGGGGAATTTGGTTAAGACAGATTAACGACGAGGGTCATTTTGTATTAGTCCCCTACGGTCCATTAAAAAAGAAAAAAGGCCATTTATATCACTTGTAACATTTTGTTTCACTACATTACATGGGACTTTGACACAGTCATGTCGCGCGTATGAATATATAATTTAAACAACAAAGAAAAGCAGTCGACCACAGGCCTAATGGCGGACTTTTTTTGAACGGCCGTCGCTTCAAACAAAAATTTCGAGGAAAAGACACTTCTTTATTATTTCTATATGTAATTAATTTGGTGGACAGGAGAACTGTAAGGTCACGTTGACCTGGAATGTTGCACCAGCAAACATTCCAAAGTATGAACCCGTGGAGCTCAACTGACTGTTGGCCGTCAGATTGGCCTCATCACTGACGGCAGCATTGCCTGCATTGCCCGAAGGAACGGGGCGATGGCTCCCTGCCACGCCAGCTGGGACAAATGATGAAGACAGAGTCTGGGGAGCGTTAGAGGTCTCTGAAAAGAAGACTAATTCCCCTGGAGAAGGCTGCACGTGGCGTGCTGTTGATTTCGGCTTGTTGTTGCATTATTGTTCACGGACTGCGTATTTTTGTGCCAGCTCAGCTGTTGAGTAATGGTTGGCGGGACACTTGGAAGTTAAATGTAAATTTCGACTGCACATCGTGCGTCTTACAGAGTGTTGTTTTTTCTGCCAATCACCAGTTCTGCATTTTTGGCCCTAGTTTGCATCACAGAATCAAGTTTATTCTTACCCATCGGCTGGGATTTATACCACGGACCATCGGGTTTTCGGCCGGGATTAATGGCTAGGTAATAAGGCGAGTTTGGATATACCAAATATGGAATTGATTCCTTCCATATTTTGAAAACCATCTTTCTGATTTTACAAATATGGTAAAAAGTAGTCCGACCCATGAGATATGGTTAACAATATCACATAGGCCATATCCCATAGGTTTTCAATGTAATACATGTATGGTACAAAGTAGGGGATAAAAAAATTGATCCATTTTTGTTCCTTTGAATCAATCATATATTTATAGTGAATACAAACAATAAAGGTAATCAATATTATGTGAACATTGTTTTTTTGCTTGTGTTACATAGGATTTTATGCCAACCTTGTCAGTTTATACAACAAGCTGCAGATTACAAATCCTTCCCCCTTATACAAACCAACAGTTCATATTAAAAAATGTTTAAAAAAGAACTTATTTCACGTCTTATAAAAACTACTCACATACATCATGAGCGTTTAAGTAAGGTCAGTTCAAGAGTCAGAAGTCAGAATGTCATTTTAAACGTCAAATGTCACATATTTTGGCAGCCATCTTGGAATTTGACTACAGTTACATCACCTGGCTCACAGACAATTTGACTACAGTCACTTCCAGCAGCGAAAGATTTCAGGGTTAGCAGGGTGTATACATTTCCCCCAAAGAATCGACATCTCATAGTTTGTACCAAGAGGTTCTGTTTGTGTTGACGCTGATGTGATCCCATCTGATTGAGGTGTCCTTGGTTTGGCTGTAAGCACTTGATGGGATAATGGTCCAAACATGGCACCCTGTTTGCCTCTTAGGATTGCCAAAGTTTAAATTTCCACATATTTTGCTTACTCATGCAAGACTACTAGTTAACACTCATTGACTCAAATCCTGATCTGTTTTTTGATAGTCCAGCACAGTGGAGAATCGTGACTCCAGGTTATGTCTAGGTTTACACAGTCATCAAGAATACACAAAAGAAAACATACATGGATGTCTATCCAATACAATATTGGGTTCAAGGAAAACACCAGTTCTTGCGGTTCAGCTGACTTTATTGAAGATTGTAGATCAACTTGATGGTACAGTGACTTATGACCAAAATCTCTTGTACATATAATGAACTCAGTGCTGACTGGGTTTCAAGAATTCCTGAGAACACACAGTCTGACTACACCCGGGTGACAGGGCTTTATATTGGGGAATAGGAGCACACTTCACTGTGCAGTGTACACTGTTTATCTGCCTTCATATCAGCAGAGTTACTTTATTTTGTACATACACTGTGGACCTGCACCTTCACTCTCAGGGATGTGCACACATTATATAAGGTCTTTAGTTAAAACAACATCATCTACACAGTGAAGGTTATCTATCTGCACATCAGCACAGTGCACCTCAGTTCATTACTGTGTTCCTCCACCACAGCATTGTCCAGTGTTCTGGGGCCATAAAGTTGGGATAGTCTTACACAGATTCTAGAAGGTGACTGAAGAAAACCAGTCATAATAATTACTTCACATTCTGGCTCAATGTTTTAACATATCTTTGAGCTCGCATCTGAAGGGGAATGTACAACTTCTATTGAACCTTTTCAGCCGAGTCACAAGAAAGAAATTTTGAAAAGTTTGAAATACATAAACAGCTTCAAATACATGTAGTCCAGGCATGCATGTAACAATAATCAAATGTACATGAGTGAGTATTCCCCTCCACTGGAAAGTGCAAGTAATCCATGACCAGCCAAATTGTGTTCTTTTCCTCCATAGGGAAACAGAAGTAATCCATAATAAGCAAAAACATGTTTTCCTTCTCAGGGAAACACAAATAATCCATAACAGCAAAAACCCGGAAGGTTTTTTTCCCTCCGCACGGCTGCACAAGTGATCAATAATGAGCAAAAACATGTTTTTCTCTCCATGGGTAAGCACAAGTAATCCATGGTAAGGAAAATATGTGTTGTTCCTTCCACAGGGAAGCACAAGTAATCCATAATGAGCAAAAATATGTGTTTTCCGTCCATAGGCAAACATGTGTAATCCATGATCTGTCTTCCCTCCATAGGCAAACATAGCAACTCTCTCTCTCTCTCTCTCTCTCTCTCTCTCTCTCTCTCTCTCTCTCTCTCTCTCTCTCTCTCTCTCTCTCTCTCTCTCTCTCTCTCTCTCTCTCTCTCTCTCTCTCTCTCTCTCTCTCTCTCTCTCTCTCTCTCTCTCTCTCTCTCTCTCTCTCTCTCTCTCTCTCTCTCTCTCTCGCTCTCGCTCTCTGGAGTAGAGGCCTGTACATCCTGATAAAGTCCTATGCAATGGCACAGATCGCCATCTACGTGCCCTCAGTGGCTTACTGTTTGTCTCCACAAGTGATTCTAGCTTCTTGTCCTGCTTGTTGAATCCGCCCTCCAGCACTTGGTTCATCTCGTAAGTATATGTGGAGAGGGCCTTAAAAGACCCCTCAATCCTCCATACAAAATCTGACCGTTGCACCTGCGCTGTATTTACAATCTTCTGGCTTAAAGCAGTTACCTTTCCTTCTAGTGCTGCCAGACGATCTTCCACTGTCAAGGGTGAGAAGTCTCTTCCACCCAAAGCAGGCTCTTGGACTTTAGGGGCAGAAGCTCTCTGAACAGGGAAGGTCAGGGAAGCTGGTTATGTTCTGTGTGTGAAGCTCTTGGACGCTTCCCAATGAGTTGTCCATTCTACTTCAGGTTTATACCGATAGCAACAAAATAAAACCAAGAAAATGGGGGTCATGTGATTAGATTTTTCCACGGGTACATTAGTGTACCTTACCACCATGATTGACTGTTCCACGCCAAACTTGTCTCCAAAAATACAATAAGTTATCAAATAATTTTAAATATTTCTAGAGTAGCAGCGCCTTTCTAAAACTCACAGTTGATAAGTATTTTCTATTCAAAATCATGATAGGACTTAATTTGGGATGTTCTGCTCCTGTGATATTAACATCAAAAAAAAAAAACCACAGCAACATTAATCAGTACTCAATCAAAAGTTGTGGATCAGTTGACTTCACCTTTTTACTGTCTGCTTTGGTTTGATTCAAACAGAAAAAAGATACATCTGCAAATATACATGCATGATATAGGGTTTGTGTGTAATTATTTTTTCCCTGATTTTTTCTATGAAATTAAAGAAGGAGACGTTTGCTTTAAGTTGTTGTCTATCTATAGCTGACTTTGTTGCATTAAAAATCAGTATTTAACGTTAATATTGAACACAAAGATTATGTAATTGATAGTGAGGATGAATATGACAATAGGAAACGAAATTACAGATAACAAAAGTACTACAAGAAAAAATATTTTGGGCCACAGGTGTCGGTTGCGCGTTATAGATGCATACGGAACAGAAGCAATGTTCAACGATCCCAATATGCAGCCGCCAAAGGATATAAAAGTGCCATTCCTGGATACAGCTTAAAGCTGCAGCAATTCTTTACATATTATCGTGAGTATATAAACATGTGGCCTGAAAGAGAAAGGTTATCTCTCACTAAGAGACTTCTGACTGCACAGGTACTACACCATTCAATGGTTCAAATAGAACCTAACTCTGGATGCGCAGTTAATATTGTGCAAAAATATCCAAATATGGCATGGAAGGTGGAGCATTTTACTCTCGTTTCTAGTCTACTGAATTTTTATCAGTTTAAATAACGTATTCTTTATATTTAAAAAAAATCCAAGTTGTAAGATAAAAATAATCACCCACTCCAATCCAAATCTTACAAGCTTAAGTTTCTAAACTGAAGTTGACGATGATGTAAATAACGAAACCAATTGATAATAAAACATGTCTGTAATTGAATTTCGTTTTGACTTCCCTTAGTTTTTTTCACATAGAATAATATCTATACTCTATTGTCGGTTATTTTCTAGCACATACTCCGGATAATTCTTTTCTTGGATTTGTTGTCTCACCGAAAAAAACAACAAGATTGCATAAAGAAAATATAGGTATCATCTACGGCAAGAGCGCCAAGTATCTAAGGGTAAGTGACAAATTTTCGATATTGTGCAGCAACTTCTAGAGTTGCCAGGCGCCAATATCTAATCAGCATTTCATTTTTATATGCTTTGTCATAGATTCACAACTATATCTTGGACGTTTGATGTGAGTAATTTTGTCACATCTTATCGCCTCCCTTACCAATGTCAACACACAATTGGATGTTAAACGGTTGCCTAAACATATAAAGGTGAAAGGTTCTTAGTCATTACAATATTTCACGGAGAGGTAGGAAATAAACATATCGCCAGTATTTCTATCCTGTACATTTTGACACAGATATATGAAAAGGTTGAACATTTCCCAGTTAAAACTAAACATTCAAATCTATAAACAAAAACATTCTCGGCGCGCTGTAAATGGCGTTTTAAAGTCCATGAAATTTCATTAAACCCTGTAACAACAGTTTATGTTCTTTCTGAGACAACCTCTAATACAACACTCTGAAACCATATCATGAGGTTTGCAACAGTATTCTCGATAAAAGCATCCACAAGTAAGAAAAATATGTACATATGTCCCTTTTCTCTTTATAATCCCATCCCATGTCAGTATATATCCAAATGTACGTTTTTGCCTGATTGTTGTCTGTTCAACTCATAAAACTTTTGCCATCTCTCATTAGTCTATTACCCTTGAAATAGTGATTAAGAGATTTAATATTGATTAGAAGTTCACATGGTATCATCTACATGTCAATTTTTATTGCATATACAGCTTCGTTTGGAATAAATCGAAACCAATGAAAACGGTTTTGTAGTAAAACTGTTTGTAAACCGAGTTTCATTGTCCACACGAGCGGACATGTGTGGTTCACACCACAAATTGAAAAGAATTACATCAGTTGTTTTTCCGTGGGCTAAACATAATAAATCATTTCATTGCGAATTTCATTATCATCATCACCACCAGAACACGGGAACATATTTAAAAACAGCTGCCAAATACTTGGAGCTTCACGCTACGTTAGATGGAGACAGCCATCTTCTGCCGCCGGGTACGAAGAACCATGGTATTATGTCCAGCAAAGACTACCAAGATATATTCAGTAAAGCCAAGGTCCGTATCCTTGTTAATGTCTGTGTGCCAACACAGGCATAGTGTTTTTCTTTCTTTCTTTCTTTCTTTCTTTCTTTCTTTCTTTCTTTCTTTCTTTCTTTCTTTCTTTCTTTCTTTCTTTCTTTCTTTCTTTCCAGGCAAATTTGTCAGACATTTCATTTGAAAAGTTTTAAACGCAGCAACTCCAACCTTGGCACAATTATACTTCTGTAGATGAAGTCTAGCTTTTTTTATAACTAGAGGTTATGCTTTTCAAAATTTGCAAATAAAGGCTAATTAAAGTTTTAAATCTTCAATGTCTTATATACTATAGTTGATGTTTTTCCGAGTGTACAGTAATATGATCATAGCAAGGAAAAGGTCTTCTCAAATATCAAGGTCATGGCAAGATCAAAGGTCAATTTTAGGCCAAAATGTCATTTGAAAGGTCAAGGTTCACTTCAAGTAGAGATCATCTAAAGTTCAAAGGTCATTTCAAGGTCTAAGGCCATGTTCGATAGTGGCTTTCTCCTAGCCAAAACTTTGTCAATTTTTATCCATTTTTCAAATTCATTTTGGACATGTTGCGCTCAAACTGTAGCCATTGTAACACTGTACATTTTTTAAACTTACATGTGATCCCTAAAGGTCAAAGGTCAACGTCATTTGGACCTTTGAAAGTTTCATGCTTTTATGCTTTCATATGTAATTACCCATAAACAATTTGCCAGCATATGCATGGTTTAAGAACTCATTCCTAAGAAGGAAACCGTGGGATAATTTTGTTATCATGAATAAAGATGTCAGACCCAGTGCGCATAGGAAAAATAAGACAGCTTTACAAATTTTGTGTTGATTTAAATATATTTTTATTTTCATTTGTATTCATGAGTACATATTGTGAATGCCAATTGGGAAGGGGGGCCACCCCCTATATTAACCACTCTTGGAGCTTCACGCTACGTTAGATTGAGACAGTCATCTTCTGCCGCCGTTTTGTGCTCCCAATTTATCTTTTAGGAGCGTCTTGAACCAGATCATACAGTAGTTCGACATGCCAAACATATTTTTATTTTCATTTGTATTCATGAGTACATATTGTGAATACCAATTGGGAAGGAGGGCCACCCCCTATATTAACCACTCTTGGAGCTTCACGCTACGTTAGATTGAGACAGTCATCTTCTGCCGCCGTTTTGTGCTCCCAATTTATCTTTTAGGAGCGTCTTGAACCAGATCATACAGTAGTTCGACATGCCAGACTCATGTCATGTGCCTCAAATGAAACAATATGATGTAGAAATACGTGCATACACAATCATCTATGTGCACTGGCCTCCTTGCGTGTGATTTTCTGGTATACGAGGGCTGTCTGTAACGTTCTAAGCCCAGCTGTGAAAGACCCGTACAAAGTCGATGGTTCTCATTTCTGTCTCTTGATAGTGCCCTTCCAGGTTGACAAACTTTTGCCAGCAATGCTGCAAAGCGTGGATGCCGGTCAAGAAGAAATTTTCTTCAGCCAACCTAAAATAAGGTCATTCACGGCGGAAATGACGTTACTATGGAAAATGGCGACCAGCTGGTTCCCTTTTCATTTTGGAAACCAGGTGGAATCTAACGGGGCTAAATCAGGTGAATAAGGGGAATGGTCAATGAGTTCGAAGCCACAATCATGGATCCTTGCCATGGCAACCACCAATTTGTGCACAGGAGAACTGTCTTCGTGGAACAGGACTCCTTCAGTGAGCATTCTCCTTCACTTAGCTTTGATAGCTTCATGCAGTGGTTCAGCATAATGTCTTCCATTGATAGTCTGGCATTTTTCAAGATAGTCAATCAGCAGAATACCCTTGGAATCCCATTTTAAGACTGAAACCACCACTTTCCAGCAGAAGGAACCAACGTGGCTTCTTATTATTTTTATTTTGGGGGTGGTGGTGGGGGGGGGGGGGGGTATCCATGCAGATGCTTCCTTTGTTTAGACTTAATTTTGGTTTCTGGTTCAAAGTGATGGATCCAGGTGTCATCCATGGTTACAAATCGGGCCAAAAAATCAGCGGGATCTGTTTCAAAGCGGCATCAATTGTCACGGGATGCCAGGAATCTGACACGTGTCTGATCCGCTGTTAAGAGCTTTGGCACCCATCGTGCAGAAGTGTTTGTCATTCCCAACTGCTTGGTGATAATGTGTGCAGAGCTCTCATGATCTATTGCCCACAACACTGGCAATATGTCGAGTTGTCAATCGTCGATCAGTCATCACCATGTGATGCACCCAGGTAATGTTTTCGGGAGTGGTTTTTTTTTTTTTTTTTTTTTTAATTTTTTTTATTGAGTTCCTCGAGCATATACATATCCGTCAAAGCTGTACAGATAAATATAAAACAAAAACCATTAGCAACTACTTATTACAAACCTTTGTCACTATTCGGAATTACTTCCTGTGCAAAACAAAAAACAAAAAAAAAACAAAAAAAAACCAAATAGGTGACAAAGTACGGCTTATACCAATGTGAAATAACAATACAAAATTATAAATGGAAATAGTACAAAACAAGTTAGTGCAAAGCATACCTCCATCTATGAGCAATAGATGGAGGGGACATACTCAAACTTCTGACAATCTGAGAGAAATGGCATCGAGCAGTGGCTGCCATCTTAATTCAAACTGAGGTAATTTATCATTAATAATACTTATATGTTTAACTACAGATATTTTCCTGTCCAACGAGAACAAGAAACTGATGAGATTGACATTACCTGAATTGAATATTTGAGAATATAAGTAATGTTTTCCATGTAATATACAGTAATTCAGGGAAACTTTATCAGGATCATCATAAAAACCAAACAGAACATCTTTTTCCTGAACTATGATAATTTCATGCATGTAGTTTTCCCAAAAGGAAGTAAATTCATACCAAAAATGATTTGAAGTGGGACAATCCCAAAATTTGTGAATTATTGTCTCAGATGCTCCTCCACAAAATTTACATGTTTCATCTTCTGCAATCCCCATTTTATGAAGCCAATGTTTATTCACAATAATTCGGTGTAAAATTTTAAATTGAAAGGACTGTAGCTTGGTTTCAATTGTAGTGTTAAAAGCCAAAGAAAACACTTTTGTCCAGAATTGGCTTGTACCACATAATTCAGGAAAAATTACTGCCCACTTTTTGGTACAAGTTGGTTCAGTTTTAGAAACCTGCTCAACTAGCACCCAGTAAACATCTTTACATTTCATATTCTCCAAGGGAACAAATTTACCATTAATAAAAAATTTTAAATCCGTATTTCTCATACGTGCAGTTGGGTGACTTTTTAACAACTGTTTCCAGTTATAAGGTATTGCTGAACGTATTTGAAAATATTCTAAAAAGCTAGGTTCAAAATCAAATTTCACAATCATCTGTTGTGGGGTGAGAAATTCCCCTGCATCATTTACAATATCATGTATAAATTTAATACCTTTGTCATACCACTTTTTTAAAAATATAGGCTTATTCTGCACTGTTATGTTCTCATTGAACCACAACATTTCTTTTTGGACCGAGACAGCACTTTTTGGAAGAAATAGAGACCTAAACTCATTCCACGCCTTCATGACTTGAGAATAAAATAATGGTGCACGTATTTTGTTCCACTCGAAATCAATAGCACATCGACTTTGAAAAAGATCATAAATCTTGATACAAGGAAAAAATTCTTGAACCACTTGTTTCCATTTAGCTTTTTCCTCATTCAAAAGACGTTTAACCCAAGTAATCAATAATGCTTTCACTTTTTTACCAAAATCGGGTGCTTTTAATCCACCATGAACTGGCTTTTGGCACATAATATCTCTTTTAACCTTAGGGATGCTATTTCCCCATATAAATTTATCAATTTCTTTTTGGACTTTATTCACCATGTCAGAGTTTAGCGGAACAGTCGATGCACCATATACTAATTTTGATATGCCCAGTGACTTAATAACTAAGATTTTTCCAATTATAGAGAGATCTCTCATTTTCCAAATATTCAAAACCTCCTTCATAAGTTGAAATTTGTCATCAAAATTTTGAGACAGCATGTCTTGCTCATTGCTATGAAACTTAATACCCAAGGTAGAGAAGTCAACAGAGTTCCACTTTGCCGGTATATTACCAGGTTGTCTTCCAGCATTGCTACCTATCCATATACACTCAGTTTTGTCCAGGTTTACTTTTAAACCACTGCATCTTTCAATATTTTGTAAAAATTCTAAAACTGCTTTGCCTGATGCCTCATCCAGAACAAAGCATGTGGTATCATCAGCAAGTTGACTCAATTTAACCTCTTCTGATCCTATGATGATTCCTTTTATATTAGGATTAGACCGAATATGAATGGCTAATAACTCAACAGCCAAAATAAAGAGAAAAGGGGAAAGTGAACAACCTTGACGAACCCCTCTGTATAGAGTAAAAAAAGATGAAGTGTATCCATTGTTGATTACACAACTACTTATGTCTGTATACATGATTTTAACCCACTTTCGAAAAGAATCACCAAAATTGAATACATCTAAAGCTTTGTCCAGAAAATGCCATTCTAAAGTATCAAAAGCCTTTTCAAAGTCAATTAACAAGATGAAACCAGGTGCATCGCGCAAGCTAGTGAATTCTATGATATCTGATATTTGTCTTATATTTTCCCCTATATATCTACCTTTAACATAGCCAGTTTGGTCTGTGTTAATTAATTTTGGCAAAAAATTTTGTAATCTTAATGCCATAACTTTTGCAACTAATTTATAATCTAAATTCAGTAGAGACAAAGGTCGCCAGTTTTTCAAGTGTAAGTGATTCTTATTTTTTTTGGGTATTAATGAAATGATACCTCTTCTTTGGTCAGTGGAAAGTAATCCTTGTTGATAAGAGTAATTGAAACTATCTAAAACTAGGTGTTCTATATCAATCCAAAAAAAATTATAGAATTCGGCCGAAAAACCATCACTTCCAGGGCTTTTGTTATTCTTGAACTGTTTCAAAGCACTTAAACATTCATGTCTGGTTATCATACCTTCACACTTGTCTTTCTCATCCTCAGATAGGTTAGGAATGTTTGGGTTATCAAAAATTGGACTAAATTCAATGTCTTCTGATATCTGCTCATCTTGATATGAGAAATAGAGTTTTTCATAAAATTTCTTTTCTTCTTCAATAATATCTTCCAGTGCACTGATTTCTTTATTGTCTTTAGTAATTAATTTTGAAATACATTTACTTTTGTAATTTCGTTTTTCTAAAGAGAGGAAATATTTGGTACTTTTTTCTCCATGTTCGCACCATCGAGCATGTGATCTAATCATTATGCCCTCAACCTGTCTATTATTCAATTCATTTAATTGCTCTTGAATTTGATCAATTTCGCATAATAAGTCATTATCAGAAGAAGATGCTAATTTGCATTGTAAATCTTCCAATTGTTTCTTCAACTCCTTTTCTTTCTGTTTAGTTGCATGTGCTTTTCTTTTGGAATAAGACACTGTAAACCCTCGAATTTCACATTTTATGATGTCCCATTTTAAACTTTTATTTTCTAAATCGGTATATTTTGCACTTTGAGTCTGAATTATATCTTTAACTTCTCTTACATATGTTTCATCTTTTAATAAACTGCTATTAAATTTCCAAAAGCCAGGGCCTCTTGTTTTGAAAGAAGAGCCCCTGAGCTGAAGACAGATTAAACTGTGATCAGTCTTTATTGATGGTTTGATTCCACAAGAAGTAACATGAGGGCTTAGGAAACTAGAGGCAAGCCAGAAATCAAGCCTGCATTGAATTAAAGGTGTTTTTGAGTACCATGTATGCATAAAAGTATCTGGATTCTGTAATCTCCAAATATCTACCAGCTCAAATTCCTCAATTAAAGATAGTAATTCAGTGCGATAAGTCGAGATTCCTTCATCTCTTCCACCTTTTTTGTCAACTGCTGGAGACAAAACAATATTGAAATCTCCTCCAAAGATTAAATTATTTTCTAACTCGTCAAGTAAGCGCAATCTTAGGTTATGAAGAAAATCTACTTGTTACAATACATGATCTTTTGTTGGGGCGTAGACATTGATTAAAGTGAACTTCCCCTCGTCGATTTTAATTTTGAGTATGATGAATCTGCCATCAGGGTCAGTAGTACAATTTTCGATACTGTAACTTATGTTATTAGGGAATAATATGGCTACTCCTTTACTGTCTCTTGTTCCATGTGAGCAAATCATATCAGCACCCCATTCATTTTTCCACATTTGTTCATCCTCAGGGCTGCTGTGGGTTTCTTGAAGAAATATAATACCATAATAAAATTTCCTCAACCAATGAAATATAGACCTACGTTTCTTAGGATCACGCAGCCCTCTGACATTTAATGAGTATAAATTTAAATTATAATTATCATTCATTATTGGTAGCTAAAATATGATTTTACTGTGGTCCGTCAAGATTGCCACACATGCGCCCAGCTAGATACGCAGAGATTTGATACCAAGTTATTGTCATTTAAATCACTGCCAAAGCCATTGCTAATCTTGAATTGACATGTGTATATACCTATAGAACCCAAGTGATGCTCAAGAAGTAACATCCAAGCATGGCGGAAAAAACTATAGTTCACAGCTTCTATCAAAATAAAAAAAGGAAAATTGAGGAACTCATTTTTGTATATAAAGGTACAAACAATTACAAACAGAAAAACAAAAACAGGACAGCACATTGTGCATGTTGCACAGTTCAGAGTGCACATGGGGGCATTGCTTGAACCAGGGAAAGTAACATAGCACACTAACTGAAAGCATCTCCTCGCCTTGATAATAAAGTAAATACGTAATTAAACTTAGACGCAGAAAGAAAAAAAAAACAGATCTATTCAGAACATTTTGTCAAAAGCCACACAAGGCGCCAGCAGACAGAGTAAATGCATGCACTAAATAACTTGATGGTGTTCAGATTTTCAAATACACCATGTACACAAACAGTTAAATATAAGTATTTAGCCTCAGCTTTAAAACTACTCCTGCAATGCAGGCACCAGTACCCAAAACAATGCAAAATATACAAAGTATTCCCACAGTGCATACGTACTGGTCAACACCCAAAACATGATCATGACATGCACCAAATGTCCATGAACACAGTCAGCTAAAATTATTTAGCCTCAGCTGCGAACTAGGTACTTGTACTCCTGCAATGTTGGTGCATGTACCAAAGTCCACACACCCATCCGGAAATCGCAATAAAGATCTGTAAAAAAATCCAAATTTAGATGTCCTACCTTGCTGCATGTTGAAAAGATCAGATATTTTGCTGCAGTATAGAGTGAAACCCGCTGCGCTGATTGTGACGTAAAAAAAAAAAAAAAAAAAAAAAAAAAAAAAAAAAAAAAAAAAAACTTTTCTGTAGAGTGACCACTATATATGCCCCAGCCAGCGCAGCGGACCACGTCAATGTGCTAAGTGCTATAAGGGGCCACAAAAAAGTCCCGTCTAACCTCATTTTCACAAGTATGCACACCATTAATGAAGACATCCGAAAAACTTTGGGCAATATGATTGGGCGTGGCCAAAAAATTATAAAGTTACATGTATCAACCAAAACAAGGCATGCCCTCACTTGAATTCCTCTTAATTACATATCATGACTCCCAAATGAGTGCGTAGATCCCAATACCCATAATATGATCATGAAGTGTATGTGTGAACACAATGCACATCTTAAATAATACATGTGGTGGAAAAGCTTTGTGCAGGAGGAACTATCAAAAGTGGGGCCTGTTATGACCCAAAAAACATATATCAGTGTCTACTGTACAGGTGGAAACACTCCCGGGGAATCCAACGAATTGCTCGAACCCTGCCGAGCAGAGCCTCCAGGCAACTATGTATAAACCATGGAACACAATTAAGAAAGATGCCACATCGTGAAAACAAGAATCATGAAGCCCTCCCTACAACAACACTGGGCAACCCTTCACTCGGGAGCACCTCCACCCGAACAGTACTCAAATGCATAATCTAAATACGAGTATTTTTTTTCCAATCTGATCACAAAAGCATGGATTATATTGACACTTCAAGTATCACCTTCTTCATTAAATAATGAGGAAAAAAAAAAAAACATAGGGTAATTTAGTACACACAGAGCAACAACAAAATAAAATGATCCCTACGCATGCACCTCACCCAAAAACTTGCAAGTTGTTGTACGGGCAACTGTATCTTTGCAAGACATGATGGAAGTTTAATAAGAATGCACAGAACATCAACAAACGTGAAACAAATAATCAAAAAACCACATGAGGTACAACCAGATGTAATAAAAGTCTACTAGGTTTGTACAGTTTTTATGCACCAATACCATCACATAAAGGTATTTAGTATTTAGCCTTGACTGCAAACTGCACCAGTACATTCAAATAAAGGTATTAAGCCTTGACTGCAAGCGCTCTTGCAATGTTGATAAACCATCACCCAAAACATGATCATGACATGTGCTGTGTGTAAACACACAACACACAACATGCTTACAACTTGTACATGTCGTGTCCAAGCTTTGTGCAGGAAGAACTATTAGAAAGGGGTCAATTGTGCACCAAAATATGCAAACAATAACAAATGGAAGTAAATCTCCTGACCCCCCAGAGTACAGTTACTTTGGCATTATACAGACGTTATGAAGCGAGGCAGATGAGAGAAGAGAAGTCTGGGTGGAACACATGTAATTATATTCATAACAATAGGCATTACAAAAACAAAACAAAAAACCAACACCGGTCTTTACTCTAATGCACCACTAAAATGCAAGCATGTTGTTTCAATCATTATCGCAAAAACATACACAATTATATTGACACTTAAAATATCACCTGCTTCAAAAATAATAATAATAATAATAAAAAACAAAAAAAAAAAAGACAAAAAAAACCCAGGGTAATTAAGTTCATGTAGTGCATCAACGGGAGTGGTTACTGTTCAAGGTCTTGCTGAGACGCGCGTCATAGTCAAGGCACTCTCGGACACGCTTGAATTCCACAGCCCACTACTTAACAGTGGAAAAGGAAGGGGCGTCATCCCCTAAAATGAAGACCATATCAGCATGTATATGTGTTAGAGTTAGCCCCTTCAGTTGCAGGTACTTGATGACTGCCCTATAGCCAGTTTTGTCCATTTCTGATGATTTCAATGGGTAGGTTCACAATATGGTCTGGTACAAAGACACTTATCACACTAAAGTTACAATTCTTATGTCTATGATTCATTAAAGTGTATGTGTCAACACACACTTTTCTGTTTTTTCCTGAAATTCTTTCTTTCTTTCTTCTTTCCTCTTTACCAGCAAAATTGTCTGACACTTTTCTCTGACACTATTGTACATAGAAACTCCAAAGTTGGCATGATTGTACCTCCATACAAGAAGTTGGACTGTTTCATACAGAAGAATGAAGATGTTTAAAATTATGCAAATTAGGGGCATTTGAAATTTTAAATCTTGAACATCTTCAACAGTATAATATTTAGAAAGAGATGTCTTTCCAACTTCTACTAGGGAGTTGTTGACCATTGTGCATCTAATGAATTTAAAACGAAAGTTGTAGCAATTCAAATTATGCTAATTAGCAGCATTTGAAGTATTAAATCTTGAATATCTTCAAATCTATTTTTATTGATAGAGATGGGATTTCAACTTAAACTAGAGGGTTACTGACCATTGGGCATGTAATGAATGTAACCTAACAAAAGTTGTAGCAATTTTAATTATGCTAATTAGCAGTATTCGAAATTTTCAATCTTGAATATCTTCAACACTATAACAGACAGAGATGTAATTTCAACTTCTAGTAGGGGGTTGTTGACCATTGTGCACCTAATGAATTAAAAACGAAAGTTGTAGCAACTAAAATTATGCTAAGTGGTACCATTAGAAATTTTAAATCTTGAATAACTTCAAAGTTATAATAGATACAGATTTTATGGACTAGTTTTACATTGCCATACCAATCTGCTTTGAAGACACGCACACTGATTTGCTATGCAGCAAATCATCTTTTCTAGTTAAATAATTGTACTTGTTGGTGGCAAAAGTGTTTTTCAATCCGATTGAGATATCCCACTTAGCCTTAGAACTTTTAAACCAGCCTTCGGAAGCGCGCGCGCGCGTGCGTGCGTGTGTGTGTGTGTGTGTGTCCAGGAATGAATAAATAAAAGTTTATTGGCTGCACCTCAGATACAGATACAAAAGATCAGGCATTCTGCCTGAACAACACAAACACAATACAACACCTTAGACACTGCACACTACATGTATTCATAATGATGACAAAAAAGTACAATCCTTCGTAGTTGCAGATACTATTCACGGAGAGCCTCTAATTCCAGCAATGTAGTTCATATTTTTTTCAGTAAGAAGGATAGTATTGTAATCTTCATATTTAATGAAATTTTCCTTCCAAATTGAGATTTTTACTACTTCTGTTACTTGACATGCGGCATGAATTTTTTCTCCACAGGTATAAACTCTCTCTCTCTCTCTCTCTCTCTCTCTCTCTCTCTCTCTCTCTCTGTCTATATATATATATATATATATATATATATATATATATATATATATATATATATATATATATATATATATATTGTGTGTGTGTGTGTGAGTGCGTGTGTGTGTGTGTGTGCCTAATGGATGCCCCAAAATGACTCGACAGAGTACCTCTAATATTATCTTTTTTTTAACGTTTTCGGTGCCAATCACGTCTACAGTCGATCTACTAAAATTAAACTATTCTGAATTATCATGGGCTCTTAGATTCGTATTCTTCGTAAAAAGACATTTCATTCAAGTACCAGCATGCCTATAGTTCCAGAGAAAATATCCCAGGTCAACAGCTTTTCTAGGAGCGCATTGCGCCCAATGCGCGCCGAGAAAAGCTGTTGACTCTGTCCAAAATTTGGCACTTAAAGATATTATTCAGGACATAGTAACCTATATGATTGGTAGGCCTTGCCTGGGTTCAAACCATAACTATGTCACGTTTTGCTTTTGGCGTGTTTTGGTCAGTCACACCCTGAAAAAAACATTAATGTATGACCTTTTTTACTGCACCAATTTTCAACACGGTCGTGGCATTTTGTAAGTGTCATTGTATATACAGGTACACAAAAATGTACCCAACAGGACATAAACAATACTGCTGATAACATAAAAAGATCACATTTTTATTTCAAATGGTTAGAAAATGGAAAACAAGTTATCAACAATCATTCCAAAAAGGACAAAAAACGAATTGTTACATATAATTTTCCAATTAATTTTACAGTTTTTGATACGCATTTACATATGTTCGAAAACGTTTCAGGATCTTCCGATGTCTTTAGAATCATAGATTTTTCCTTGCCGCTCAATCCCTGAAAATATTCAAAAATGTCTAATATGTCACTGAAAGACATTTTTCCGGCGTCGTTAAACAATTGGTACATAAGTACACAGTGCGTTATCAATTTATTAATGTACATATACTACATCCTTTCCTCGCTGACAAAAATTTCTTAAGAATTAAATTCAAGACTTTTATGCTTCCGGGGTGTATGTTGACCAAAAATTTGAAGATCGTAAATGTTTAGCATCACGAGGGCACTGATGTCAGTAATGCCCTTCCAGCATGAGGGTAACCTTGTCTCAGTTACGCCCCTGTAGCATGAGAGTCGCCTTGTCTTGGTTACGCCCCTCCAGCATGAGGATCACCTGGTCTTGGTGATGCCCCTCCAGCATGAGGGTCACCTGGTTTGAGTAACCCCCCCCCCCCCCCCCCAGCATGAGGATCACCTGGTTTCAGTAAAGCCCCTCCAGCATGATGGGGTTACCTGGTCTCAGTGATGTACCTTCAGCATGAGAGTTACCTGGTCTCAGTGATTTACCTCCAGCATGAGGGTCACCTGGTCTCAGTGATTTACCTCCAGCATTTAAGGTCACCCAATCTCATTAATGGCCCTCCATCATGGGGGGGCACGATTTGTCCAATTCGGGCTTGAAGTGTCTCGCTGCACCGTCAAAAGAAAGGATTTGAGGGCATTAATATATAACTACCTGATATTTTGCAAACATGCAGAAATATTGGAGCTTTAAGTTTGTCAGAAAAGTCCAAAAAACAAAGAATACATTTTTTTACCGTATATGATACGCTTTAAACAACGGCACAGATCGACAAACTCTGAGTGAACAAATCTTCCTCTGCTCACTGTTGTCACAGAGCGCCGTACCAAGGGGTCGTCTGCTGGCATATTTTACTCGACCACAAAAGCGAGAAACGTGCACGTACATGGACATGAGTAGCAGACAACAGTTTACAATGTCAGACACTATAAACAAATTACAGTTGGTTTGATATTAGGTCCTTCTTATAAATGTGGCCGAACAAAAGCTGCTACTTGATCAATTTGCAGGATACATGTTATTCGTGTGATTTTTCTTTCTTGCACATGAATGTAAGACCGGCCAACTGACATGGATAATAAGGTAAACGTTTAAGTCACGTGTTGCAGGTGCTGTTAGGACTCGGGGACCCGCTGGAGAGCAGCGGCGCCATGGAGGCGTTGTCCCGAGGATGTATATTTATCAACGTTAAGTTTCGCTCCGGATGCAAATTGTCAGACAAGCCCACTACACGAATGGTATTTCCTAGTTTCTTATAAGCGTATTCGAATTTATGCTCGCGAGACAGTTGTTCCTAGTTCAGCTCTATTCTCTTATGAAAAGTAAAACAGTTGCTCAATTTGCTGAATACTAGAAATAAGTTTTTCTCTTCACAAAAGCGAAATATTGCTATTTATTTATTTATTTATTTATTTATTTATTTATTTATTTATTTATTTATTTATTTATGTATTTATGCATGTATGTATGTATGTATGTATTTATTTATTTATTTATTTATTTATTCATTCATTCATTCATTCATTCATTTATTCATTCATTTATTTATTTATTTATCTATTTATTTATCTATTTATTTATTTATTTATTTATTTATTTATTTATTTATTTATTTATTTATTTATTTTTATTGAATATGTTTATACAGGGTGACCCGTTCAGCCATGGGCTGTTCTTCCACGGGGCACTGTTACAGAATAAAAGATACAATTGATCAAAACAAATCAAGGATACATATAAAATTACCAGTAAATATATATAAAATATATAAGATAAAAGTTAACATTGCAACACCTTGTTCAATTAAAACAATATTGTTTAAGTGTTTTTTGCACTACAGTGGGAAGGACGCCACTTTAAGAAAGGTGATTTTGGTAATATTTCTCAACATAGTGTTTGGCACCCCAGCCTTTCGGACAAATGTTCCGCTTAGGTCCCAAACAAAATATAGATGTTTGTTTTTGAACTCATTACAGTAATTGATTATACTATGTTCCTACATATTAATAAACACCCTTGTACCATTTTCATGTTACACGGGCCAAATTGCATAATCCATAATTGCCATTCAGAAGCCTGCAAATTATTCTTCAGAAATAATAAAATGAGATGATAATTATTTTTGTAAGTTTGAATGAAACATCATAGATAGATATGATAGTTGGATAGATAGATGGACAGACAGCTAGATAGATACACAGACAGACAAACAAACAGACCTACAGACAGACAGACAGACAGACAGACAGACAGACAGACAGACAGACAGACAGATAGATAGATAGATAGATAGATAGATAGATAGATAGATAGATAGATAGATAGATAGATAGATAGATAGATAGATAGATAGATAGATATTTTGTGAGAATGTATACAACCCATAATGTTCTCTGCCATCTGTTGGATTCCGTATTGAGGCAAAACAGAAGTCTTAATTACTGATAAATGTGTAGAACTACATCAAGAATAAGCGGACTCTCTTTCACTTGCTAACGGCACAACGGGAAAAGTCCGCAACAACGATAGCTGGTGACCATTTTGATGTTTTGTGAGAGACAAAAAGCATTGAATGAAACATTTTAAGTGTTGAATCTGATCAATTTTGCCATGAACTTTAAGCCATCCAGTCAAGTGTCGTACCTGGAGGAACACGTGGGGCCGCCGTATGTGTTTACCATTGATATCCACAACTTCACAGCAGTTACTGAAGCAATGCAACTTATATTGCGAACTAAAGTAAGCTGCTACATCCTTCTTTGCTGTGTTTAACTCTAACTGCAGTAATTTTGATGAAACGCTGGTAGAAATTGTTCTCAGCATTTTGTTCTTTAATCTACACTGTATCACGATCAACAACTGCGGGTAATGGTCAAGACAAAATCCCTTACTTCGTGATTAAAACAGAATAACACATGCTTTGAGAATGGTACAAAATATTTTGTAGATTTTACAATAGCTTATTGTCAGAAGCAACAGTCTGATTTAACTACGTATAAATGAACCTCCGTTATGCTTGCCATGAGTTGCATCCTGTTTGGCAGCACAGATGGTATGTACACATGTGTGCAGATACAATGTATGCACTCACTACCATACTTTGCATTCAGCTATGTATTTGTTGTTTCAAAGTTGTCTTATCTCCGCAATTTAGACCCATCCTACTCACATACATGCACATTGTTGGTTTAAACACATATTATCAGCCAAAAGAACAAAAAACAAAAATAAAACAATTGGCCCACAGCCTCACCAGCCTATGTAAGGGCCTCTTGTACATTTTTAATAAGACAACAATGAATTTGTGAGCACCAATTGCAATACACAAACAGGTCACGCAGGGGACGAGAAATAGGAAGAGCAAAAGGGGAAAGGGATTGCTGTGTAAGCATAAATGCAAATAGAAATAGTTGTACAAGATTACCGAATTTAAATTCAAAATCTACCATTGCACAATGTAGTTGCGAATGAGCACATTTTAACAATTTTTTGTTTTGTTTTGTTTTTTGGGGGGTTTTTTTTGGGTTTTTTTTTGTTTGTTTGTTTGTTTGTTTGTTTGTCATTTTCACACATATTGTTCTTGAGTAAATAATTTGGCACTTTTGAAGAAAAAGTACCCTCACCGACCTCTTGTATTTACTGTAGCGTTTCCAAGTACGTGTCCATTCCTGCCGGTGACGGAGCATTTCACGTTGAAACGGCAACAACTCATAATTACTCAACGTTTATTTACAAGCACAGAGGTTATCGTGTTGTCTCGAGCCCAATGTACGCAAAAAGAAAACATGTGAGGCCAATTTTCACATTTTTGCTGTCTCACTTAATTAAATGATTCCAAATTTGATCTTCACAAATGCCAACAAACTGTGCTGTTTTCCCATGTTACTAGTTTCTAAATGACAAACGAGATAAAGAATGTTCCACGTAGGTCTAATTCGAGTAAGACGTATGGATGGACTTTATTTTGATTTGTTTTGTACCATTCGGATTCAGGGGTAATTGAATGTGTAAAAGCGTGTTGAACGAGCCAAGTATTTCATCAAAAAATGTGATTTTCATACTTTGTAGAGGGCAACAAACATATCTTCTTGTATTTACATTTTTTAAAGTACAGTAATTCTTTTCGTTTTTCTTTCAAAAAACCTTGTCTCAAAGTTTTTCATCTATTTACAAATGATCTGAGATATTTATATATAAAATTCTATTTTCTCGTTTGGAAACGCTTTTTAATGAATTATTATTTCCAGTGGACTGTTTTATGCACAGGCGTTCCTTATGTGCTGTCTGTCAATTTTTCGCGCTAATAAGATTGGGAGGGGGGCTGATGGTGGATCAAGAACATCTGTTCGTGCAATAAACCTGAGAGGTCCTTAAATGCAATAAAGTTGTGTGTATTCATCTGTGCAGTTAATCATTCGTGCTAACAAGATGGGGGACGGGGTGAAGATTGAACTAGTACGTCGTCAGAAGGAGCTGCCACACAGAAAGGCTTGAAACGAGGCTCACATCTAGGCCACAATCCCGCTTCCAAGTTTGACATGATTTCTCCGTTTCTTTACAAACCAACAAGCCACAACTCACCAATTTATTCAAAAACGATTTTTACATGTACATCCAACTGATCATCCATGAAATTCGCGTGTACCCATGGCAACACGCCTATATAACTGTCGGAAATGTCCCACAAAAACCATCTTGGGAAAAAGTCCGACATTCCAGCACCAACTTCAAACGAGTATATCCCATCCTAAATCAAGTTCGTTCCCTAGCATTAGCCGTATGACAACTGTCATCACTTGTCAATCATATTCTTTGATTCACCCTCGTTTTTATCCGATGTTCATTTTCACAAATCGAAAAAAACTTACAAAATGTGAGTATTTCTCGTATCCATCAAAACTTTTTGGCGGCCATTATTTGACCGGTCCGGCACTGGTATCCCAGCTGCTCTCCGAATGGCTGAAAGTTTGTGTTGTCAATCACACAGCAGCTGGGGTACGAGTGTGTGTCTGGCCCAAAATCTAGACCTTCCTCCGCAAAAATGGCATAAATAATACGGTATTGCAGATTACGCACCCATTGTGAACAGACTGCAATGCGCTCTCCGCATAGAAAAACCTTTGAAGCTCTCTTGAAGCAGAAGTTTGTGTGAAAGGGACTTGTAAACAACGGCCTCACATTACAAATTTGCTCGATACATTACCGTGAGTTTAAATAAAAAGACTGGGAGTGAGCTTCAAGAAGTCGAATTCATCAAATATTATTTATGGAAATAGAAATACAAAATTGCTACATGAAAGTTCTTCGATCATATCTTATTGCAGATAAAGCCATTCACTCCTCGTGAATTTACGATCGTCGGGTTTTTACAACGTTTAGATTCTTATATACGGAACCAAGATTTTTGTAATGATCACCCAAACAATTGGCCACCTGAGTCATCTATGCAAATCATTCCCGGTCAGGAGGGTCAAGCATGCGCAGACACATGCAGATCAAAGGGTGAGGCAGTCACTTGTGTCGGTAAAATCTAAATGTTTTGAATGTGCTTATTCACTGATATGTAACCGATACTTATTTTTTGATATATCTTCCTTAGACTTCCGGATTTTAACTTTGCTTGTTTGACGGCTGGCGGGTTTTGATCATTGATGGGTCTTGTGTTCTGGTTCGGTGCATTTTTTTTTTTTTTTTTTTTTTTTTTTTTGGTCATTGTTGAGAACTGTGTTCCATTTCTGTTTTTCATGACAGTTATTATTTTGTATCGTCAATGTGACATCGTTTCACCTTTAGACATTTAATGAATTATATATTGCTTGGTGGATATCCGAGTCTGGCGTTGTTCATATTAACAGACGTGTCAACATTTGGACGGTTTTTGACTTGCACTGAATTTAGAACTGTAATATTGATGCAAAATTGTCTCACCCGACTATGCTAAAATAAATGCAGAGATTGCTCCCTTGTTAGGTCAACCGATCTCAGTGGAAGCAAACATGCATTGGCATTCTCAAGTAAATGACTCGGAAGAAGGCTTGAGTCCCACACACAGACCAAAACCAAACAGACGAAGGCACTGAACAAAATTAATTTGCTCCAATCCAAATAAGTTGAAAATATTAGCTCATTGATTACTTCCTAATTTATGTTCTCCAGAGTCTAAAATGGCAATTAACGATGAGTTCAGTGCACTTTTTCAGGTTATCTTGACGGATTTTATCTTTGCATCTTTGAACGTTTCCTTCTTCTTCTTCTTCTTCTTCTTCTTCTTCTTCTTCTTCTTCTTCTTCTTCTTCTTCTTCTTCTTCTTCTTCTTCTTCTTCTTCTTCTTCTTCTTCTTCTTCTTCTTCTTCTTCTTCTTCGGTCAACAATCATCGACCAATGTCTATTCTTCCCATCCTAAGCAAAATAATTGAGTGTCATGTACATGATTCCCTTTTTGCATAGCTCAATACACATCACCTTTTGTACCACTATGAGTCAGGATTTAGAGCTTGTCACCCCTGTGAGGCCGCGCTAACATTCATGGTTGAAAGCTGGATGGAAACTATGGATTCTGGGAAAGTGACTGTCTTCTTACAGATTAACTTGAGAAAGGCATTCGACACTGTTGACCATACGATTCTCTTAGATAAGCTAAAGGCTTATGGGGTCTACAGTGTCGAAAAGACTTGGCTTCAAATTATCTTTCTAATAGACAGCAGGCTACCTGTAGGCAAGGAGTTTTGTCTGAGTTCGGTTACGTGACTGTTGGTGTTCACAGGGTTCAATTTTGGGACCTCTGCTGTTTATACTTTTTATTAAAGACCTGCCATCATGTCTTGAACACTCTAGACTGTATATGTGTGCAGACGACAGCTCTGCAAAAGTATCTGGACTTTCAGCTCAAGATACTAAAGCTAAGTTGACGGCAGATTTTACTAATGTACAGAATTGGATGCACAGGAAAAAAAAGACATTGAATGTTGAAAAAACAAAAACCCAAATGATCGGTACTATGAAAAAAGTTACTTCCACCACTAAATTAAATATTGATGTTAGGGGCAAAGAAATTGAACAGGTGCAAACAACAAAATTGCTTGGCGTTCAAATTGACTCCAATCTCAGTTGGGCCCCCCAGCATGAGACAGTATGCAAGAAGTTATCTCAAAGGATAGGTGTTCTTAAAAGAATTCGGCATTTAATTCCAAAAGATGTTGCAGTCCAACTTTTCAATGCATTGGTCCTACCACACATGGACCATTATTGTACTGTTTGGGGTCGTCCTTACAATTAAATATATACAGAACGTATTACCAAATTACAGAAGCGGGCGGCACATATAATTCTCCAGTGCAGCATTTTAGATTTTTCCAGCCCGAAGCTTTTTAAAAAATTAAGATGGATAGCTTTCTAAGAGCGAGTGAGCTTTAAAAGAAGTGTACTAATGTACAAGTGTCTAAATGGTTTGGTGCCGACATATCTATGTAACTTTAGGTCACTCTCACAGCAACACACTTATGGCACAAGAAGTGCTAGTCACAACAACTAAATTGCCACCAAAGCAAGGCTCGAAAACTCCCCTCGCAGTTTTAGGTATGATGGCAAAAGGCTTTGGTATGCTCTTCCCACTGATGTTCGCCCAGCAAAATATGCTGAAACATTCTAATCTCTGTGCGTATAAGAGATACCTGCAGAACTTTTAATCAAAATGTGGTTTGATACATTATGCTTGTTGTCATTGGCAAAATGGAAGCAGGCAATTGCTGGATGCTGATGGGACAGATTTTATATTTATTTCGTGTTTTTACTGTACTTTGAAAAATATTGTTATATCTTTTGTATATTTTCTCTCACGGCTGGGCCATGATGAGAACTAGCGGGTATCCGCTAATCATATATTACCCAGGATAAATAAAAGGGTCTTCTTCTTCTTCTTCTTCTTCTTCTTCTTCTTCTTCTTCTTCTTCTTCTTCTTCTTCTTCTTCTTCTTCTTCTTCTTCTTCTTCTTCTTCTTCTTCTTCTTCTACTTCTACTTCTACTTCTAATTCTTCGTATTCGAATTCAAATACGAATTCGAAATGAAATACGTTGAGATTTAAATTTTTAAAACATGCTGGTACCACTCCAGTAAGACGTGATATGTATCTCCCATTTTTTTTCTCTCTCTCTCTCTCTGATTTTTTACGGCTGCCTCGTTCATACTGCTGTTATACGCGGGAAGGCAACTTGTCAATATCAAAGACCGCAGGCAACACCAAAAGAAACTTATCTCTGTACCTTCTTGGTACTATGGCATGACTTCATTGAATCTTTGACCCTCCAATCATACCAACAGCACCATACTCAGTGGTCGCAACAAAACCTTGCAACCAGAACAGAGTACCGTTGATTTATTCTAGTCGTTAGCCAACATTCCGGGCCCCTCTGCGACAGGCATTCAAGCTATGCTTCAGGCTTCTTACGCTGGTATATTGGCAAACACGCCATCTAGCGGCTGCCATTGTGATTTGTGCAAGAAAAAAAAAATTCAAGGCCATGTCACGTCACGTCATGTCACATCTTTACAATGCGTCCATTGTCTGTCATCAATTTTTCTACACGCAGGCCAAGATAATTTCGAAAATATCTTAACCATTGTTATTTCCCCGCCGGTAGTGTACCGGTAATTATCTGTAAAATATTATAATCAAAATTGTTCTGACGGGGTGCACATGTGCTTAAGGTAAAAACGTAGTGATCAGTGAGTTAGTAATTCTCACACCACCATGGTGCACCATCAGCATGATACACATACATACATACATATATACATACATACATACATACATACATACATACATACATACACACACACACACACACACACACATATATATATATATATATATATATATATATATATATATATATATATATATATATATATAATATGTTGGACTCTCCATTAGGACTACCTAAGGGACTAAAATCTGGTCTTAATAGGAGAGTAGTCTTGGATATAATTTATTTAAGGATAAACAAAATGGGTCTGTAAATTGGTGATCTTAATATAAAAATGGTCTGTTCATAGAGGTGGTCTTAATTGGAGATTCTGCTGTATATACTTTTGTAGGACTTATTTGCGAGCCAGCTTTTTTTCCATTGATAAACAAAGTGGAACAATTTAAAAGGTATGTTACGTTCAGATATTAGTCATCAAATTGTATTCTTAAAATCTACACGGTGTCCAGGTAAGGTCAAAATATAATGCAAATTGGCCCCTGCGTGTTGCCTTTGCAGAGTTGTTTAACGATGTGAATAATTTCGCCAGTAACATTTCCCTTTGTTTATGTTACATTTGTTTAATTTAAAGTGATATGAATCTGGAATCTTGATAGATTATTTATTTAAAATGTGTAATTCGCCTACCTTTAGGAAAATGTAAGTGAATATATGAAACAGGAAACTGTGAACAGCCAACAACTCTATTAATTAAAAAAATAATAACTATTTGGTGTCCACATCAAAGGAATCCGGCGATTTAGAAGTGAAATTTGGCTAATATATCGGCGATTCTTTTTTTGTAATAGCCATTAGGTTACATTAAATGAGTCAGTTTACATTCGTAATACTGTTCAAATATCCTAAATAATCCAGCAACTGACACATAATTGCGACCAATTTGCCACTTGCATCAAACTAAAGGAGACCCTTTGTATATTTGTTGGTCTGACAGTATGCAAAAGGCGAAATCTGTTTCTTTTTTCTTTAAGATATATTGTGTTATGAGTACTAACAAACATATATAATGACATTGTATCTTCTAGGAATGAATACAGATGCATTTATACTAAAGAGGAAGAGGACATATTCTTTCCTGGATACAACAAAAGCTCGAATACGTGTTTTCTACAACAAAGAAAATTATTGTTTAGTTGCGCGGGTGGCAGGAAAGGCATCGCGAGATTATGCCCTTGCAGAGATTTTGTCTCCCAGCAAATTGCCTTGTGCAGAAAATGTTTATGAATTCATGTTGGCTGATTGATATACATAACCGTTTCATACTGATCCATAATGAATGGAACAAGGCATAATATATCCAGATCCACTTGCAACAAGCTATGATGCAAGTGCGGCAGCCGTAAGACACAGTTTTCCTCACATCTTTTATAAGGCCTCGATATAGAATTGCAAGCCTATATATATATATATATATATATATATATATATATATATATATATATATATATATATATATATATATATATATATATTTATTTATTTATTTATTTATTTATTTATTTATTTATTTGTTAAGCATAGTTTTACATTTAAACCATGCCTCTTTGGTCACTGCCCCGGATTTCTTCTGCAGTTTTTTCCAGTTTAATCCCTGTGGATGTCTTTCGTATGAGAACTGCTTTCGGTGACCAGAAAGCTGGACTTCGAATTTTGCCATGGAGAACTAGTGCTCTCTCTGCTCTATTTCAGTAAAAAATAAACGTATCAGCAAGGCGCCGGCAGGATTCGAACCCGCACTGGCATGTGGATGCACGGGCAGGTCAAAAAAGTTCTATACTCTTTCTTGGATTAAGTGGTGAAAAGGGTTTCCAACTATAAAATTTTGCCAGTGACAAAAGAGGCATGGTTTAAATAGGAGATACCACTCAATTTTTTCAAGTTTTGGGAAACCACAGCATTTTTACCAGTTGCCCAAGCCTCCAGAGAGTTGCCCAGTTTCCCACCACATGAGAATTGTAGTTACTAGTTAGCTTGTCAAAGACACTGATATTTAAAATATTGCAAGTATAGATGAACAAAAACTATATTTGTCGCCACCGTGAAAACAGTGTTTCCGCACAAAAAGAGAAGATTCTAGGAACTGTATCTAAGCAGGAAGGTGTACACCTCCGGGGCCCGGCCTGGGCACTGGGCTAGCGCTAGGAATTTGTATGTTTTAGCCAATTTGGCTAAAGCTGCAAAAATTCTTTAGCCAATCTTTACTCCTAGTAATCTGACATGTATACTAGTCATTTTCGGACCCCCCCCCCCCCCTTTTCCAGGAGAAAAAAACTGTGTATCCCAGCTGACGTCTATGAAGGCCTATAAGTAATTGATAGAGCCTGTTCAGTAACTATGCATGCATGTATTATTATTATTATTATTATTATTATTATTATTATTATTATTATTATTATTATTATTATTATTATTATCATTATCATTATCATTATTATTAAAGGTAATTCTTGAAGAAAGACCTCCCTCAAAAAGTTACATCACACAAATTTTTGGCAAGTTTTAAATTGATAAAACTTGGACAGAAGATCAGTGTCCAAGATACTTGCCAGAACTTTTATGTGCAATGGTGCCTTTTACTGGTTTTTAAGGTTTTACACTTTTAAGTATTAGCTTATTGTAAATTTTTTAACATGAAAATAATATTTTATACCATCAATTGCTAAATACAATTATTAATGATTAATTTTCAAGTGGCTGCTTGTATAAAGTGGTTAAATTCAGAGGAAAATATTGAAACTCAATGTTTGATTTCAAGGTTATCTTGGTTATCTCCATTTGGAAGAAAATAAAATAAAATGAGAAGGAATTTTAGCTTTGAAAATATGTACAAGCATACATTTACCTCAGATTGAAAGTAAATGCATTCACACTGTGGAACAAAAAAATCAATACAATGTTTATACTGGCAGAATGGTAGCTTCAACAAATATACATGATTATGTAATGTGATCTACACGAATGAAAGTTGCTCGGGGCACCTAGACACCCGCTAATTTCGAACCCTGCCACTTGCTATTGGGATGTATTTTGAAACCCTGTTTTATAAAACCCTGCCGCTACAATGTCGGGGTTTACAATGCACGCTTTCAGAATATGTCGTGCTATTCATTAAACAACTTCAATCCTAACAAAAATTTCATCAAAATGGACACCATACTGTCATACACACACACGCGCGCGCGCGCACGCACAGAGAGAGTGAGAGGGACGTGTATGTGTCTGTCCTTTTTTCTGCGACCACCCAAAGGTGACACCTGGTGGCGGATAAGCATTTCAGTCAGTGGATCAAGGCCTGAGTTTGCGTATCGATATGGTACACCTTGTACAACAACAACTTTCCAAAGTGAGTGCGCCTGATGGATATAGTACTTAATAAAACAAGTTGTGATGGATTATCTTATATTTTGTATTATATTTCCAAGGGATCATGAATTCAAGCACAATATTTACTTTTAAAAGGCGTTTAGTCTTTGCGCACTAACACAATAGTGAGACCGAGCGTATTGTTTTTCAATTGGTGTATTTTTTTTCTTGGATATGAGGCCACATGCATAAATGTAAATCGGTGTATCCTGCTGTTCTTAGCTCTTTATTGTGTGGGCAGCTGGCACCTTCACCTATGTGTCTTAGTGCTCAGTCTTCACTGTGACCCCCCCCCCCCCCAAGCATTAACGTTACATGTTATTTAAGTGAATATGTTTGTTGTATCAAAAGGGAGATAGTTCATGTAATTTGAGGAATAATTGGGTGTACAGATGAAAAACATACCTTGTAACTGAAATCTGGCTGATATACTGTAACACTGGCATTTTCATACAAATAAAAATGAATTATGGTTGAAAATACGTGTTTTCCACTTTTTCGCCGGACAGATGTTGAAAATACCAATTTGTTTATTTATTTATTTATGAACTAGCTATTTATCACATTTAGAGTGTGCAATTTGGATATATTGTGGGGCCATGACAGTAATTGTTAGCTCTACATCGATTCTGCTGACTGTATATATATATATATATATATATATATATATATATATATATATATATATATATATATATATATATATATATATATATATATTTATATGTATATACATACATACATACATCGGTTCCAGACAAAGGTGAACTGGGTGCATACATAGTTTATGATGACATTAATGGCTCACATCTAAATCTTCAGGTATACCGTGCATTTGATTACTTATACAGTACATTACAGATGAACTTTTGCTTTAAAATTAGCGTTATCAGTCCCTCTAACCTGAAACACACTCTATAATCATCCTTATTGACCCCTTTTTTTCCATATCAAACACCCTGTTTGACTCTATTCTTCCTCCCCACTCGTGATTGGTCAGTGGACGCCACACGTGGAGTGGATGCGGGGAGGTCGGGTGGGTCTCTCTGGTGGTCAAAAGGTAGGTATACTCTCTAACATCGAAATTACTAAAACTTTCATGTATTAGTCACTATGCATAACCTCTCAACTACCACTGATTGATAGGAGGGAGGAATGAAACACGCATACTGACACAACAACCAGTTGGACCAACAGCCTGGGGGGGGGGGGGGGTAGCAGTCCAAGTGAGGAGGTGACATCTGTTGGAAAAAAAACTCTTAGAGGTTCATGGGCACGGGGACTCCAACAGCAGAATCCTGGCTTAAGCCAGGAAACCCTTCTTATCCGCCAGCATGCCCCCCCCCCCAAATGCCCTCCAACCTCAGAACAGTCTGCCATAAGAGAGCTGCTGTCTTTGTCCACTCTCTGGGGGTGGTAATATGGTTCCATAAAGTAGTGTTCAGTTGAATGGGTCTGCTGGCCCTGGCCTAGTGGACCCTGGGCACATTCATCGAATACAAATTGGAGATCAGATAAAGGCCTACTCTAGTAAGGCTGACCTATAGACTGTGTCCACGTCTGTCCCTGAGGGTGCCAAAACTGGAACAGCATGGCTGCCCTGATGGGCAAAGTGAAGTCAAATGGACGAGTATCAGGAACCTATATGCAAAGGAGCCTTCCATGTTGGCAAAGGCATAAATGCCCTCCTCCAGCATGATTTAGCCGCATAGGTGGTGCTCAGCAAAAGCTCGGCAGTAGTCAGGCAACCATTGGATTTAGTCATGCACCAGAGTGTGGATCACACTACTTATAGCCCCAGAACCAAGTGTTAACCGAATATAAGTTTTCTACATCCAGTATATGAGGACCACTCTCAGGAGGGTCCTCTAGGCACTCAATAGGCTACCCGTTTAACATGACCTAGACCAGCAGGAGGTCCCACCATGATAGGACCTGCCTGTCAGCTGGTCTTTCCATGTAGAAGGACGCTACCAGTGCTGACAGGCAAGGATTGCTCCCTATCTGAATGTCTAGGATGTTTGGCAGAGTTGAGGAGATGGCAGACCGAAACCCCTCCACAGTCCTCGAGCTCTAATGGGATGTCCACAATACATAGATACCACAGATGGATTCTCTGACTTGAGCACCAAAAAGAAAACCCCCTCCATTGAGCCATATATACTGCTAGAAAAGAGTCTCAAAGCCCGCCTCTGGCAATTCTATCTGCAACTGATTACAAAAAACCTGTCATGGATGTGCTGTGCAGCAACTGCCGAGCATGGAGGTTGAGCACTTGAGGTTTCTTCTGAAACAAATTCATCCACAGTTGTACCAGAAAATTAGCCACATCAGTAGACAGCAGGGGCTTCGATGCCGAATTCCAGCAGGTCCAGGGACCAATCCATCCTCAGCTTCCAGGGGGTGACAAAGATTAGATTGCAGTCATGGGACTCTTAGAAGGATCTGTGGAAGCAGATAGGGATAAGCCCAAAGGTTGCTCCAGTCCATCGCTAGATCACCCATTACTACGGTCTGGGGATTGGGAACAGATAAATAAACTGAAAGTTGGTGCTTTTGCTTGTCCTGAACAGATCCATGTGTGGGTGCCCCACATGGCCTGGACAACTCATGGGTGGACTGACCACTCCATCCCTACTGGCTGACCTCATCTCAAAGGTTGGTCAGCCAGGACATATTCTGGTCCTGGAACATCCCTCACTAGCATGTGGGCATCATATTTGGAGCACCATAGGGTGATGCATCAAGCTAACTCTGTCAACCTTCAGGAGCATGTCCCACCCTGCCAGTTGAGCAAGGTGATCACTGTCCTGTTCTAGCCCATAACGAGAACTTGTATGCTCCACTAGGTCCTGGAAATGAAGGAGTGTCAAGCATAACACCTCCAGTTCCAAACAGTTGATGTGGTGCAACATGGCCTGTGTGAGGCAAAAGCCCAATGGCATCCGGCCCTGCACATGGGCTCCCCTACAGGACCAACATGGGCCTCTGTACATGATGAGTGGTGTCTGAAATGGCAGGAACATCTGAACCAAAATGACATTCTCCTGGTTTGCCCACTGAAAGAGGTGATGGTGGTTCTCTTCAAGCACCGGCACCTGCGCTTGGCAGCCCTGGTCCTTCAACCATCTGTCTCACAGCACATCCTGAAAGGGGTGCTGGTGTAGATTGCCGGGGGGTGCCTTGGATTCCATCGAGGTCAGGCAGCCCATCAGGATCTGCCACTGCATGTCTGTGTGAACTTCATGAGACAAAAATGCCTTTAGGATCAGCTGGAGTCTTTTCTACCCATACTCCAAAGGACAGCTCAAACTAGATGCCAAGAAAAGATCTGTTCTGGTGTTTGGCAGGACTTGGAAAAATTCACAATCAGGCCTAAGCGTTTGTAAATTTTACAGAATGGTGTGTATGTGGCACAGTGAATCCATGTGCCAGAGTGCCTAGATCAGCTAGTTATCCAAGTACACATGAATACACACTGCACTCTGGTAAGGTGCACAGCTACTGCCTGCAAGAACTAGATGAACACCAGAGGTGTTGTGGCAAGGCTGAATGGTCACCCCCTGAACTTGTAAGCCTGGCCCGAGAATGGGAAACACAGATACTTCCATGAAGTCTCCACAATGAGCACAAAGCAGAATGTGTCCTTGAAGTCCAAAGACATCAATCACTCCCACACTTCCAAGACCCTTGCAATCCCTGGGGCATGGCTTGGGCCACAGCATGATCCATGGCAGTCTGGGTGCCATGATTCTGGGTTGCTTTGTGGCTGGGAAGTAAGCACCCAAATGGAGTCAATCGAAGGCTTTGTGTATGTTACGATGCCCACTTACTGAATATTCTGATTGTAGCAAAACTCGACAAACAATGATAATGATCATTTGACTTTAACAATAACAATATATTAACAATCAAATCAGTACAAAGCAGGTAAATGAAATTATATGCTTAGCTGGGTTGGTATTTCCATTAGTAAAAGAGTCTGAAGGTAAATCCTAATCCCTGGTGAGAGGTTTTTCACAGGTACTGTCCCACAGTTCTAAGTCCCATGGCAGGTGCCAAATAGTCCAGTATAAATCTCGCAGAGGTACAGTTTGGTTCCAATATGGTATTCAAAGGCAAGGTGCTGATCTAAATCCCACAGACTTGCATTTTGTTTCCAATGTTGTTCAATTAAACACCAAATATACCAGTCCACTCAAAGGCACTGTCCATGCTCCACAGGTACAATGTATAAATGAGTATCTCCTTTGCAAAAACAATCACTCACAGTTCCATCGGCTAGAAGTCACACAGCTTCTGTCAAATCTCAAAATTCTCCTCCCTCTGTTATGAAGGGAGCTACTTTATATATCTAGACTTAGAACTCTCAACAGTATTCTAGAGTTTTCCAATTAATCACATTTCTCAATTGACTGAGACCTGTGTGGACTGCAAAATGAATTTCCTCATATGAATGAAGGTCACCATTCTAGCTTTTTCTAATTGTTAACAAATCATGAGAGTTACCCCAACAAAGCAGGCCAATTCAGTGACTCTACACACACTCAATGAGTCCAATGACCTCTCCAAAAACACAAAAAACATCACATCCATAACAGTCTTGGCCTGTTCAAGTCCGCCTGACAGTCCTGGACTCACTGAATTTCTACCATCTTTCCTCCTAACAGTATGTTAGAGGAGAGGGAACCAGTGCACAGTTAGCAAGGGATTGGATCAGATAACTTCTGACCCTGGAGATGGGTGACCCTGCATACCAAAAGTGAGTTCGCTGCTTGCCTGCAGGCTCTCCTGATCTGGTGGTCAATCACCTATGACAATGGAGTCCTCAGGCAAAATGTCTGACCAAGCCAGTCCCCCACCCCATCTGAAATCTTCAAAGAATGCTAGATGTTGTTAGAGCCAACAGGGAGATGCAGGAGCAGGCTGTAGTGAGGCCAGAGCCTCTAGCATTCTCTTCTAGTCTCCTGAAAGCATCTAAGGATGCAAAAATGGCCTTCAGCACCTTTGCAGGATACTCTCCCATTCTAAATCCAGCCAAAGTGCCGGGGATGGGTAGATCTGCTCCGGGGTGGAATACCATCTCCTCTGGATGTCCTGCTGGGGGAGAATATGTCCTTACATCAAATAGCTAGGTGTCAGTGGCTCCACAGGAATCTGGGTGCTGCAAATCCTGACCATCTGCTGGTAATAGAACTCAGCAACAAAGGGCGAGAAAGGAATTGGGGACCTATGTCAAATGTCTATCAAGCACAAGTCCTAGCATCACATCTCTCGATGCCTCTTCTCTCCTCCAGCTAAGCAACCACAGCTTTGTCATCCACTAGCCTCTGAATGAGAGCTTTGACCTGTTCAAAGCTCTAAGTCAATGCCGGAGTCATGTCCATGGGGACAGAAGCAAGTTCCTCCTGCACCACAGATGGTGAAAGAGTGGCATTTCTGGAAGGCTTGGGGCTGGAGTCACAGCACCCGCAAACCCCGGGATAGGCTGGCTGGAGGGCAGCTGCTGAGCCTGTGGGCTGGGTGATAGTTCGATCAGAACAGGCAGCAAGCTGCTCATCCAAAATGGGCAATCTGATAAGGCAGGAGTAATGGCAGGGCATATGAAGACGAAGGCTCCATCCACAACTAACACTCTTAATAGAGCTTGTGTTCCACTTGCCTCTCTAAGGAGGACAGCAGGGATTCGAAAGATGGGTGCAGTGGAAGTGCCAGCTACTTGCTCCAGATTGGGCCTAGAGGGAGAGCAGCCAGCACTGGGATGGGAGGTGCCAGAGTTGGTACTTTGGTTGCAGTAGGAGCCAGTTTGTCTGCCCTCTAACCAACAAGGGTGAAGTTGAAGTTGTCTCCAGCTCAACACCCACAGCACACTTGCAAGCAGCAATAGCTGTATGACACTGACTACCCTATGTCTGTGATTCAACCTGCAAGATGCCATCTTGAGGAAAAAAGTGGTTTTGAGCCAAGATCAGGCATACCTTCACAATTATCAGGGAATCAGCAGGTCAAAATATAAGTCATCCTTATCTCCCAAGACACCAGGGGAGCTCAGAAAACAAAATCTACAGTAGAGATAGTGAACACAGCACTGAAACAGTTTGTCCTGACAAAAGTCAACAGAGCTACCAACTTCTAGAGCAAGGCAGGAATACCACGAAAGGGGGAAGGAATAATAGGGGTACATGCACACAGGAAGTCACGGTCACCCCCCCCCCATCCCACAGGAACTGAGTGGTGGCACAACCAGGACCACCAGATCCTTTCAAGACACATGAGTTTGAGTCCCGACTCAATTGTGTCAGGCATGTTGGCCTGGACACAGAGGTCTAGGCAATTGTGGTCGGGAGGTAACGTTGCATAACTAACACAGAAATTATTAAACTATCACGTAATAATACATTTGGAGTTCTTTCTCAGGATAAGTTTAAGTTTGAATCTTTGAAGTTATTTTCCCGGATATAGAAGGATATGCTGGTTAATATGCATCTGGTATTATTTCACGTCCATACTTTTTTTAAAATTCAAGTGTGTTGTCATTACCGAATACAAGGTAAAGGCAAATTGCAGCCATCACACAAAAAGGGTGGCCCAGAATTTAATGCTTCGAAATATGTTTGATGGTTTCCCGCTGATCACCCCTTATGAATTCATTTAGATGATAAATTTTCATTGATTAATCTACAGGTCTAGACATGAACAATATCTGCATTAGCTGTGGAGCATAGTGAGACTGCAGTTCTTTTTTTCAGAATAAGTGCCTCTGGCTGTGCCCAGGTAACAAATTAAACTGACGTCAAACGAGGTAATGTGTCAAAGGGGAAAAAACATTGATTTTAAACATTTTTCAACAAATGTTTTAGTTACCTGAGGCCTGACAAAAATCTATATGTGGTTCTTCTAACCTGATAGACCGTACTAAAAAGGTCCAACCCTAAATAACATAGGGAAAAAAGTACTTTCAAGCTGCACTTCCCTGATAAAAATTGATCATTCCAGGCCAGTGCTAGAAACTCAGACACCCAAGTGGCCCAAAAAAAGTACTTACATTTTTTTCAGTGGCCCAAAGGGACAAAGCGAGGGCCCAAAGGCATGCTAGGGGGACCTGGGAACATGCCCCCTCCCCCGGAAAATTTCGGATTTGAGCATGCAAAATGGTGCATTCTGGTGAGTTTTGCATGCATCAATGGAAAATCATGCCTTGACATGGTTGACGTCATTGTGCTGATTTGGCTATTTTCCCTCAGATTGTACAAAAATCTGATGAAAATTAGCCAAATTAGTAAACAATAAATTTCAAAAAACGACCATCATCATGTTATCAACAAAGATAAGACAGTTTTTGTATTTATACATGTTACGCTTCAGATAATTTTTGCACACTTATTCATTATTTATTCGGGGGGAAATCAACAGTTAAATTATCCTGCTATTAGCACGTTCTGTATTAATTCTACAAAAACAAGAGGAAAAAAACATTTAGATAATGATCATGCCTAAATGTATTTAACTTTCATCACTGAATGTTGATTGATTGATAATATTTTATTCATGCATATGAAAATAGTGTACAATTTACATACTAAAATGCATAAAATCAATAAAATACATGTACATTAAGACACATATGCCAGCATGGTACAACATAATAACACCAAACTATGATGAATGAAATTGGGGCTCCAAAAGTCTACGGAATCTTGCCTTGGCTTTTTTCCATGGTGGACCACAACATGAAAATAGCAAGTATGAAGTCTGAAATATATTCAGTTGCTTTGTACAGTTTTGTAGCTGAAATGCCTTAATGGTTGATGAATTAAAAGATAGATCTCAATTTTTAATAAATTGATATATAATTAAATGAATATAAGCACCAAGGGCATAACTTTTATACAATGAAACCTCATTATAAAGAGACTCAAATATCCGACATATTCAATATAATGACACAAATTTGCAGAGGAAAAGTTAATTTTCTTTGTTGTTTGACTCATTTATCTGACATTCAGTTATATGACACATCTCTTAGGGAACAGATGGTGCCCTTATAACGACTTTTCACTGCAGCACTAAGATACTGAAATTATGAATATATAAAGCGGTCCCTCTCCAAAACTCCCATCTCATAATCTCATGCATCAAGAAATTTGATTTGGATATCACAGTTTATCACAGCCACGTGTTTTCAGCACTGTTTGCACCGTGCATGGATACCCAGGAATGGATGAAAGTGAACGTGGTTGGCTGAACATAAACAAATAATTTTGCACACGATCGTATTCTATCTCAAAATGCTTGGCACGTGGTCTTACATTGTGTGTTGACCACTGTGAGTACGAGAAAACAGCATAGACTTTCGGTGATCATTATCCCCAGTTGTTATCGTAATAATTCACAAGGTTTCAAGTGTCCGTTTTCCGAGTTAACAGGGCAAACAGTCGTTTAAGTGCCTTGAAACATGACTTACTATCTTAACTTTAGTCTGCCTGCTCGGTTGTGTCTGAAGCAGTTATGATCGTTAGCTACAAATCCAAATGCTACACGACACGTGGTGAGCACCATTTTGAACATTGCATAATTGATGCAGTTATTGCAGGACAGTCGCACAAAATTCATTTGATTTGGATATCAAAGTAAATAGCGCCCACAGCATATATCATATCATTATTGATGGTCTAAAAATATTTGCAAAATGTATACTTTTGGTTTCATATAGGTATTATAAGCCTCTTCCTACCTCCACCCCACCTTTGATCATGCTCCTTTACAAACCATTGGGTGCGGAAGTCACATTTTTTAAAATGGCAACCAAGTCGATTGGATATTTTGAAGAGGTAGTATCCAAAATATATGTTTTCTTAGTGTTAAGGGAAAGTTAATTTGTCGAATGAATGTAAGATACAATATATACTGGGACTTTTCCAGAGTGATCATTATCTGAAAATGTAATTACAATGCCATAAAGTTACAGTTGTAGGCCCCAGAATGGGGATTTTGTATCAGATATTAAAGTCTTCCCCAGGCTAAAAATTGAGTAGTAGCAATAGGCCGAGTGCCAGGCAACCCACTGCGTCAAAGACGGAGCAAAGTGGACAAGGTTTCTCCGCTAGTGGATAGAGGTCCGAAAGTACAGGCGGGTTTTTGTATAGGTGGTAACTAGACGAAAGCTGTGACACTATTGCTGTTTGTATAATGCATTGCAACATCAGTGACATACCCATTTTGGTTTTTTGCGTGAGAGTTTGAATTCCATTTTTTCGGACATTCTTCTATTAAGCTTTTTTACCTGTTTATTAGATGACCTCATGTGTGTATGCATGTATGTATGTATTTATGTATGTATGTATGTATGTATATATGTATGTATGTATAAATGAATATGTATATATGTGACACCCAAATATGTAAACATCCCGCCATATTTAAACGTTTTCTGTGTTTAAAGTTGTTTATGCAAACGCCTTTGTTGCTTATGTATAAAATTGATCATCACAAGTTGAAAAAAAATATTGGTCACGCATATATGCATGCATGTATATGTATGTATGTGTGCACGTATGCACCATTCCAAACATGGGAATAACAGTTGCATTCAAAGTACCAGGAACATGTAATGCATCATGAAAAGCAATTGGTCATTAGGTAAGTACCTTGAATTGTACACGCAACTCAAATCATCCGCCCAGAAGCGAGTTTTTATGGAAAATGTCACTCCACACATGTGTCATGTACACTCTGTGTTGCATTTTCTAATTCTGGGTTGTAAACGAAGCTTGTAATCTATTTGCATACAACAAACATACACACACACACACACACACACACACACACACACACACACACACTTACATACATACATCCAGGGATAGATTACAAGTGTAATATGAACAAAAATGTCATTTTCCGGTACTGCTAAGTCATTGCACAGCTTTTGTTACTCTGATTGTTTCAGATTTTCTTTGTCAAATTTCCAAAATGAATTGATTTTTACGTTCTGGTTATTTTTTTACAAGTAAATCATTTTAGATTATCATGTATTTTTCATTTTTATTTTTGTTGAATGTCAGAATATTTGTTAAGCTATTCAAGAATGAAAAGCAAAAATTTTGCACCTTTGTGATCATTCGGAAAAATAATGGGGAAAAGTCCAAAATTTCACACCTTGAAATTTACAGGTGTGTATTAGGAATATATAAATATCCTTGAAAACCAGAAATACATTGATGGTATGGGCAGGTGAACATATAAACCAGTATCTGCAATTGCCACGTTTCATTGAAAATGAACGTTGTTTTTTACTCTCAGTCTAATTTTTACACATACTTTAAAATCATGTAATTGAAACTCAGATCCACCAATAGTTTCCTCCAGTATTTGTTTTGTAAAATATTGTTCTTTAATTAATTATGCTCATCAGTCACTTTTAATCGACGGTAATTGTTGACACGATCATCTCAATTTTGGATAACGTTGACAGTACGTCTCAATCGTCATTGGTGCATATGATGCTACTATAGCTGCCAAAACAGCAACAGGGTATATGAACAAATGCAGTTTCAGATTTTGTATTCTATAAGCTTAATTTGGAAATGACACCAAACGTAATCTCTCTCTCTCTCTCTCTCTCTCTCTCTCTCTCTCTCTCTCTCTCACACACACACACACACACACACACACACACACATATATATATATATATATATATATATATATATATATATATATATATATATATATATATATATATATATATATATATATATATATATCATGCAGCTAGATTCCGAGGGTACTTCCGCTGGAAACCGCCGATGTTGATGATCACGGCTTGATATTTGCCTATCACATTTTCTGTCCCAGTCAGCTAATCAAGAGACTTAGAAATAACAGACGTTGCTAGCCTTTTGCTTGAATTGAACGGGAGGCCAATCTAAGCTTGATCCACATTAACATGAGCAGTAATGACCTATACCCTTTTGTACATCCATGGAATAAGCATGCTTTTCCATTCTGATTTGGAGTCTTTTTGCACGTGTTTTGCAATCCTAGTCTACCATTGGTAAACCTAGCACGTTCTCCAGGTAATTGGACAGCCTGCCGTTGAACAGCTCTTGCTCTATGTCCTGTGCCTGCATGTGTCCATAGTCTGCTTGGGCAATCAAATCCATTTTATCGGAAGGGCCACTTGAAATATTCCTACAAAATTAAAGCAGCTCACCAGCCATGTTGCAAATCACTCGAGGGGCCTGCAATACTTGATGACCTCAACACACAGTTGAAAAAAAGGGGCTGACATAATATTGTATTCGTTACAAATAAATTAGGTGATTATTCTGATTTTCCTCTACCAAACCTGACAGGCACTTACAGGCAAATTTCAAAGCCAGAGAGATGTCGCGTTTTGGGCATTTAACGGGGGTTCTTTAAGATCTTGTTTGTTTGATCACACTTGACATTTTGTTTTTTTTCAGAATTCTTTCCTTCTGTCTGGCATTTCCTTTTTACCAGTGTATCATTTTTCATGCCAAGAACCTTATTTGGCTGAAGTTTTTTTGGTCTGGACTTTCCTGTTTTCTGTCATGTAGCTTTTCCAACCTTGAATTTGAATGTAAAAGGCAAGAACGTTCCTCTAAAGGCACACATAGATTTGCTTCTAAACAAATTTTCTTTTAAAATTATCTCTCTTTCCTTCTTCTTTTTTTCCTTACCAGGAAATTTGTCCGCAATTTACTTAAAGAAAACTACATGTAGACACTCCAAGTCTGGCATGCTCATACATCCATGCCAAAAGTGCGACTATTTTGTAAAGAGGGGTGACAGTTTTGAAAATTGTGCAAATTAAGGCAATATAAAAATCTAAACTTTCAATATCTTCAAAACTATCATAGGTAGAGGTGTCATTCCAACTTCAATCCTTAGCTTTTTGCTGTAAGTGCATCAAATGAACCACGAACAAAAGTTGCAATATTTTAATTTGTACTAATTAGGGCCACTTGAAATGATTAAATGTTGAAAATCTGCAAGATTATTATAGGTGGAGGTATCATTCCAACTTCAGTTCATAAGTTTGTGCTGCATGCACGCCCAGTGAACCACTAATAAAAGTTGTAGAATTCGGATTTATACCTATAAGGGGACTTGAAAAATTTAAATGTTGAATATCCATCTGGAAATCTGGTATGTGCAGATGTGCCATTCCGGCTTCACATCCTACGTGTGTCCATCATCAGGTTTTTCCAGAGCTAAGCACTCAGAGGCCTCTTAGGTAAGAATATCTGAACAGTGTGTGGCCCTATCAGTACGTCATGTTGAAATAATGCAAATTAGGAGCAACAATAGCAGGCTAGACATATTAGTGATTGACCAGATTTCAACACACCATTATCTGTCATCAACAATCAATTACATATTTATGTACATGACTAGAAATTGTTGGAACTCGTGCTTGATACAAAACCTTTATGTCCCTGTATGGTGACCGTTTTGTCGTCAGTCTATGCTGTACTGTCAACACTGATCTATACATGTATCAAAGATGTGTATAAAAGGGTACTTGTTTGTTTTCTGACACTCGACATTCTATTTTATCAAGAATTGTTTCTTTCCGCCTAGCATTTCCTTTTTACTTGCAGTTCTCTCCATTTCTCGTGTAACCTTGCCAATTTCAGTTTAAATGTACAAGTCGTTCCGACATATCATTTAAGCTTACACATAGAACAATGAAAAATGACGATTTGTTTTCTTGATGCGACAATTGCAGTTATGATTTGTTGCATATGAGAATTCATAATATCACATTTACACCAAATGGATATGGGCCCGCCTTAAGTACAAAATATGAAACTCTTGTAAAATTTATCGCCAAATTATCGATCGAAGAAACCCACAAATATGAATAATATTCATAGCGTGCATACGTTCTTGCATTCGGCAAGGAAACAACAATACAAAAAAAGAGTTTTCCCAAGTTTTTTTAATGAGGTAAAACATTCAGGTAAACACGATACAGCCGTCAAAGTCAAGCCTTCACATACATCACAGAAATGGGACCCACACCAATACATTTTGGTATTCATCTTTGAATACATCACGCGTTGAATGTAGTCAGTCATGCTGCGAGTTCTGACCACAGCACGTGGCTCTCCCCCCCCCCCACCCACCCCCAGCCCCGTCGGAAAAATAATGAATTGAGGAACTTTTGTTCTGATATTACCGTCTTATATTGAGTTGATCGAAAATATGCTCCAACTTTGTGGCACTCAGTTCTATGAACATTTGAAAAATATTTATAAAGATGTAGAACTCACTTTGCCTTTTTTTATTGAAAAAGTACACGTCTTGTGGGATGTCAATTTCAAAGTCGGCACAAAGTGAGTTATTATTGATGGAGGTACGATCTAGACCTCTCTCTCTCTCTTTCTCTATCTCTTGTTTATACTGGCTATGACTAGGACGTAGAAAAAATAAACAGTTTTGGCTGTGTGTTTTATCTAACTAAAGCTAGGGGTACACAGAGCAACTTCGGTTGAACCGTTCATAACACATTGTGTTGCACCGTTTGCCCTGATACATGGCACCACTGTGGCAGCAACTTTAAATATTTCCCCTATTTAAATGTGCATACCTACTGCTAACATGCACATCGGAGTGTGTAGCTCAGTCACTATATGCTCAAGAGTATTTCCTCTATTGTTAGGACTGTGGTAACGTCAGCTTTTGGTGTCCCAAAAATGCAGACTTTCCTACCAAGGATCATAAAAGTGCTTCCCAAGAGGTTTATTTGATGTTTGCTGTACATGTATTCCCCGTCTTATGGCGCTGCTGATGCAGTTGCCATGACAACACATGTGATAGCAGAACAATGTCCGAATGGCTAATTCGGTTCAACTTGTTGAACAAGATCGACCTCCTTTTTTTTTTTCTTTGAGCAACTTGTTGAAACCGATTCAACTTCTGTTGAAGGATATCATCGACGGTCAACTTTTATGGCGCAACTCGAGTGGTTCAACACAAGTTTCTCCCCATACCTGCAGCTTTACACTGGGATCACTGTATTACCTCGTCATTTTCAGAATCGTGAGAGTATCTAAACTACTGTCTACTGTGTATACTGCCGCCCTTGGTTTACTCAATCCAGAGTACATCAATATCGAATCACTTATATATATATATATATATATATATATATATATATATATATATATATATATATATATATATATATATATATATATATATATATATATATATATATAACACTAACTCACACTTGTCTTTGATCGGCTATCTTGTGAACAACTTTGTGATCAATATAATATTTACATAAGAGAAGATTAACCCCGATAAGTGATGTGTAATATTCACCAAAACATTCCAATGTACTTACCTTTAAAGTACATACAAAGATTGATATATCAGGCACATCATTATTTACAATCAATTAAGGCAACGAACTGCTGTATTACTCACGGAGTACATAATTACAAATTTGGACCCGTCAGTAAGCCTATTTCTATTTGATATTAACTTACATATGTCTCTGTCAGTAATTGGTGTGCACCACCAACGTTCTTATGGAACATTTTCATGACCAGAGGAGCCAAACGTACAAGTTTGGTTTTGTGAAAATGTTAACAACGACAACTTGATTTTAGTAAGCCTCATCTTACACTGACCAACAGATCTGGCAAGAATTCGCACGGGTTCGTCTCAAAATGGGTTTAGCACGCTGCACTGTTTGCGGAATTTTTGAAGCCACAGCGAGCATACATACTCCGAAAGTATTAATGCAGATAAAAAGCGAAAAAATGGAGAAAAATAGTATATATATATATATATATATATATATATATATATATATATATATATATATATATATATATATATATAAACACGATTTGGTGACTGCAGAAAAAGGCTTCTGCTGACCTTTACATTGTGCCATGCGTAGCATATATTTCCCAGTCTTTGTTGTGTTTCGACTCACCAGAGCCATCCTCCCATTCAATGTGAAATGATATAAAAATGAAGAAAACTTGCACATAAATGTTCGCCGAACTACTATTTGCATGAAAACAATTTTAACGAAATTAAGACCATTACCATTAAAACCCACAGCTCCTTTTCCGAAAATTGTGCAACATGAAAGCCCTTTTCTGGCAACACATTGGGCACACCTGTATGGCACACAAACTACTAGCATAAAACCGTCTGCCTTGTAATTACTTGTGATCACAACTTTTCACGATGGCCAGGCAAATTTTACATGCCATATAGTACAAGTTACGAACAATATATCCAATTTAGACGAACGTGACCACCGAAAATAAAAACTTATCTTCGGTACTCTAGGCAATATTTTATGCTGCATTTTAGCACATAGGAAGCCATGCCAGACCCTGAACATATAGTCTCATTTGTTTACCAGAGATTAAAAAGGCCCGCTGGTAGCGCAATGCAAATTATACAAATATTCACATCGTGCCATTAATTGCATATGTTGTAAGTGCATAACTGTGACTGAAGTACAAAAGATACATCGTGTCAAACCCTGAAACAGTAGGAGTACAGCTACGTCAGTTCCGTAATCCTTTGTGTATGGACGATATTGAAATAACTCCCTGCCTGCAATATCATGATATACAGTGTTTTACTGAGGCTGGTGTGCCCATATTTATGTTCCTGATGGTAGTGCTTGCCATATCTAAGTCTAGATTTAATAAAATCGATTTTAAACCTCCTGTGAATGATATCTAATCTAGATGCAATCAGTGTCTTGTTTATACTCTTGAGAAGATTAATTTGTTGGTTTAACCCTTTCCCGCTCAAATTGTCCTAGAGTGCCCGGCTGGAAATTGTCGCCTGCCTTAAAAGTTTTGACTCAAATTTTTCATTACTGTTCCATTGTTTTCACCTGGATTCAAATGCCTCTTGCGTTTACACAAGGTAAAAGTGACGACGGTTTTCATGCTTATACCTTGAAAAATCGTAAGGCGTGAGGTACATTAAGAAGACATACTCCATAACTTAATGGCCCTCTTTGCGGCTAAGGACTTAGGTTGAGGTACTAAAGTGCGTATTTGACCCTTTTTGTGACAAAAAAATCTACTGGTCTTAGAAAAATCGATACTTACGAAAAATTTTTGTAAAAATATACACATAATACTGGTATTGAAAACGAACTTTGTATAAATGCTTTCTCAGATGAAAAGTGGTAGGGATACAAAATACTCAAGCGGCATTTGAAAAAAAAATACTTTGTTCCCTTCACATGATTTTGACGTGAAGATGTGGCTGTGCGCCTGGTCCAAGTGTTTTGGTCTTTCAAAGAGACATATAAACCTTTTATTGATATGAGATTACTGAGTTATACTTTTATGAAATGTATACTGAATATATAGACAACAAACGAGACTCTAATAAAGTGCTTGTAATAGAGGGTGTCATCGCGAAGTGGTTTTCATATATTAGTGTATATGATGGGCGTCTTGAGGATGGGCCACAATTAAAGCCTCTTATGTCACAGAGGCAAGCGGTCGTGGTGTTTGGTCAAGATTTGATTTATGTGAGATACTGCACGTCAATAGCCACAGAAAAATAGCCATGCTCTGTTGATATCTTAATATATCATTTCCATTAGTCAAGGTCTGTTCCGGATTGATTTGAATTCTGCTGAGGTAAATGCCTTCTGAGACAAATAGCCCCGACACACATTGAGCCTTTGACCTACGCTTCAGAGCACATCAACAACTATAGAGACTATACACAGAGCATCGAAGAGTGACAACACACAGCAGCTCTCGTACATCAAAACGACGTCTAAATACACGTTGTGTACGACCTATCACCACGTAGGATTTCGTCATCTCCAGATCACCGGCAGCAGATCTAATATGGTGATTCGCCTATGAACCACGCATAGGCTAGGTTGTTCCCTTTACCCCACAACTGACTTGGCAGTGGACACATCTTGGGCCTTTTCCTCATTTTCAACCAAGGACGAGCGGGATTTTCTTTTCTCGTCAGACAAGGAGGTCGTCGACTTCCTCTTTTCATCAGCTAGGGAGGTTTGGGATTTTCTCTTCTCATCAACCAAAGAAGTATAAGACTTCCTCTTTTCATCCGTCAAAGAGGTATGGGATTTTCTCTTTTCTTCAACAACCGCCATTTCAATCCCGCCATCAGATTCGGGATCAGTATCGGCAACTTTCTCTGGGGGATCAATCTCTACAAAGGTACTTCCGGGGCAAGTGTTTCTGCTGGCGGGCTTCATGGGCTTATGTTCGGGGGATCTGCGTTGTTTCCCGTTATCATTGTCTCCTTCAAATTCGTTGGCCATTACACAAGCCCGTGCTCGAGCAAATGATGCATTTGAAGCAAATATGTAATCGTAAAAGAGTCCGCCGGCCATGCCCCCGATGATGGGACCAAACCAGTAGATCTGAAAAAATAATGCATATGCTGATTATGAGATTTTGACGGAAAATAATGACATCCAATTCTGTGATACCTTCTTGAGCCTTGTGTTTGTGTATTGTTCGTATTTTGCGGGTGATGAAAAACTACGATAGACATGCGGACCTTCCGTCAAACCGTTTTAGTCATGTTCTTCAAGCAAGGCACTTGTGTCATGTTAGTATGTTGGCCCCTAACCGTTGCCAGACCGAGTCCAACAGCGTTGCTCGGCGTTCTATATGTGCAGTAATTTCAAGGTGACAGTGTGCAAAGAAAAATACAGTTGTTGACACGTGGCATATTATTCCTCATGACCCAAAGGAATAAACGACATTTACGACGCCAGGCGCTTAATTATCGGTATTTTTTTTTATATGAATAAACGTTGCATGGCGATAATGGGGCGTTAGGTCCCTGAGGGTTAAATGAATGATAACGATAAAAATACAACAGTGAATGGGACGTTGATGTCTGCATGGGGTGTGGTCCCGGAACGATGAAGGAAAATCATCCAAGATGCATTAGAGAGTCCCCTGTTAGTGTTCATTTTGAAAGCAGACTCCTTGTGGCGTGTCTGAAACAAGATCAAAGAATCTTCTGGGATCGAAATAAAAGTACCTTGATAGATCCTCAAGCAAAAATAGCTGTACCCCAAGGCTTGTAACAATGAACACTTAAACGAAAACCCTTTACGTATTGGGGGCTTTCGTGTGTATATACACTGAATGTTCTAGCAATTATATGAACCGACCAGATGACGCTGTAATTTGCGGCAATGACCAAGTTTCTATTCCTTATCTTTGACTACCAGTGCCCACTGCTTTGCAGAATTATGCCCTATTTAAATTCAGTTGCGTGCTTGTCAATGTCACTGATGAGAATATTAGAATTCTGCATGAAAGGTCCTTATTTAAACACAAAAACGAAACCAAAACATGAAAAGCGGCAGATGCCATTCATGTCGTGTGGCAGACCAGATAATGCTTACTTAGCATGTAGAGCGCTTAAAGCAACTTGTAAGCTGCAGTTATTTTACGATTCAGCGAGTCACAAACATACCCATATATTTATTCAAGCATATATACATGGTGAGTCTGGCGGTGATACATGGATCAGCTTGCACACCTCTGGTGGAATAAATTTATGTATAAACTTTAAGAGGAATATATCTTCGGTTTAAAAATACCGTTCAGAGAACGCAGTACCCTTCGGCCGCCTTCAATCTCTTTTGCTGTAAGTGAATAGGAATAGTGTCCCATAGTATCAGGTATAGTTACCTACACTAATACTACTATGTACACTTGACCTTTGACCTCAAAAACATGAGGTCATATATAGAGGTATAACCTTGACTTTCAATAGCTTTCTAGATCACCCTATGTTGCTTCTTTTGTTTTAAGATTTAGATTTCTAGATGCACATTGTCACTCAGCAAACTTGTTACCCGTGTGTGACCTTGAAAATTAGGTCAAGGTCAATTATGCTTGCAGTGGTGTACTAACATATGCAATTTGAAAGTCCTGTCTCAAAAGCTTCTGAAGTTATAGTGGTAAACAAAATTTCAATGAATAGGTCACTGTGACCCAGATACTTGACCTAGTGACCTACTTTTGATTCATGACACATTTTTTGGTTATGATACATGGGTTTATAAAATATCATGTAACTGACTTGCATACTTCCTTACTTATACCAATACCACCATTGTGCACTTGACCTTTGACCTCAAAAATAGGTCAAATATAGAGCTTTGACCTTGATTTTCAATAGGCATCTAGATCACTTTATGAAGCTTCTTGTGTCAAAGCTTTAGATTGCTAGATGCAGGCTTTCAAAAATTAGAGTGGTAACGTCGCTCAGCACATGTGACCATTGTGTGACCTTAAGAATTACGTCAAGGTCAACTATGCTTGCACACAAAGTAGGCCATATAGGAGTGTAATATCATGTGCAACTTTAAAGTCCTGTCTCAAACATGTCTGACGTTATGGTGGTAAAACCACGGGACAGACGGACAGATGGAGAAACGGACGGCGCCGGGTACGACAATACCCGTCCGCCTCATAAGGCCGAACGGTATTAAAAAATGGCTGCTGGTATAAATAAGTGAGATGTATACATTGTATTTGTAAATAAATGTATGTGTGTTGTCAATATATCTTAAGCTGTGTATATAGTCCTTTGCTTTGCAGTCATGATATGCATATTGTTTCATCTGTTATATCATTTTTAATTATTTACACATGCTGGAAGGAGGCTATCTAAAGTATATATAATTAGACCCCGAAAGGCCTAGGCCTGTTCCATCTGACACAAAATAATTATGTGTGGCTCTGCTATTATCTGTTTCCGCTGAACACGTACATGTATTTGACTTGCACCTACGGAGGGTTTCCTTACCCTGCCTCTGCGCATATCATGATACATTGTGGTTACTTATGTGATAATTCTACGTTTGTGCAACCCTACTACGCATTATTGGCAATGAGGTGTCTCAGATGTATACATTCTTTCTGACAAGGAAGCCAGATAGCCGGTAACTAGCAAACAGGCTTGGGCACCTACTGAGGGCAGTAGTAAAACAAGAAATGCTAGGACATCAAAGAGAGGAGGAATGAGTAATGAAATGAACTTTGGGTATATTAATTGCACGCATATAAAGGGTAAAATAACAGATAGTGGATGTTGTGCAATGCGAGGTAGTGAACATCATAACACTAGTGGAGACACGTATTAGGAAGAAAGAAATAGGGAAAGTTACAGCAGGCTATGAATTTACATGTTGGGGTAGAGAAATAGTCAGAGGAAGGAAGGGAGGAGTGAGATTTTGATAAAAAAAAGGGGGGGATAAAGTAGCATGTGGTATGCCAAAACAAGTGGGAGGAGGACAGAGAGGTGGAAAGTGAGATGCAGTGAATAGGGAGAGAGACAGAGTAGCCATAGGTGATGAATATGTGCGGCATGAAGGTCGATCCAAGAATGGACTGATCAGACATATAATACGATAAGGCTGACGACTAGCGACTTTCAACAGTAAGGGTGTAAGGTTTTGATTACTGGCTATTTCAATAGGAACATAAAAATGGGCCAGATGCATTAGAGGGAAGGGATAGAGAGATCATAGAAAGAAGGTAAACTTTATGTAGGTAGCGACCAAAATTGGATGATTATTTTGATTGACATGCAACCACTTAGGGCGGTAGAGAGAGGTCTTAATGGGTGTGGAATATACAAAAGGATGGATGGATATCAGGAAGGCCTGAAAAATGAATGTTAGGATGCAAGGATAGATGGGGAGTCGAGTGTGATGTACATCAAATAAATGACGATCTCACTAGAAGAATACTTAAAGTAACAAAAGAAACATTGGTAGAAAGAAAGTCCCAGTTCACAATAAAAGGTATCGAACAAACCCAGAGCTTAAAGGTGCCATAAGAAAAGAATGGTCAGAGATACATTGTAGAGATTATTGAGAAGAACAGGCAACATAAAAGGAATATTCCCAAAGGAAAAAGACTGTATATGAGATGAAAAAAAATTCAACAAGTAGCAGACATGACAGCAGGGAGAATATCTAGTAGAAATGAAGAAAAATGATAGACAATGAAAATAATATAAATAAGGGGAGAGGTTCACATATGTGTTTTTAAAACAGTTTAACAAGTTGGAAAAGAGTTAAGCACTGCACAGAGGACAGAAGACATAAAAAAGGGAGGATATATATAAGAAGCACTTGAGGAGCATTGGGAAAATTGAACGATCTGCAGTGGGGTCAGGGACCAGTGCCAATATGTCAGACACAATACAGACAGGATCAATGGAACTCTGAGCTTTGTTGTAAAGTCAGGAATGTTGAAATTGAAACAGCTGTACAACAAATACGACTAGGCAATCTTCCAGGACCAAACAGTATCTTGACGAACTTATAAAGAGTGGGCTAGTGCAGATAATAGAATGAGGCAGACAGCTGTTGGCAAATAGAGCTGCTGAAAATAAACAAGTTCCTAGGGAGTGGAATATGCTTAAGGTATCCTATATATTCCATAAAATTGCCCAGGAGACCAGCCCGACCAATGTAGGAACATTGCAGTCTCATAAAAGCTACGGACAATTTCCTGTAGGATAATGTGCTTGAGGCTCAGCACAATAGTTGAGAGGCTTCGGTTTCTGGGAGATATAAAGAATGGGTCTAGGCAAGGACAAAGAGTAGGATATTACATTTCCCATTGACTCAGATTTGGAATTAGCTAGACAAAATTTGCAGAAGTTTCATGAGGGTTTTGGATGTGAGGAAGGCAGACTTGCAGGATATGTTTAACACAGCACGGTAACACCGGAACAAGTAGAGAGTGAAAGTCAACAGGAATAAGAGTCAAGTGAACGGTGAACCACATAAAGAGAATGATAAATGCCACAGCGATCAATGGATCCAACAGAAAACTTACACTCCGTTTGCTCTAGCAAAAACACGAATGTTACATGTTTTAGATGACATCTCGATAAACGAAAGAGGATATAAAAGGTATGAAGACAGCACAGAATGAGCTGGAAAGATGGGAAACCAACCTGTACAAGTATAGAAGCCATAGTTGGTGTGTTAGGGTGGTTCAGCATCAAAGATAGAATGGCCAGGGCCAAGTTGAGATACATGGGGTATTTACAAGGGGTAACTGGGGTACGTGGGGCAGATAGGGAAATTCAATTCAAAAAAGTTAGTCGGGGGGGGCTTTACCTTTTTTCTACAGCATATATAATGAAGCAGTTAAAGAACAAACAAGGTGGCTCAAAGACATAAATAAGTTAACAGAAAGGTTTGAACTTAAAGGTCATGAAGATGAGGTACAGGTATGGAAGGCAAATATAGGGAACACCATGAGAGAATGACGAAAAAAGAGTCAGAAAATGGAGTCCAATAAAGGTATACAGAGTGCTAGAAAAGCAAAAGAGAAGTATGTGGGGATGAGGGGAGGAATCAAAGATGCTTTTTAAGGTGGAGCAAAATTTACCCATTTTAAAGATGAGGAAATAGAAGTGTACCATTGGCTACAGTGGAAAATGTAAAATTGGTACACAGGAAGCCAATGAGACTGTAGATCACTGGCTTCTGATTGTGATTTGAACAGTGAAACTAGGAAAGTATATTCAGAATGTAACAGAATGAAGACCAACACTGTAAGGGCTTACAAGGAACAGGAACAGGCAGCTTGGTTTCTATATCTAACAAGGGGCCTTCCAGGAGGTAAGGCTAGGGTAAGAAATGTACAGGACTATCTGAAAGCATGCTGGGATAGAAGAAATGAAATTTAGGATTAGAAGGGAACAGGGTGAGCCAGGGTGAGTTGGGGGAGAACAGAGAAAGGTGGTAAGCCTTATCAGGACTGACTGTGAACACAGAATATGCCCGAGTCTTAGAGGTGGGGATAAGGCAAAAAGGGCAAGGTGGTGCACATGGGATGAGCGTCTGGGGCTATAACTGGGACAGCGCACCCGCTGCAGCTGTAAAAGGGCAAGCAGTGAACCTTTATCATGGTTTCCTCAGTCTCATTGTATTGCTTCTCTCCTCTAATAAAGGCCACCGATCTTTAGTACAGCACAGAAGCAGAGAGCAACATAATAATAACAATAACAGTGAGAATAACAATTACAATAATAATCATTATTCTTTAAGACAAATTATTAGTTAGTAGTAGTAGTAGTAGTAGTAGGAGTAGTAGTAGTAGTAGTAGTAGTAGTAGTAGTAGTAGTAGTAGTAGTAGTAGTAGTAGTAGTAGTAGTAGTAGTGTTCTTGTTATCTACTCTTTGTAACCTTGGATTGGGTACCATGGCATATTATAATGAAAATCATTACCATCATTGCTAGTTATTTATGTGCCTACAGAGTGACATAGGTCATTGACTGGTACTTGCAGGCCTATGTATTTCCTGTCTACTGATGTCTGAGTTACCTGATAAATGAAGGTGTTTCGGTGAGGCATTCTCTTTAGGCCCACATAGTACATATGCTTATTTGAATACTACAGGCTCAATGACAAGGCAGGCCTTGTCTGATCATATCTGACGTAATGTGTGATGTTTATATATGTAATATGCAAAACGCATGATCAGAATAATACAGGTCCATGGGTCATGACATGCAGGATTATAGATATGTTGTACCTAAATTCTTTATTTTTCAAGGGGAAGGGGACTTTTGGAGTCTGTATTTGCAAGCCTTATCAATGTGCTTAAGTTACTGGCACACTGTCTAAAATTGGTCACACTCCAAGAAAATGGGCTGTATAGTTTCTCCAACGTATTTCAGTGGCGTTAGAGGATTTCCATAGGCCTAATACGCTCTTTATAGTTTAACCTCTTCCATAACGGCAAGAACTTTAGTGTCTTCCATTACAGCAAGAACAGGGTCCAGTTTATGAAACACACACTACTCTAGCTTGAAGGATGATATGCCTGCTGCATGCTTGATTGAATCGAAATAACCCATTTTAAGTTGTGTTCCAAGTTTGGTTTTCAATCTGATGCACCACACACCGAAGCTGTGATATCTTCAAGACTGAGAACTCTATCCCACCTGGACTTATCTCACCTGAGACTGAGTCCTTATGAAACTGATGACCATGTAGCTTCAGTCCAAACACAGTGTGAGCATGGCTTATTTCTAAAATAGTCCTTAACTCATTCCACCCTAATGATTCTTTTCCCCGCTAATATCTAAATGTCGTCTGCTAATTGTATGTTAGTAATTTAGGGATTATCTTTCAAACTTTTCGATGAAACTTGCAAGGAAAATCATTCCCAGTTATATGCCCATGGTCAACTTGGCGCGCTCTGGGTGCATTGTGCCAAGAACGCGCCAAGGAAATTTGTTGACTTGCTCTTTTATCAGAGTGGAATAAATTAAGTGACACTATTTTGATTGATTGGGTCAAAACCAATATAGGACTATTATAGGGGGCTTCAGTGGCCTGCTTAGAAAAACGGTGTAGCCTCCTTCATGTTCATACATGATATGAGCAAAACCTCACAGTGTTAGATCTTTTACAAATGTAAAATGTTTTCTGCAATGTGATTTATAGTCATTACATTATGAAACACATGAAACATTCTTACAGAGAAAGGCCTTACTCCCTAACTTACAACTGCTTCAGTTAACATTTCTATCTCACCGATGGCTACATTGTTTGTGATGTATAGGTAATATTTTTTGAAGTTATAATTTTGCATTTTGTCATTTTATGCTTCTTGTACGAATGTATACAAGTTTTACATAGAATATACACATCCAGAATAAACTCTAATTACCTAAGTGTTTACTAAGTGTTTATCTTTTTAAATTTACAATTCAATTCTTCATGGTCAATGGCAATCAAGTATGCGAAGGTGCTGTTGCACTCTACTCCGCATTTTGAAAATACATTGTGGATCTTCCATGTGCTGGAGAGCATCTCGAGTAGTATTTAATGTACTAAGAAGCTATATGCATTATTTATTGTTGCCTACGAAGCTAGACTTCTATACCCTTGTCACATTCCTCTGGATAAACTATGTAGTCGTGTAAAGGTCTGCTCATATCCTTTCATGAGTTCTGTATATAAATTTAGAGAGGGTTTACAGTGTTGGTCTGTCCTGTTTATGATTGATGGAGAAAAGTTTTTCCCTCATACTTCGTGGTGAAGAAATGTATTTCAATACCGATGGCACAAAATCTAGTTTTCACATTTAATACTTTATAGAACTGCTGAACCAAGGTTCGCATAGTAACAAAAACATTATCAGCATCAATATTATCCCACATACCTTTAATTTGTTGTGCTTGATTACAGGAATAGCATGAACACTTTGCCCCCTGCAGCAGGTGCAATATTTGATGATCATCCTAATTTGACTGAATGTCATATTAATCATGCCCAGACCAATCAAAAAGTTCTTCTGTAGGCCTGTTTGGAACATTGTGCCATGCTCATCAGGAGTCTTGACTGAAAGAATACCATGATCGGTCAGGAAAGGACTTTAATATAGTGGGATAAATAGGGGATGGCCCGAGCTCCAATCGTAGGCATAACAGGGACGCAAAAGATGGAGTCCGTGCCTGATGGTGTTTTGACCAGATGGAAACTGGACCTCATCACGCTATAGATGTCAGGAACGATCAAATAACGCTAAAGAGGCCATTCTATCACTTATTGATTGAAGCTCATTAACATAGTCATGTGAAACACAATCGTGATTGTACATGTGCTTGGTCGTTCAATCGATACCCCAGGGTCTGTGCGTGACATGATATTTTTTACAGTGAAACCTCATTATAACGACACTCAGATATCCGACATACTTAATATAATGACACAGGTTTTCATGGGAAAAGGTTTGTTTTCTTTGTTATTTGACTCATTTATATGACGTATTCACTTATCTGACACATTTCTTAGGGAACAGATGGTGTCATTATAACGAGTTTTCACAGTACATAGACTTCATATAAGGCATTAAACTGACAGAAACGTGAAACCATGGATGCAGAAATGAATCCTACATCATAGACGGTACAGCAGTTTTTTCACACAGGTAGTTACCTACATTTTGCATACATTGCATTCAAAATTTCCGTTATTATTTCGAGAAATTGCAGGGCGTGAGCACGTGGCGCCCCAATAAATTAGAATGTTCAAAACTAAAAGGCTGTACATTATCTTAGAATACTCTGTCTTCATCATCCATACGTACTGTACAAGCGTTTTTGAATATAGTTAGTACGAACTTTATCTAATACTTTTTAGGTTTGAATGCGTGTTTGATTTGCAGACATACACTTATCTTCATAGTATATGTCGGGTTTTATCGGAAAACAACACACTATACCTAAATGATTTCCTATAAAATGTAAATTATGCTAGTACATCTAATATGAAAATGTGCAATTACTAACTTTATTAGATGAATTTCTGGGGTAGCAAGAGACATGTAAGCTCATCTGGCTGGCTGATCTAATGATGACAGCCCCCAGTTGTTCACGGTGACCTAAGTTACAGACACGTACTCTAAGGCTAGTTGATGTAGGTTTTTTCCTGTTTGCTTGGCAAAGTCGCTTATGTACAGTCTCTATGAGTGATTATGTAACTTTCAATATGACTGTTATAGAGTGGTAACAACCGGTGACGTCATACTATGGAAGATGTATCAATCACAACATACCAATAGTCCTACTTAAAATGTCCCTTCTGTAAGACATTTTTTTCTTAAAATCAGTAGCTTGAGGCATAAACGTTTGCTGCCCTATGATCAGTGATCGAAGCACCCCAAGAGCGACTCACATCATTAAATGGTTTCCCATTCAACGCGGTCGATCTTGGCCCGTAGCAAAATACTCAGCCGTTGCCACACATTTATTCACAATCAGAATTGTTGGCCTGACCTACAGCCAGTATATGCAACTAGTCAACAGCTGTTCCTATCTGCCGAAAAAGATCTGTTTCAAGTGTTTATGGTAACCTACGCGCATTTGGAGGATTATGATGTTTCGTCACATATGCAAAATGTCCGATTTGCTGTCCTTCCGTGTAACCTAAACTTAATAAGATCGATCGTGTTTGCACGTCAAAGTAAGTATGTGCTCGCTTTCTCATATTGCCAACATGAAGACTGGACGCATTAAACTCAAACTGCTACGATATTTTTGTCTAGCATATTTTTTTTCTTGAACACAATAAAGGTTTTTTTGCGTTGTTGTCAGGTTACAGTAAAGTGTATGATTGATGGTTTTCAGCATATATTGTTAGTCGAGTTACTATATATAAATGTTATACTGGCTTAGCAATTCACTTATGGACGGTGCCTGTTTAACGCCAAAACCAATGTATTTTGGAAGGCCCCACCGATATGCGACATACTGCACCCCAGATCCAAATTGCACCCAATCAGCTTCAGTATATCCCATGTTACATCAATGCACATCGGGTAAACGCGTTTTTTTTTCTTTGGCATGTGGCACTGCCATATTCGCATAATTAATATTCATATTTTTCAGATACTGGGGAAAATAGAGTATAGCACATCTAACTGATTACCAAGCATTGACATAATACTGTAAATAAATACAAATAGCAGATAATATAAATAACATGTTAAGGCAAGCAACAACATGGACCAAAGCACCTCAATGGAGGCAATAGTACAGAAGAAGCATCTGTTCCTTTGCTAATATGGATTTTTTTCTTACCAAAATAGAATACCATTTTTCTCAACGCAAAATTGTTCCTAAATTAGCAAACTCGATGGCCGAAGCACATACAGTTTATGTTTACATGTACAATGGTCACAATACACCATGAACCAGTCACATTCCAAATAAGACTATATAACAATGTTGGGGGGGGGGGCAAGGGTATTTTCGTGACTCGTGATCCCACTTTTTATTTTTCGTGATCTGTGAAACAATTAAATTAATTTTCGGGATTCGTGATTAAACCATTGCTCGTGAATCGTGAATATGCATATAAGCTGAATAATTTTTCCTGTGAACTGTAAAAACAATTTTTTTCTCCTGTGAACTGTGATCAAGACCCCCCCCCTTGCCCCCCCCCCCTCAATGTTGGCTGTTTTACGCTCGTTGCCCACGAGCATTTGGTTTCTCAGTCTGCGAATAAAATATATTTAATTTGATTCTACGTCCAGCTCGATTACTTATCAGTGGTGTATGTGCACCTGTTGTGTCGTAATTAACCAGGTTGTCCACAGCAAAGTCCATGGTAGATGTCACGGGCAAGCCCTCTATCTTTGTACCTGTTCCTTTAAACATGCCAAACAGTGCTTCTTTGGTGTACTTCTGAGGATTGGTACAAAAAAACACAATAAGCCTTCAAACAGCCTCATAATCTGTTATGTGCTGTATTCATTTTGAATACATGGTATTGTCAAGGTAAAGTTCAAATTTCGTTTGTCAACCGACCATTTCTATCATTTAAAGTTCACATATCATACTGAGAGTCGGAGTGAAATTTGTGGGGTCAGTTTCAAATTCATAGTATTTGGAAGAAAATATCTTTGTGCCCGAAACCTTGTAACATGCTGGCACTGAGAAGCCGTGCCCCTGTATCTCCATATCTTGTACTTAATGTGTTTAGTCAAGAATTTAATTAAAATGAGCCAGATTCCTTTGATCTTTGCATATATTATAAACCAAGATTACACAATTTCAGTATTTCCTGTCCTGTTTACAATTTGGAAATGTACCTTTGGAAATGACACCAAACGCAATCTCACTCTCTCTCTCTCTCTCTCTCTCTCTCTCTCTCTCTCTCTCTCTCTCTCTCTCTCTCTCTCTCTCTCTCTCTCTCTCTCTCTCTCTCTCTCTCTCTCTCTCTCTCTCCAAAATGCTGTTTTAAATTGAACGTTTTTTTAAGCAAAAATGAAGGAGGACACCCATAAGGCTAATATATTTACACCTTAGGTGTGTACCTTTTAAATAGATTATGACATTATGTACGATAGCGCGATTGGTACTTTAAGAATGCCAAACTAGCCTGGACATGAAAACAAGCACTGTACAAAAGGTCATATGCGAGAAATTGCAACTCTTACCAAATGGTGAAGATTAATGCGTCTGGTATTTTTGACAATATGATTGAATGTTAAATCCTTTTGAAACCTACAAACCAAACATTTCAAAGTGTGACGCCGATGCCGTGCTAAGTGTAGTAAAAAAAAGTGTCCATGCAGGCTACCCATCATATGTTCCACGTTAACAAGTAAAGAAAACTACACAAATATCTAATTACGTCAGCAAAATGCGACATTTTAGTGCCGATTGTGGCAAATGAGATATATTCGGCAAAACTCAACCCCATTGAGCGGTGGGGTCGTAAGAGTGAAGCAATCTATGCATATTACGAAACTGGGCTGCGAGGCGTAATATTTGGTAATTGTTTGGTTCATTTATATTATATGTGTCTGCGGGTTTGCGTTCATTTTTCGGTCGTGAGCAAACACAGACATTCTGTTTTCGCTTGATTGATTGATTGATTGATTGATTGATTGATTGATTGATTGATTGATTGATCGATTGATTGATTTAAGTTCCGCTGTATGGCGTTTCAGACATCGTGAATACGACAGCTTTGAAGATTCGTGACAACACTGCATCTTAGATGAGCTTTGGTACCTTACCTTGAATGGTTAGGAAGTTCGAATTATGGCAATTAAAAACGTACAAGTTTCATATCTGCTAAAACGGATCGACACAGAAAATTTCAAGTTGTGCATATAGGTTTGTGGCACATGCAAACGCAAAGGGCCATTAAAATATATTGCAGCATTTTACGTTATACTAATTTGGAAACCTGAAAACCTTAAGTGTAGAGTATCTTCAAAATTATAAGCAGAGTTGCCAATCCAACTGCAATTTATAGGTTTATAGTACAGGCAAATCCAATGTAACATGAACCAATGTTTAACCTTTTAATTTACTCAAATTTGTCAAATACGCATGTGCACAAAAATTTTAATCTCGAATATCTTCGAAAGTATTATCGATAGATGTGCTAATCTAACTTTAATATTCAAGTTTATGCTTTTGCCGCATCCACTAAACGGTAGCCTTTTTATTTATTCAACGTAGGCAAATACACAAGATTTAGACCTGGACTATCTCCAAAACAGTTATGAATAGAGGCGGCATTCTATGTTCAGTTAATATATTTTTGATATAGGCACATCCAGTGAACAAGAGAAAAATCGCGGCATTGTAATCTGTTGAAAGAACGGGCTCAGAATTCTGCAAAGTGACTTAATTATAAAAACAAAATTTTGAATATATGGAAAGTGCTTCCAGACAAAGGTATTAACTTAGATGTGACATTCCATTTCTTAGCTGCCTGTTTAGTACAATGGTATATCATTTATACATTACATTACAGACATTGAATCAGCGTAATCATGCGTACATATTTCAATATTGAAAAAAAACAACAACTTTGGATGTAAAGCATGATAGACTAGATGCCATTATGCTCAATGACACACACTCCATCAGTTTGAAGATGAAGATCGGGCAACAGAAGACGGCTGCTTCACCAATAAATGTATACATAGAAAATCGTGGCTATCAACTATTACCATCAGCTATTCATGATATACACATACAATATCTCATGCTGATACAATGACTTTCTGCAGAGCTCAGCAGCAGGTTCAAACATACAAATAACTTCTGGATTACACCCAATGATATGGAGTAACCTGCATTCATTGAACTCTTTCAGTTTCAAGTAATGGAGTGAGCACAAGCCACATGCCAGGGCAGTTTGCAAGCAGTGCATGCAAAGCGTGCTGAGGAATACTGTTATCTGTGGAGGTATACTGTTGAATACATTTTCCTACATTGCCAAAAAAAAACAAATATGTTGACCACAATTTAAAAGGTATAGACGCAGGGCGCATGGTCGAGGTCACAAACGGCCAAATCTCGTCGCCTGTTCACTCGTTCTCGTAACAAGACTGATGCAGCCAAAGCTTGTAAAATTAAAGAAAAAAAAACATGCCTGTTGATGGATGACCTCGGTAACTTATTGCTACTGCTGCCACACAAGAGGTGGCTGTTTCACTTTGACCACATATCTCTATGCTGAATCCGATGACATCACTTGAATGACAGCCATTATGGCGTCACCTTATTAAAACTACACACGTTTCTTATCATATTTTAATGTTCATTATATGACCTGGACACTGTCCGCTGCACCGTATTTCTCATTCTACTCACAGAAGTACTGGCTTCAAAGGACAGGTGCTGCATTAAATGCATTTGGCGTATTGATTACTTAATACCTTATGCCCATGCTTAATTGAGTTAATGAAATGCTTCATCTGTATCAATTGGAATTGATAATCCAATGACTATTAATGTACAAATACTTAGGAAAATCTTCTGTTACCTCCATTTTGGTGAAAGTGGTAAATATTGGACGACAATAAATTATATAAGGGATGCTTCTCCGTGGTTATATTTATGACTGATAGTGGTATCGAAGTGACGCGTTTGATGAATTATATTTGTTAATCAACTCGTGCATATGATTAACCTTTTCTTGATCAAAATACGATGGAGTCTTTTGGGGAGAGGGGAGAAGGGAGGCCTCAAGGCGAACCCGAGCCAGCGAAGGCTGGGGCCCGTATGGATTGATATTCTGATAGGTTTTGTGTACATGGTCGTCCAAAATGTTGCTGTTGCCGAAAAGTTCAACTCATAGGCTACAATAGTGAAACAGTAACAACATTTGAAATTCAAGGACTCCTGGAGAGTTTGAGGAGAAAAGAGTTAAACGTTGACCTTCCATCGGCACGCAAACTCAGTTTCTGTTTTAACCTTTCGGTTATCAAATAAAACGCAAACAAATACAAGTCTAAACATGTGCCTCAGTCATGGGCTCCTTTTACCGACTTATTAAAATCCGACCAGGCAGACGGGTCCTTGTTTCTTATGCAATACAACTGTCTGGCACATGCACATGATTTGAGGCTACTCAGCTTGACTAAAGGAAGAAATTGTATGTTTGACAAGGTAACATTTCCCACTAGACTATTAAAGGAAATGTGTTATTGATTCTGCAAAGCCGTGTAGAAACAGACTCCACACATAAATTGTCAAGGGGCTCAAAAGAGAACGTTTAGTATTTCTTTCAGCGACGGTACAGTTCTGATTCTTATCTATCAAATCCCCAATTTCTATGCATACGGCAGTTTGTCTGTCCATAGTGTCCCGTTGTAAAAGAATATTTGTTCCTCCAGGAACACATATTTGGAAGACATTTAGTTCCCCTGTCGGAACGAATATTCGTTCTCACCCTATGAATACCACCACCACCACCCCCAGCCCCCGTACGGGGAACATATATTATGCAAATATTTGTTTCTATCCACAAACCGATGATTAAGTTTAGGTATGAACATTGACTTATTGTGTTGGCTAGTATTCTTTGCAACTTGTTTACGTTTATTTTCACTTCTTTTAGGTTGCGAAATTAAGCTCAGCTTAAGTTAGATTAGTTTTTGCTTAGTTTAAGTTCAATCTCTTCTTCCATTAAGCTTATCTAGTTGCCCCCCGCCACCGAAGGTGGCATAGGGGGACATAGAATAAATAGGCATAGGGGCCGTGTCCGTCCATCCATCCATCCGTTCGTCTGTCCGCCCGAGATCATATCTCGAGAACCTTAAGAGATAGAATAATGAAATTAATACCAGAGATTCATCATACCACGGGCATGTGCGCTGTGTATTCTTTTTGACTTTGAAAACAAGGCCCAAGAACATATCCATTTTCGTGTGTCTGGCAGCATATCTCTATAACCCTTAAAGATAGAATAATGAAATTTATACCAGAGATGCCTCATACCAAGGGCATGCGCGCCTTTTATTGCTTTTAAGCTTGACCTGTTTTCAAGGCCACAGGGTCCAAGAACATATCAATTTTTGTGCATCCAGACATGCTATACAGTGTGTAGCTTTCTTCTGTATATTGTGGCGGGGTACATAAATCCTTTCGATCACTGTGCACTTGTTCAGCTGAGCATAGGCTGATTATATTAAATTTACATTATTGCCAAATGTGCATCCCATATGCATAGAATAAACTTAGCTGACAATACAAAGTGTATAGTAGGGGACGAAATATTCGTAAGAGGAACAAATATTCCCGAATATATGTTCCTAGGGGGACGAATATTTGTTCTTGAGGCAACAAATATACTCTTGCAGCGGGACACGTGATGCATTGGCCAAATTGCATAACAATCCGTCTGAGGCACACATTTAAATATATATATATATATATTATACATATATATATATCCATATATATATGTGTGTGTGTGTGTGTGTGTGTGTGTGTGTGTGTGTGTGTGTGTGTGTGTGTGTGTGTGTGTGTGTGTGTGTGTGTGTGTAAAAGAAAGTTTACCAAGATTTCAACAATTATTATGTGAACATTTTGATACCGATGGAAACACAGTCATGCTACTTTTTCATGTTCCATTGTCGAAGAAGCACTACATTGGCTAAGGAAGCCATATTTGCCAACATTATATTTAGTAGTATAGACCCATATCTTTTACATGGATTGCGAAGCAGGCCAAGCCTATATTAATCACTCTGCATGGCACAGATCGTGGCGTATACTTCCTACCTACATGTTTGGTGGAGGAAACCGAAGGACTCGGAGAAAACCACTGTGCACAGTCAGAGTGGTAGGAACTCTTTTCACATGCTTCCCCGGCCGGGAATCGAACCACAGAGATGAAAGGCGAGCGTGTTGCAGCTCGGCCAACCGTGCACCCGAACATTATATTTCAGAATACAAATGCAATAAAACCAACATTGGAAACTAAAAAAATTTTAAAGCTAAAACATCAGTCTTTGTCTTTTAAAACGTTGAATTCAAATGCTACAAGTTTGGCCGTTTATCATTGGATGTATCTTTAGTACATATTAACTGAGACGGGATGCCATGTCTTTCAATTACAGTTTTGAAGATATTCATGTTTTCATTCGAAGTGCCCATACCACAAACCCGTGAATTGAACATGAAAATGCTACTCTGTCTATAAATGTTTTGAAGATATTTTACGTGAAAAGTTTTCAATTGCCTTTATTTGCAGGACTTTAAATTCTACAACACTGCTTGGTGGAAAGAAAGAAGAAAGAAAGAAAGAAAGAAAGAAAGAAAGAAAGAAAGAAAGAAAGAAAGAAGAAAGAAAGAAAGAAAGAAAGAAAGAAAGAAAGAAAGAAAGAAAGAAAGCAAGCAAGCAAGCAAGCAAGCAAGCAAGCAAGCAAGCAAGCAAGGAAGCAAGCAAGCAAGCAAGCAAGCAAGCAAGCAAGCAAGCAAGAAAGAAAGAAAGAAAGAAAGAAAGAAAGAAAGAAAGAAAGAAAGAAAGAAAGAAAGAAAGAAAGAAAGAAAGAAAGAATGAAAGAAAGAAAGAAAGAAAGAAAGAAAGAAAGAAAGAAAGAAAGAAAGAAAGAAAGAATATCTGTGTTGACACCAACATAACCAGAATAATCTGAAGGGAATCATTCGTGGAAAATAATGACGCCGACGTGGTCAGGCTGGGGAACATAATTTTCTACGATGCCCGGTTCTAAGGTGATTAACGACATGAATCCCACTTTTGACATTCATGAAACATTGCTATCACAATTTATTCAAAGCTAAAACTTTCATTTGATAAAAAATATGGTACATCTGCTACGACTCCCCATTCGTGGAAACTCATGGCGACTTAGAAGAATACAGTAACGTCACTGGAGGATTCTAATGCTTGGCGAGCTCTGCACTTCACCATGGGGCAAGACCAGACATAGGCTCAAGGCATTTTATCAACCAGCTGCCCCGCCACATAAATGTATTTCATTTTCAGTGAGGTAGACTTGCTTTGTGCATTCCCCTTATTCCCTGCTCTGATCTTTGCATGTATGGCTTCCTAACTGGCGCCAAGTAATGTCGGCGCCAGCCACAGATAGACCAATATGAAAGCAGCACATTGTTGGCATGTGATTAGTGATACAAAGTTAAAAAGCATACATTTGTAATAACTGGAAATAGCAGTGTCACATCGTAGACATACACGTCCACGATCACGTGATTTAGGGGTATGATGTGTGTGTGTGTGTGTGTGTGTGTGTGTGTGTGTGTGTGTGTGTGTGTGTGTGTGTGTGTGTGTCGTCGCAGCTTTAAGCGTGGCTTTAATGATACGGCGTTCATACTGCAGATGACATGGAATGGTTCAAGTTTTATTTGTTAAAAAAAGCTTGGTTCTACAAAATTTTTGAACAGTTATACGACGGAGACCTTTAACGTGATATTGATATAAGTAAATGATTTCATTTCTATTCCAGTTTAGTTTAGATTGTCCTAAGTTACTTTATACGCACGTGATTTGTTTTATTAATTTCTCATTGTAATTCTCAAAGCAGGTCGATGCGAAAGAAAGTTCGAAGATAGGCCAGCCCATTGTATACATGTTATACTATGGACAATTTATTCGTTCAGACGAAACAGGTTCATATGTTTATGCATCTTATGGAAACTTGTAAACGTATCGTTATCATTATAGTGTAGGATATACGCTTTCGAGACAAAATACTTACCCAGTGGTTTCGCCATGCACCACTCACAACTGCAGGACCAAAACTTCTTGCCGTGTTCATACCACAACCCGTATAGGGCACCTGCAACATAAAATATTGAAACTGGTCAATTTATTACAAACTTGAAAAACAATGCAGCAGTCTTGTTTATGTATGTATGTATGTATGTATGTATGTATGTATGTATGTATGTATGCATGTATGTATGTACGTACGTACGTATGTATGTATGTACGTACGTATGTATGTATGTATGTACATATATATGTATATATAATGTTTGACATATTTCCCACGTTTTTCGTTGAAATAGTGTTCATAGGACAGAAAACAACATTACCAATGATCCGACATTGATTTTACTCCAATGCCCGATATAGTGGAGATTCATCGGATATGATATTCAATATCTGGGACATAATGCCAACTTTGCGAATGCCACTTGTGGCATTATAAGTGTGGCTTTCCACTGCATCCGATCCGTCTGATCCGATCAGTTGCAGTAATGGTTGGGCTTCGCTGTCCGTGTTCGTACATGGTTTTGAAAAAAGGTAAAACTTACTGGATCCGTTTTTCACTACGTTTTCCTATCCTTTTTTTTTGGCAGCGTTTCAAGTTTAACAAGTGCACAGTGATCCAAAGGATCTATGTCCCCCGCAACAATAGACAGAAACAAGAGGGCTGTGTGAACAGCCCGTGCCTAAGCTGATCTTGACATTTATCACACTTGCAGCTCTATGAAATTGGGAAAGGATCAAGGGCACCATGTTCTGAGTAAGTCTGACCTTTATAGAAAAACACTTACATGTGCAACATCAACGTTCAAGTAGTTCTCAAGTTATAATGAAGAGTAAAATTCATGTATGTTGCACTGTGACCCCACAAACGAGGTCAAGGTCATTCATGTACTGTCTCAGCATGACCTTCATACAGAATAATTAACATGTGTAGCTAACTCAAAACAGATTTCAAGTTATCAAGTAAACAAAAAATTTTGTGTCAGTTGTCCTGTGAATTAGCATTAGAATCCCATTGACTTACATATATAGTAATCAATAGGAAAGCTGCATTGAACGATAAGTACCCGAATTGAAAATCCTTAAAAATCAGGAATCCAAAGCAGTGCCACCTAGTAAACAACTGTTTGACCCTTCCACAACAACATATCCATCACATTTCAGCTTAATCTGATGGACGGTTCGGAGAACAAGTGAAAAATAGCAAAACCATGCAAAAAATACATAAAAAATTGCAGCGCCACCTCGTGAACAAATTGAGAACTAGGTGTCCCCGGGAGTGTCAATTTACGATATCAAAGCAATTGGGTGAGCGGTTTCAGAGGAGAAGAATTTTGAAGGTTTGCCCCCAAAAAGAACAAAAAAAAACATAAAAAATCCAAAAATCAACAGAGCGTGACCATTTGAACAAACTTGGTACAGATCCACCCAAGGCACATCCCCACCAAGTTTGAAGTAAATCTGGTCAATATTATTTTTGTTATGATCATTACAAGAAATTCCCATGTTAAACTTTCCTATTAAAACTTTTGTAGAGTTTTTTGAAAAAAATCATAAAAATATCCAAAATTCATTGGAACATGACCATTGGAACAAACCTCGTAGACACCCACCCAAGATACATTGCCATCAAGTTTGAAGTAAATCTGGATGACGGTTTTGGAGAAGAACTTGAAAATGTAAATTAGCATTAAAATGCCCATTGACTTACATGGTAATCAATAGGAAAGGTGCATTTACCGCAAAGGAGCCCAATTGAAAAAATCATTAAAAACAGGAATCCGCAGCATTCCCACATAGTGAACAACTTTGTTTGGCCCTTCCACAAGGAACATATCCACCACGTGTAAGCTTAATCTGAGTGACGGTTCTGGAGAAGAAGTCGAAAATAGCTATACCACACAAAAATTCATAAAAAATTAGAAAAAAACTGCAGCGCCACCTGGTGAACCATTTAACAACAAGGAGTCCCTAGGTGTTTTCCTGTGTGATATCAAAGCAATTGGGTAAGCAGTTTCGGAGATTATAATTCAACCCTTTTTCTATATATGCAGAAGCCCTCTAATATGCCTGCTGTCCGATTTTAATATTGGACCGTACAAAGACAACAGTTCGGTGCCGGATAACTGGCTAAAAAAAACCCAAAGGGAATCCCTCGTAGAAGAGAAGGCAGAGAGGATTCCAAAACAGGCAGTTCTTTCCGCATAATAGACAATAAAAGGTCCCAAAAATTGGTCCGTTGTGCACCAAAAAATAACATGAACGTCTTCAGAATAACAAAGAAACTTAAATGACATATTGTTATCAATATTGGTTGGGCTGTGTGTTTTGTAGATATTTTTTAAGTTGTGCTATATTGGCTTGATGCATGCTCACAGCACAAAATATATAGACTTCCCAGTAAACGTTTACATTGGGTCAACAAATTCGTCATGAAGTGAACATAAATCAATTCTGCAGGGCTATAAAATGTCGAATTAGTTAAACAGTACCTTTTTAAAATAAATGTTAAAATGTGAGTGCTGTTGTTTATGTATATATGGACTATGAGTTTCATTTGCTGGGCACGATTTCATATGTCATACTTAGTCATTACGGAGAACTGCATCTAAGTATATATTATATATTATATATTATATGTGGACTTGTATTAATAGAAATGTCGTACCCAGAATTGCTAATATGTAACCTGTAAAATCAATACTGTAATAAATTTTCATTCGCTACATACGAATTGCACATTGTGATCTGTTAAATGCAAGCTGCCCTGGCAAGAAACCAAAGCTGGTAGGAATATGTATCAACCTTTCGTATGTAAACTGATCAACAAAGAGCGAAAGCTTCAAATATCGGCTGCTCAGAGCCCTCATCAAAGGTTTTAAATGAAAGAATAGAGGTGGACCATTATGATAACCCTTTGGGATCTGAGTCAACAGCTTTCTTCGGCGCAGTCTGTCGACTGGTTGCTTATGTCATTCTAATTTTAAAAACCGACAATATTTGCGCGACGGTGCACCATTTCTGGTTGCCTCCTAAGCAGACTGTTTCGCCGGGGTTAACAGTCTATCGACCCACAGAGAAAGTCTGCTTAGGAAATAACATTTCTGCTTATTCCGGTGGAAACGATAGGCGCATACAGTAGCGTCAAGTGCACCGCTGTTAAATGTATACATAGCATTGTCTAGGCGCCAAGAGGCGCCAGGGAAAGCTACTGGCTCAATCTTACAACATGGCTGGTAAGGGTTAACTTTCATGCACATGCACATGACGTCTTTGAATTAGTTACAACATTTATTTCATGTATCAGTGCATTGCAATGAACTGATTCAGTGTTGTGCCTCGTCCATAATTAACTCAATTAGATCTGTCAGGCAGATGGCCATGTAACCATAGTTACCGGCACTGCTTCATCGAACTTCTAGTTCTGGGTTGGGGGGTTGTTTTTGTACGTGTTTGGGTTTTTTGTTTGTTTTTTGTTTTGTTTTGTTTCGTTTTTTTTTTTTTTTTTGTTTGTTTGTTTTGTTTTGTTTTTTTTTTTGGGGGGGGTGTTTTGTTTTGTTTTTGCTTTTTTGTTTTGTTTTGGTTTTTTCTTTTTGATTTTTTTTCTTTTCGGGGGTTGGGGTGGGCGAGGAGGTTCCTTGTTGTTTTTTCTTGTATTAGTTACGAATGAGTCGAGCGCTCCTTCGATGCCCTTTCGGTGCTGCGCCACCATAATAGAGAACCTTTTAAGTTAGATTATGATTTCTTTAGTATACCAGTCTGTGTTGCGCATGCTTCCTGGTTATCATGACCTAACCTTAAAGGATATGTGCCATCACGAACTGTTATTAGATCTTTGGCTTTAATCCGATATTTTGGTATGGACATCACATTATTATAACATTATGCATACTTTATTATTAGTGCGTCGTTATGGCAGGGCAAATCGGGCTAATTTGCTCTATTATTATTATTATTATTATTATTATTATTATTATTATCATCATCATCATCATCATCATCATCATCATCGTTATTATTATTGTTGTTGTTATTATTATTATTATCATTATTATTATTACTATTATTATTATCATTATTATCATTATTATTATCATTATTATTATTATTATTATTATTATTATTATTATTATTATTATTATTATTATTATTATTATTTAATCTTTATTCTGTGCAAATGTCGCACGACTGGAAAAAAAGTAAGAGATAATACTAATTACAAGTCAAAAAATGACAGTTCATGAGTGGTCAACATATTGATACCATGCACATGTATTGAAGCGAGGTTCATGTAATACCGACGAACGACTGCCTCCGATTACCAGTTTAGCAAAGGAGCATATTATAATTGTGTTTCTGCTATCTTATAAACTTTAGAAAAAAATTAAGAAAACGTATGTGCAATTGTACTTCGATATCATGATCGTCACATATAAGATGAAGAAGACTACTATGAAACTAAGGCGGTAGTTTCCATAAATATCTGATGACTTTACGCCAGGCAGTGTAAAATAACTCAACCTCTTTACCGGAGAAATCCCATAACTGACAGCCGAATAATGACATACAATAGCTTTTGAGCAAGTAAACCTTGTCGTTTGATAGATATTTCTGAACTGAGATGTGAGGACATAAACTTCGCTATTAAAAATCCTTATAGAATTTCAAATATTTTCTTCAGCGACATGCCTACCGATTCTGCTGCCTAAAGTTTGTAGGAATTGACCTGTTCGACATTAATTCCCCATTAAATTCAATCGAGGATTGGCGTGTGGTGTTATCAGTATTGGAAATGCTGATTTTGATTTATCTGGATTAAAACAGATCTTATATTCCTCAGAATTTGATGTGCAGGTGCTGAGTAATTAAGACATGGATGTAGTTGTAGGGGCAAGTAAAGCGACATCATCAGCATATGCAACAGCTCCAGCAAAGATATTTCCAATATGACAACCAAAACCTGAATCTTTCAATTTCGCCAGCAATTCATCAATATAGATCCCGAAGAGTATGGGGGAAAGCGTTTTTACCCCTGCTTTACACCATTGGAGCAACTGAAAGATCTGCATTCTGCATTCCCCATTTGACTTTGACATTGATTGGTGTGCATATTCAATAACAACCTGCTTATATTATATTTATGTCCTCATGACTGTGCATATTCAATAACAACCTGCTTATATTATATTTATGTCCTCATGACTGTGCATATTCAATAACAACCTGCTTATATTATATCTATGTCCTCATGACCATACTTGGATCGACGAAAAAGAGAAAAAAAAACATTTACGGGAGGTATTTACCTGACTTTGTTGACAGATCTCTAAGAGGTGACACTTTTTTAAACTATTTCTTGGCCCATGCGGGCATTCAATATATCCCAGCTAAGAAATATACGATTTTTCATATGCTTATTGACTTGAAAAGTGAACCTCAGCGGCGTTCTCAAACTTAAACATTTTATGAAGTTGATATCACCGAACATAGATCAATTTTGAGTTCATTAATAGTGGGTGTTGTTGCTTCTAGTCCACCTCCGCGCCAAACCAGCTCGGTTACAGGATCACCTAAATCAACTGCCAAGAGACAACCGAAGTACCCATGCTCAGTATGTGGCAACAGCTATGCATTGACAACTATCACATTCAATAGCTTTGCTTGTCTCAAAAAGCAAAGCTAGTGAATGTGACAGTTGTCAAAGAAAGACTCATTGTCGCTGTACCCATGATATAAGCAATAATGGGCGTGAAAATGCAACACGAAAGGAAATTACTCTCTTATATATGTAGACACTTTCTACACCAAGAGTTACCGCTTGCCGCTTCGGAGTTTTGGAAATATGACCACCGAGCCAGAAAACGTAGACTGCACGGGGAATCGGCAATCAGAAATAATTTCATTTAATCAACATATACATTCAATCGATCAGAACAGTACAATACAGTATTTTATAATTGTATTAAAAGGTATATACATCTGGGAGACCGGTATTAGGGTCATAGTTGACCGCTATCATACGAACCACCCATGGCAGAGAACTTTACTTCCTTTATATTGACCCAGAGCTTGACATCTTTGAATGTTTCCAAAACAAACGTTTTCATGTGGCTCACATCAATGTGCGGTATTTATTACCAAAAAGCAAAAGCTGAACTCGTGTCGATCCTTTCTAAAACAAATATCTCAGTGTTAACGGTAACCGAAACCAGGGTAGATGGCTCAGTACCAGACACCGAAATACCCTTACCTGGTTATACAATAAGTAGAACAGACCGTAATAGAAATGGAGGTGAAGCATGCATTTATACAGGAAATAATATTGCTTTTAACAGCATTGAAAACCTACATAATGAAGGTGAAAAGACACTCTGGATTGAGAGTTTTTTTGCCCGAATCCAAACCGCTTACTGTAGAAGTATGTTACAAACCGCCTTACAAAAAAGATTTTCCGTTCTGTTCGACCAAGCTCTTTCGGAATAAAACCCGGCTAGAAGAATTATGACACCAGGACATTTACATATCTGCTGGGATCCTTACTTGTCCACTGTCAGCAAAAAATGCCACCATATATCAAATGAAAACAACATAAACCAGGTCATTGAGAAACCCACGAGGGTGACGAATTCTTCTACCACTTGTCTAGACCATATTTCAGTGAATAATAATGAAAAGATCAGTCAGTATGTTATCATCCTGCTGGATTTCAGCCATCATATGACATTCTGTACCAGAATTTAAGTGACCATGAGAGGTTTCAACTTTCATAATACCATAACAATACGTTCACTGAAAAAACTGCCCTCCTGATGAATTGAAGTTTCACTGACTAGTAAAATGTGTTAAATTGCTCAGATGTAGATGAGGCTTAGACGTCCTTTCAACCCATTTTACCAACATCCACACCAAGTCTCTCCCGCGACAGACGTCAAAATAAAAATTGGGTCACAACCTTGGATGTGCAAAGAAATATGAGCGGGTCTCCGCCTTCGCGATTCTCTTTTGCATATGTAGGTCAAGCTCACGGAGAAGGACCTTCTACTCTACAAAATTTATTGTGCTGTATGCGCAACACGTAACTCGTACAAAGAATACTTAAAAGCGTAAAAAGCATCTTACTTCAAAGACAAACTTGAAGAGTGTAGAAGCAGCAAACTCTATTGTCCCAAATGCAATCTGGTCTTAGAGAGCCATATTCAACCGTATGATTCATCTTAAAGATATATCAAAACCCAAACTGCCAAAGGTAACTACATGGGTATGACCCTTATTGATATGCAGATGGCCTTCGACTCGGTGGATCACGAATTAAGTGTGTCGAAAACTAAAAGCCATGGGTGTCTATTCAATTAAGTGGTTTAACTTATATCTTACAGGTAGGAGACTAATAATAAGTCTGCGTTAACTAAGCCATGGCGCGGCTCGAAAGTGGTTCGCGGGGGTTGCTTTGTTTTGTTTTTCGCTTTGTTGTTTGGGTTTTTTTAGGGGGGAGGGGGGTGAGTCCCTCACGAAAGCATTCTCAGATCCTTACTGTACCTATGATATGTAAATGACATACGAATCAGTGTACCGTGCAAAGTACTATTACATGCTGACGATACAGCTCTCTTTGGGTCCAGCAAAAATCGGGATTGGTTGGCTTGAACTCTAAGAACTGAATTAGGGAATTGTTATAAATGGATGGTTGACAGCAGACTGTCAAAGCATTCAAGAAAAACTTAATGCATTCACTTTGGGTGTAAACGGAAATTTAAAAAAAATATTTTGTTGTCACTGAAACAAATTAAGAAATAAGATCCAAAGGTTCTATCAAATATCTCGGTGTTGAATTGGACCAAAGTTTGACATGCGAAAACATTGTGAACGATATTAGAAAAAATTCGGAATTCGTTTGAAGTTTCTGTACCGACAGAGCAGTTTCTGATTTTCGAACCAGAAAACTGCGTCCTTGTACAGCTCTAATACAGCCTTTGTTTGATTACTGTGTGTCATGTTGGTTCTCAAACTTGACAAACTCCCTCGAAATTTGAGTCGGCAGGAATGCTAGATGTGCCATGGAGGGCTATACAGCCGAAGTTAAACCATGCTCATAACATTTACCATACTAAACACCCACTATACTTGTCAAAAAACTTTATGAAAATTCAAGATCTCTAACGGTATAATACCAGGGGCAGCAATCACAACTTTGCTGGACCCAAGGATGACGGGACCGGTGGTAGCTCTTTTTTTACACTGTGCAATACGGGATTGGAATTCTCTTCCTGCAGAAATCAAACTGGCCCAAAATATATAAATATGAAGTAAATGTCCCCTGTGAAATGAATTTAACCCGCTTTGGTACTTGTGGACCATATTTTCATTGATCTGCAAAGATGCTAAATCATGTGATATATTAGTTATATATTCTTAGTGTTTTTATTTCCAAGTGTATTAATGTATATAAATATGCATATCATTGTACTTAAATGTTGAGCTCTGCTTTATCTATTAAGTTTTACTTAATACTTCGTATGTTTTCAAAGGATCCCACTGCAAAAAGTAAACTGCCTTTCATGGGTTTTCCTTGTACCTCTTCATTTTATTTTACACTTGAATGTGTTTTACTTTGGTGCTAAATAAAATCTATCTATCTATCTATTTATCTATCTATCTATCTATCTATCTATCTGTTTTTTCTCTCTGTCTGTCTTTCTGTCTGTCTGTCTGTCTACCTGTCTTTCTGTCTATCTGTCTTCTTATCCAACCATATAATTGAAAATATAGTGTGGTGCGTTATCACCTTTTCTTGGGGCATTACTAATGACGAACAAACAAGAAAAGGCTACGAAAAAATTATGGTGTTGACACCCCACCCCCCGTTGAAAAATGTATTCATATTGTATAAAAACTAAGGAAATGGAAAGGGCAGAAAATAACGGGATCTTGACAACTGGTTTCGCTCAGACTCAATGTACTCCGTGAACAGGACGTCAATCGCAACAGAACCTTCCCAGCGGCCCACCAGTGCAATCCTTCATTTGTCAGCCGACCATTATTTGAAAACAACGATCATCTTGTATGATAACCGCACTGCATTGATGTATTACACAAGATAGGATTGCAAGCTGCACTTTGCACGTTCAAAGAGTACAACCAGTTTTAGATAGAATAGCTATAAACCGCAGTACAACCATAAATTTTGCAAATAAAAACCACTTATTCATTATCAGTCTATGTTTCTATCCATCCATCTCTTGTTATTTAACTGTTAATCTATTATTTATCTCAAGCATCGATTCATTCTATCATTTATTCAGGTGTTTTAATCATTTCGATAGGCATGTGGATTTATTATACGTCACATGATTGAATTAGACAAGAGTTGTCTAGTATGTGTGCATGTTCTCCATATTGTTTACCAACAGAAAGCATCCGTGCAATCTATGCGTGACCTATTTTTTTATGGCCACCATTGATTGTAATTACCAGGTGTTACGCTACTAATTCAGCCCGCAAAAAATGTAAACAAACCAGGTTGCAGTCTGTGCCTTCCAAAATAACTTATAAACCCAAACATGTCCTATGCCAAATTGTTCTTTACAATATTCTGAATGATTTGAGAACAAGAAAACCTAGTCATCATTGGGAAAATTTTAAGATATTACCGTTTGCTACAGCCAAAATACTGACAGCAGTCACGCAGCCTTGCGCGATGACTCGGAGTACTAACATTGTGGCCATGTGTATTCAGTCACTACGCTGAGTATATTGAAAGCTAACCTGTCAATAAATACTGCACACTGTACCTGCCAGCTTCAGAATAAAATGTTACTGTGGTCAGAATTATGTAAGAGACAGCCCCCTGTACCTGTAAGGGATATTTCTCATATACACTCTATAATCTTTCTACCCAGAAGCCGGCCGAATTACTCACGTAATACCTTAAGGGAACAAGTCGTCTCCACAATTATCAAATAAATGATCTCTGAAGATTGGAAATATTGTTTTGTGTACAAATCATGTATAAAAAAAAAAGTTTGAACCGGGGCCACTATTTTTCCCTAACAGCTATTTGTAATGCAATAAACCAGAATGCATATGAGCAAAAACTGAAAAATTGTTTATGCATGTTGCAGGGGTATGCTACCAAAAAAAAATTCCCAATGATGCCTATAGTAAATTGTGTTTTTTATGAGGTAAATATTGTGAACTTCCATACAAAATACATGTCATGTTGGTTTATAGACTTTGGAATTGAATACGGTGACCGTAACTGAGCCCCCATACCCTCTCAGATACAGAATTGTGCCCACAGTTGAAATCGCCATCCATCTAAACTGAGCCCTCTGTTCTCTTTAACAGTGATATCCTATTTTTGGAGTTTTCATAGTCATGAGTGTACTATCCATAATGAAATTATAACGCCAGAAAGCCGTGGGTCAAAAGTTAAAATTGTGTGACATGAATCACACAGCAACATGTTTGCGGACATCCCTAGTTTTGTACAATTGAGTGCTAATTTTGAGCATAAATGTGATTAAAATGATTAAAATGCACTTTTATGGGTTTATTCATTCATAGAATGTAATCTTTCAAGTAATTAAATGAAATAATGACAGTACAGATCTGATAATGGGTCTTTCTGCTGCCCAAAGTAGTCACCTACAGTGCCCCTTAAGGTGTTACGCTACTAATTCAACCCGCAAAAAATGTAAACATGATGTCAACTGCGTGTAATAACCATCTGTCGGTCGACAGGGCGTGTTGTGCTGCACGCAGACTATTTTCATTACAAAATCTAATTTTGGAAGAATAAATTGTATTGTGCGGCAAAACAATTCCATTTAATTTCAACTAGAAGTTATTTCTTTCTGTGAGGAATACGAGCAGAAAGCAATACGTAGCAAGGCTTTAATTGTAAATAGATTGTAATCAATAATTGTGAAGCATCAATTCCTGTTATCTGCATCAGGTATGTGAATTTTTCGTGCAAAGTGCTTAAAGTATGCAATTTATAATAAACAACTATGGACACATATCTCAGACTTCCTGGAATATCTCAGAAATTCACATCCTATAGTCTGGGTCTGGCAAGCTAATAAATACGAAATATTGACGTGGTCCTTGCTGAAAAGCGTTATGTCATTAGAAATGGCAAACGAAGAGCATGGCTGACGCCAGTCTGGCGTGTGACATCTTTCAAACAGATAACTTGATTTTGAAAATCGAACCCAATTATGACTGATCCGCCCGATCCTTGTGATGCTATTTTGAGAGCTGTAACCTTGTCGACGCATAACAAGTAAGGAGGCTATCCCTTGATGAGGCTGGAACGTGGCCCAGGTAACCATGTGGTTGCCAACATTTAGCAGCACCTATACCACAATAATACATCAATGTAATCCATTTTTAGCACTGTAAAAAGTAAATTTGGTATTGCTTTTAGATATCAAATTTATTCTATGTCGGTAGAATTGTTTGAAACTCGTTCGACTTGAGAAACTAAGCTTCGACTCGAAACCAGATATGCGTGGCATATAGCCTATGTGTTCAGCGAAGCACACTATATGGGAAGCTTTCCTAATCATGCGAATAAATCTAGATTTATAATCCTTACATATATGTCTCCGCCTCTAGTTGTCTGCAATAGTATAACTGCAACATTTATATGAAAAACAATTTTGAGCTCTGAGATGCAGTTTTATGTTTCACGTAAAGGGCGTTTAGAAGTATAAAGTGCATATTCTTCGTCTGCCAATTATCATTAACAACATCATCCTCTTTCTTCTTCTTCTTCTTCTTCTTCTTCTTCTTCTTCTTCTTCTTCTTCTTCTTCTTCTTGTTCTTGTTCTTGTTCTTCTTCTTCTTCTTCTTCTTCTTCTTCTTCTTCCTGTTTACATTCTGCAAAGCTATGTCTAAACCATGGAACTCAGGCGAACCAGAGAAGGTGTTTGTGACTTTTAGTTTATGGACAGCCCTCTCCGCAGTAGGCGTGCTGTGCCAAGCAGAGAAATCTTCTGGACTTCATGAACATTGGTGTTAACGTTGCCTGGGATGGGATTTATATGCTTGAACAGTGACAGTCCCTCCTTTGTTAATCCTAGTGCTCCTATGACTGCTGCTGTTGTGTCGCTTTTCGTTTTTAACATTCTGTTGACATAAATTCTAGTTCTTTATACTCGAAGAGCATCTCCGTGACCTGAACCGAACTGTTGCGGCCTGATGATACTGACATGTCAATGAACACGCATTCCTTCCCCTTCCAATCCTTGATTATAATATCAGCCCTACTTGCTTTATCTATGTGTCCGTGTGGATGACCAGGTCCCAAAGGCCATGTTATATCATTATTTCCTGTCACTCTTGCAGGTTGATGTTTATACCACTTCTGAGTTGTCATTATCATCATCATCATCATTATCATCATTATCGTCATTCGTGTTGAGAATGGTAAACTTAAACCAAATAAAAACTGGCAAGAGCTGTATATTTGCAGAATGGTGCATTCATTCACTGCTAATAATGCTTGAAAGTGCGGACTATGCATAGAGACAAAGTGTGCACCCGAGCGCTGCAGCTATACGCAAGTGATCTTTTACGATAGCGCCGATGCGAATATTTGACCATATTTGCATTCCGTGTAGTTTTTTAAAAGTGCAGACACACGAAAGGCATTGCATTTCAAGTTCGTGGGAAGAAATCGCACAAAAAAAATCCGTTTATGCAGGTGCACTTAATAATTTAATTGGGGAGTATTTTTCTCCTAGCGGAACAATGCTTTTTCCTGTGATTTGATATGCTAATGAGAAACACCAGCAAGCAAAAACTTATGAATAAGCCAAAGCTCCTGTAGTAATTTTGATAGAATGGAGGCGTCAATGTGGCACTTTTTGAGTTTCTTTTCACTGCTTTCGGTTATATGCATGAGCAAAAAACAAAAATGAATAAATACATGAAAACCGACACACGTGCTCTGAATACTTTGCAGCCAAGGCGAAATATAATAATCAAACGCTACCTCCCATGTTAGCAATTAGGTCTGATGGGCAAATTTGTATGCTGCTAATCAAGAGACGACCGAAGCTCTATTGATCTTTGTAACCATATGTATGAAAACTATATAAATTAGCTCTGTCATTTAGGTGTTCGCCTGCAGACTGCCAGGTTCCAACATTTTTTCAAGCTTAAGTATAGATAATTTAGCAGTTAAATTTCCTGCAACTTCAGCGGTCACAAGCACTCAAAAGTATACATTGACAAGCGATCAATATGCATATGTCTTATTGGATATACACGCTCGTATGGCTGGATTGTTGCGGCGGGTTTTTTTTTTTTTTTTTTTTTTTTTTTTTTTTTTTTTTGTTTAATTTGGAAGGCGATGCATTTAACTTCTATATACAGGTATCAGGCTAAATTCACGCTAGCGCTGATAACAATGAATTGTATGTATATATATGGAATATCATATGGATTTTTATGTATAAGCCAACGTATCATGCCCGCGACTCGATGTATCGGCCTGACCGCAGGAAGGCAGATACGTGTTGCTGAGGGCCGATACATCGAGTGAAGCTGATAAATTGTGAAATCAGACCATCATTGGATAAATACACACACACACACACACACACACACACACACATATATATATATATATATATATATTCACCTCATGTTTGGGTCGATTTTAGTACTATAACAGGCTTTTATAACTACTGTATCATAGGCCTAAAAGCTACAGTGCCGCGATATGATGTAACGGTACTATTCCGGTTGTATCGGCAGTGTGCCGGTGGTATCGGCACTGTGCCGGTGGTATCGGCACTGTGCCGGTGGTATCGGTACTCTGCCGGTGGTATCGGTACTCTTCCGGTTTCATCGGTAATTGTGTTGATGAGGAATAAAACTTTCTGAAAATGTCGTTCTTATTTTTGCTTTGTGTTTTGAAATGTACAAATCGACCCAAAAATGAGATAAAAATTTTACAGCATGCTTTGTAGACGATATGAAGTAATCAACTCGCACTGGATACCATATAGCAGAACTGGTTCGTTTCGCTCACTCGTTCTGCAATATGGCATCCAGTGCTCGTTGATAAACCTCATATCGTCAACAAAGCAAGCTATAATATATATATATATATATATATATATATATATATATATATATATATATATATATATATATATATATATATATATATATATATATATATATCACGTTTGGCTGGATTTTAGTGCTTATAAAGCATGTGTGTGAATATAATATAGGCTAGACTACTAAGGGCTGTATAATAAAGTCATTTGAAAGTGCTATAATAGGCCTTCTGTTCGGCACATTACCTAGATCCCGAAGAGTGCCAATAACCGGAAGAGTACTTTTTACCGGAAAAGTACCCATTACCGGAAGTACCAATATCGATAAACTATTATGGGCAATTAAAGCTACTTCCCGGGTAACGACAGCGTCATCTGTTGTCAGCAAGCGAAACTGCTGAATCTCCATTGGATCATTTGGTATTTGGTGAGGGAAAACTTATTGAAGTAGGCCGCAACAAACATGAGATAAACAGATCAAAGCATGGTTTGTTGTCAATATAAAGGATGTTAACTCGCACGGGGTACCATACTGCAGAACTCGTTTACTTTGCTCACTCTTTCTGCATATGTGGCACCCAATACTCGTTGATATTCTTCGTATTGGCAACAAAACATGCTATTATCTGTACATACATCCGTAAACACATGTATATAAATGTACACACACACACACACACACACATACATATATATATATATATATATATATATATATATATATATATATATATATATATATATATATATATATATATATATATAAAGATATATATATATAAAGATATATTATGTATATATTTCACGTTTGGGTCATTTTAGAGCCATGTAGCATGTATATAAATATCATATAGTCCAGACTACTATAGGCCCTATAATAAAGTCATTCAAACGTGCTACAACAGGCCTACTGCTTGGCAGAGTACCGGAGGTACAGATATACGATATAATATTTACTGTAATGGGCAACGCTATCGGTACTTCCCGGGTAACGTTGGCGTCGTCTGCTGTCAGTGAGACTGTTTAATCTCTGCTAGAACATTTGGCATATGGTGCGGCCGAACTTATTTCTGTAGGCCTTAACAACGATCTTTTCAAACATGAGATGAGGTTATGGCATGGTTTATTGACGGTACGACGAATATCAACTCGCACTGGATACCGTATAGCAGAATTCTTTCGCTTCGTTCACTTGTTCTGCACCCAGTGCTCATGGATTGTCTTAATTTGTATCGACAACAAACAACGCTTATATATATACATATATATATATATATATATATATATATATATATATATATATATATATATATATATATATATATATATATATACATACCTGTTAATGATGTATGTATAATTTCTCTTCGGGGGTGGGAAGGTAAGGGGGTAAGCTCTGTTGTTAGTTTACTGTATAATACATATGCACATATGGTCATATGATCAGGGGACTTACTGATGAAAGCATTATGAATGAATTGACTGAAGTGAATAAGCAAACAAACAAAAAGATCAGGGCCATGTTTCATGGCTAGGAGGCAACTCGATGCAAACTACTTTTACTTTGAGCCTAAAAAGTTATGCAGTGGGGGGCGGGTCGGATCTGAAGGTTTGCTTCTGCATGATACAAATGTGATGCTGTATTGAACAAAACGTCGCAGATTTTTATGTGTTTGAGGACAGTTAACAAAACGAAAAACAATAGGACTCAACAGTCCTGTGTTCTGTTGACCGTATATGCACAGACTTAAGTACGATGAGCTCCAGAATGATAGGGAGGCTATCTTTGTTTCAGACCATCATCACTGTTACTAATATTTATCCCATAATGGGGCCTTTGGCAGGGTAATAAAGGTATGTGTTACGACTATTACGTCTGCTGTTCCGTATCACATAGTACAGTTTCCATCTTTGGTAAGCAGCACCATTACTGCCTTGGCAGTCACCTTGACTCGCCGGTGCGACCTGTTGCTGATTTATGTAGGTCTACTTTGACGTAAATTGCCTCTTCCTCTTTTAGGATGCTGTTTGATTTGAAAATAAACTCGTCGTTCTATGTATTTTCAATTACCACTGTTTCTTATTCCTCGCCATGCACTGCCATGCCTGTTTCGCCGGTAGTCACCTTGCAGCACTATGGACCGCATTACATTTCCAGAAAAATAAACTGATTCATCCGTGCATAGCTGTGCTGGGTGATTATGCTTTTGTACGTATTTCTGGCCTATTTTTTGCTAAAAAAACTACTCATTGTTATCTGCTTAAACATAATATTTCATGGAAGCATTGTAGGATAAATACAAACCACCATTCGTGTGTGTTTCTGGTTGGGACTGAATTATTCTGCGTAAGAGAAACACTCGCCGCTTCGCGGCTCGTGGTTTCCTGCCCAGAATCATTTCATCCCAAACAGAAACGCCGCTCATGACAGTTTGTATATATGTACATATCCCCTTACTTATTTTTCCTAATTTTAGTTATTTGTTAAAAATCAGAAAATGGCAACATCAACACATAGTGAACAAATTTGATAGAAATCAGGTCCATGCACATTTCTAATAAGTTTAAAGAGGATCAACAGAAAACACACACAAACATTCTTCTAAAAACGAAAAAGAATTACAGCGCCACCTGTTGAACAAATCAAGGTCTAGGGACCTTGTTCAAACACGACTGGTGACGGTCAACGTCATATGGAAGTCTAAACAAAAGGTGTTGCTCTTATTCTGCAATCCTCGAAGCCAAATATACCAGGGAACATGAAGCTATTCACAAAGTTCCTTGATAGGGATCAGAAGTATGTACTGAACTTATTTTTACTATGTAAACTGCTTGTGCAAAACACATATCAGCCCATAACATTGCTAAATTAATTATCTGATTTTTTGGTGCGGACACCACATTCCTGTGACCACATTCCTTAGACTATTAATGTCTTTGACCTATTTTGTTCGTCTCAGACATATATTAACATCTAGCATAGGGTTGCGGGCGGCGAAAATCTTACTCTCTTTTTAAGTGTTGGATTCCAGGTGTTTTCATCTTATTATGAGTAGTTGAGGAGTGGGTTTGGCAGAAATCCGTGCTTTACTTTGGACATATGCAGGTAAGGGGACCTACACTCGTGGGGTGGGTTTTTTTGTTTTTTTTGTTTTTTTTTTTGTGTGTGTGTGTTTTTTTGTTTTGTTTTGTTTTGTTTTTTGTTTTTTGTTTTTTAGTTTTTGGTTTTTTTGGGTTTTTTTTTTGGTTTTTTTTTTTTTTTTTTTGGTTTTTTTTTGTGGGGGTTGTCCTTTTTTGGATTTTTGGGGGTTTTTTGGGGGGAGAGGGGGCTAGGAGAGTGTTGTCTTTTGTTTCCGTTTTTGTTGGGGTTTTTGTTGTTTGTTTGTTTGTTTTTGTTTGTTTTTTTTTTTTTTTTTTTTTTTTTTTTTTTGTTTTGGTTTTTTTTGGGGGGTTGTTGTTTTGGGTTTGACTTTTTTTTTGGAGGTTTTGGGATTGTTTTCGCCAGTGTCATGTGGCTGTTTACTGCTTACGCATGATGGCATTGCCTCTTGGCGTACCTATTTCACATAGTAAGTCAACATTTTAATCCATATATTTCGCATGTGTTTCATACAAACTAAATATTTGACAGGAGCATTAGGGCCTGGAAGTCTCCCACCGGCATAGATACGTCCATGGAATTATACTAGGAGAAATGTGTTTCGCTTACCTGAACCACTTGGGTGAGGCATAGGATGAGGTGTAGGTTCTGAGCTTTTACGCATGCCTATATCCAAAACGAGGACAGAGTATGGTCAGACAAAGCTATCATTTAGGAGTAAAGATGCCACCAACATTTCCTCTTCGGGTCGGATATACAATTGCTAAAACCACTCTCTTGATTACACTCCTATACAAAGAGGCTTTCTGATGTCATTTTAGTGCTTTCTTATGGAAAGGTTTTCATCTTTTCACTCCATATAACTGAAAACATCCTATTCAATATTGGATTGCATTAAATTCCATTGCGTTGCATTGTTTATTTGATATCGGTTGCTCACCGTTCCTAGTGGACCATAGCATAATGAAGGCTGTTCATAGAAATATGATGCACAAGAAGTTTAACCATGCACAGGGCTTCTTTTGGCTCGATATTTGAGTATATTTTAAGTGTCAACATTGTGACTCTAAATTGCCTCATATCAAGTGCTCCTAACCAAGCTTATAGTTCAGCAAGGCGCAGTCTATGCGCAGATCGGCTTGACCCCTAGGCTCTGAGAATGTATTTCAGAATGTCTGGTCGTCACAGCGTATCATCAAAGACATGGCTAACTATAGGTTGGCAGTTACAGATAACATACATGGTACTAGTTGCTGGATTTAAAGCCAGCAAAAATCGAAAAATCTAGCAACGAGTGCCACAGATATTATTTGCAACTCCTAACACACACTAGAATTTGTTTCTGACACACCTAAATTCAATAGAAATCAGACATCAATCTTTGAATTGAGCGATTTCAAATTTTTAAAGCCACCATCTCGGATGTGGATAGTATTACTACGGCACTCCAGACCGCTTTACGTATTCAAGATTACATGACTGTGCACAATGAATGAAAAGGGTTTCATCCAAGAGGCTATAATGAGCAATACAGTGACAAAAAAATAAACATTGATACATTTATTTTTCCTTTAAAATCATTGCAGTGCAGATACTCATACAATAAAAGATCTTCTGTCGATGCTCACCATGCAAGCAGTGAATACATGCTGGGATGTGATTGGCCTTTTCTGCAATGCTATTGTATTTGTGTCTTTTTGCCCGGAACCACTTCCTAGTAGTCATTACCCTATTCCGCAGTCCAAACTCTTTACTCTCCATAAGCTAACCTGTCCCTGTCTAACCTATATACATATGGAATTACTATTGTCCATATTGCACACCACAGTAAAAATTGCCTGGGTAAGGTATTTACCAATAGGATGAGAGTAAAACGTGGTAATCGAAATAAAATATTAGAAAAGAAGATTTGCTTCACAGCAAATTTGTCTGAGTGCCTTCAAAATGAGAACAGTCTGAAATGCTACACTTTGCCATTGTTCAACATAATCTAAACTGTGTGTATTAGCCTAATTTGCATAATAAAATGCTACAATTTTGGTTCTTGGTTCAGTGTAAGTGGCTATATCACAAACATATACACTGAAGTTTGAATGACACCACTATCTATAATACTTTTAAAGCGATTCAAGATTTTGATTTTGTGTATTTGCCTAATTTGCATAAATTAGAAGCCTATATCTTTCGTTTATAGTTCATTGGATGCGGTTATGTCACAAACCTACAAATTGAAGTAGGAATGGTACCTGCATGTATAATAGTTTTGAAGTTATTCAAAATTTAGATTTTGTATATTCGCCTTTTGTGCATCACTTAAAATTCTACAACTTTGGTTTATGGTTCATTAGATGTGACTGTATCACAAACACACAAATTGATATAGAATAGCACCTCCATGTATGATAGTTTTAAAGTTATTCAAGATTTAAATTTTGTGTATTCACCATAATTGCATAAATTTAAATTGTACAACTTTGGCCCATGGTTCATTGGATGCACCTATTTCCCAAACTTATAATTTGAAGTTTAAATGGCACCTCAATTTATAATAGGTTTGAAGTTATTCAAGACTTAAATCTTGTGTAATCACCCAATTTGCATAAATTAAAGTTTTACAACTTCGGTCATGGTTTATTAAAGGTGGGTCTGTCACAAACCTCTAAATTGAAGTTGGAATGGCACCTGTATATATAACATATTGAAGCTATTCAGAATTTAAATTTTGCATATTCACCCAATTTGCATATATTAAAATCCTACAAGTTTGGTTCATAGTTCATTGGATGCGGCTTTGCCGCAAACCGATAAATTGAAGTTGGAATGGCATCTCTATCTATAATAGTTTTGGAGATATTCAACTTTTATATTTTAACGCCCCTAATTAGCATAATTTAAAATTCTACAACTTTATAATACTGTCCATTATATTGGCAGGTGCCGCAAAGTATACTTGCAATTTGGGAAAAAGAAAGAATTCTTAGAAAAACAAAATCTCTGGTTCACACCCAGACAAAATAAATCGCTAACCTCGGCTAAAATTAGGTAACAACGACCAAGTGGGTGAGAAGAAAAGGATAACCAGTGGACAAAAAATATAGACAGCGACCAGTTGGTCTAAACATATTTTCTTGAAAGAATTAACAATTGGGAATCAGGGCATAGCGCTATATTAATCCCTCTTGCACAAAGAGGAGAAGTATTTGAACATTACACAGCAAGGAAGACGATACAATTGCTCGGCACACTTGTAAGAGATGTAACAGCACGTGACAAAACCGATAGAGTGTCACTGCCACACAGCTTGAACAAGTGAACCAGGACAAGACTCCACAGACAGCAAAAGTGTTGGGGTAAATATCCACACTATATCTAGATTTAGATATTAGAAACTATATCTGCTTTGTATTTAAATGTACAGATACACTGCTATACCAACTTTTATGTCAATGCCCCGAGTCTACCTGTGTCATTTATATACCAATATAGAAAAGCTAGTTTGTTTTACCAACATTATTGATACGGTTAAGACTCTTTTGGAAATCATCAGTAGACTCAGCATTACGCACAGACCAAGGTAACCCGTTTCTTTAACCTAATCACGGAAGGAAAGAATGAGCTGTCGAATAACTTTGTTCACGTATGTATGTTTGACAAATTTCGGCGTGATCTGACGTTATACCCATTACGTTCAGACACAGTGGTTGGAACTAGATTCCTCAGATATTGAGGTGCAAGAACATGCGTTATATTGTAGACGAGGATCAATTTACTTTTCTTTTTTCTCTCTGATAGCTTTTCAAGACCGGTTTCCTCATAAATAAAATTGTGGTTGGTCCCCCTTGTTGCCCCTGTTATTACTCTCGCTACAGCGACCAGTTGAGCGGGAAAGACTTAAAAGAGGTATACTTACTGCAACCATGTGGCACACCACCACTGTTAGGCCGACCAGAAGGGGGCACCACACTTTGAGCTCTTCCTTGCCCGAGTCATTGGTGGCTAGGATCACAAATATGAATATGAACGTGATGATAAACTCCATTCCAAACCCCTGCTCCGGTGTCACTAATTTACCTAATACCGTAGCCCCCAGAGGAGGTGTGCGGTGAAAGTGGGGGGTGACGCCATACAGCAGCCCTGCGCCCAGCATTGCACCTATCAGCTGAGCCACGCAATAAAGCAGGGCTCGGGCCAGGCTTATTTTGCGCGTGGCCAACATAGCTAAAGACACAGCTGGGTTGATGTGACCCCCACTGATGCGGGCGATGCAGTAAATCACAATTGCCACTGTTATACCAAATGCAAGTCCAATGCGGACGACATCTTGTGGCTGGCCGAAAGTCACGGTGCTGCCGCAGCCGATGAAAACCAGGAATAAGGTCCCCAGAAATTCCGCTGCGACAGCTTTCCAAAAGCTTACGGTGCGAACATCTTCTGTACTGGTCGCCATACGTGGTCTGCAGAGACCCTCAAGCCTGGTGCAAAGCCTTGTGCAGAGGTTCCCGGCCCTGGTGCACAATTGGGAACAGAAATTTCTGACACCTGTGCAGTCACAACAACAGGTACACCCGCGCTCAGTCCTCCGGCACATAGATCACATGAACCTCGACCCTGCACGAGTGGTCAGCCTTTGCTGCAGCTCCCCCTTATGATTCCGTTAGGTTATGTTAACTGCATCCGAGTCCTGTCGTGGTGCTCTGGGACAGGGGTGTAACGAAGGGACCGCCTCACCTATACCACCTGCAGATGTAAGACAAACAGTTGGTAATGCATGCAAAGTGTGTAATATGCCAAGCAGAAGACTGCGCATCCATTTGGCAGCATAATAAATGAGATTGTTGTTACTAGCTCCCTTGGCTTCGAGCACGTATGGCCTGTCAATATGTCCTGCTTGCATGCAAGAGCGAACATAAATATTAGGGTGACAGAATCCATCGGCATCGGTTCCTTACTCAAAACAAAACCATTACTGTATCATAAACACACACGTCAAGAACGTGCCTTCCAAATTAGCAATTTTCCTGAGAAACAAAATGGTATGATATCTATTTGTCACATTGCAACAAACACACGCTTAACAAGGAAAAAATAGATATTGTTAATTTGATACAAAATTATCATGTTTTTCCATCCGTGATCTGGACATTGTTTGATAAGTGCTGCAGCGAGACTTGGAACTGCACGGATATTGGTTTTTCCACAAACATACTCGTTTGGCCAATATTAATTAGATTCTATACTAATGTTAACCAGTCATGAATATATCAATATATCTAATTCCATCTGCTGTCAAGTTTATATAGAATGGAAACAAGGCTATTCAATATTGCTTCGAGTTACGCGTATTTTGTCACAGCATATGGTCAGAATGTCAGTGAGTAAAATGCTAGCCACCTGGGGGCTTGACCAACACCTCCGAGTTCAGTATGGCTTCCTTCTGTTTCAACGTGTGCCAGGGTCACTTACCAAATTGATTAGCCTCACGGGTGCATAAACTTACAGCATGGCTTCCAAGATTCTCTTTCATATACTGTAAATATTCCGCGACAATGCCCGTGCATCCAACCTTGCCACTCGTTGAACGAACACTCATAGATGTTGTGTATAAATCTCAATACATAAAGCATTTGCATATGAACCCGTGCTAAGAATGCATGTGTATAAAAGCGTATGCAGGGATGTTGAACAGCTGCGTGCAGCGTTAAAGGGATGAATCAACGGCTAGACCCAGCCTCTTCAAACACGAATTATACAGAGCGTAACGACAGTTGAACCCAGCAAGTTATGTTTAAACCCTGACATTATTGTTTTCTATAAGCAGTCTACTTACGGCCCAGATGTGTATATTACCAGTGGCCCGCCGCTTTGGCTGAAAAATTCTACGTGCGTCTCAGCAAAATTTTGGCTTTTAAAATATTGTAAATGGAAGTTTCAGAAAATATTCCATAGCTGGTGGTATATATTTACATATACCTGTACATGTACATTTGAACCAAACATTTTGGCACCAGTTATTAGGCATGTTTGTTTATTGCTATTTTCGGTGTTTTGATCTGGAAGATCCCGCCAAGGAACGCAGTAGATTTATTCTAATTCCGTATGGTAAAAGGGTCAACGGTTCATGACCCATTGACTGAGCAATGTCATTTCCTGGCAGAGAAAATCACATAAATCATTCGCAGGACGTTATCCTATTGCCATTATTAGTTCCCTAACCTACGGGTTCCTCTGTTGCCATGGAGAAACGCGTTTCTTCCCCGATTACAATTTTGGTGAGCAATAGAAACACTCATCTAATCCTTTGAACAATTTAGAACTGTCGGTATCAGTTATTAGCACAATCAAACTTCCGTACAACTTTATTATTATTATTATTATTATTATTATTATTATTATTATTATTATTATTATTATTATTATTATTATTATCATTATCATTATCATTATCATTATCATTATCATTATCATTATTATTATCATCATCATCATCATCATCTTCATTATTACTTTTTTAAAGTGTGAAAATCTACAAATATCCCTGTGAAAAATGCATGAGTCACGCAATATTGAAATCTAAGATGTTGTTTCATCTAGATTGCTATGCACACTTATAAGTCTGTTGAGTCATTAATTATGGTCTTCCTTTGTTTTCTAGTTTCTTTGCATACTCATAGAAAAGCAAAATCTATAATTCATAATAATATTCCTGTATAGCAAAATACATCAACTGTGCTGACATCTGCATCATGTAAGTGAAGACCTTTGCCAATGGGGCATAACCGATGGAAAATGTGAGCTTTCTACCCTGGGTGAAGACACCCCATCCCCTCCCCCACCCACCCACCCCACCCCCACCCCCACACACCACTTAATGTTTACTTACCCTAAAGTTACCTCCATTAGGATAAAAGGTTTTGCAACTTTACAAAGTCAACCTTTAGAACTTAAAATGGAATGTATGTTGTAGGGATTTATGGCTTCGTCAATTCTTCGTCAATAAACTTTCCTATTTTGGAGTGACCAGGCGTTTTATATGGAAATGAGATTGGGACACTATTTGAGCTTACCTTTTATTGATTTCCATGTACATATAATCTGCTGTCACTGTGTTGTATATACAATTCGTTTTATCATCTCTAAATGTTTCTTACCTTTTTAAACTTAGTTTTGTACTTTACACATCGCACAGTGCTCGTAGTAATGAGGTAGTTTCAGCCATTGTATGATGATGATGATGATGATGATGATGATGATGATGATGATGATGATGATGATGATGATGATGATGATGATGATGATGATGATGATGATGATGATGTACCTATTACCCTGTCAGGTCTCAATTCTGTGTATTATTTAATTTAAACATTTCTTTATTTATGTTCACCTAATAGTACATAAGATACTAATATAATAAGGCTGCCCTGACACAGAGCGACAAACAAAATTTATATGCATGAGACACAGGCCGAAACACAACCTAGGACAGGAACCGATACATATCAATGCATGTCGACACGTACAAGTGTTCCATACATTATGCGATGAATAACCATTAACTAATATTTAAATCTTCTGATCTCAAAGATGAATTTATGCACGGCGTTAACGATTTCAATTTTTTTCCCCAAAGAAATATTACGATGACCACGAGTTATATAATTCATCAGTATGTCACCAGCAACATGAACTAGTAGAGAAGGGTTAACACTTAAATTCCATCACCTTTTAGGATTGATGTTGGTATTGTTACCAGTATCAAGTTCATTGCGAAGTCTGGCAAAATATTTTCTCGTGGAGCTGCGGAGAGCATTGACAGGAGAGTTACGTAAACATTTATAGTAGGGGTAAAATTGTTCTAATTTCGATAGTTTCCGCCAACGTTAAAGGACATGATTTTCCGCAGTAGCGTTTGAATCGAGCCCAAGCCCGATTTCGTTTCCTACGCAATCTCTTTATTTTGCAAGTGACCCATAGTGTATCCTTTGGTCTAATTAGTACAGTGCGCGAAGGAATATATCGTTTGCATATATCAGTGAACAATACAGTCCAGTAGTGAACTGTGTCATTAATATCATCAAAATCATTAAAGGCTGTGTCAAATGGGAGCATGAGCCACAGCGTGGTTTAAGGTTCCACGGGGATAATTATGCCTGTGCTGAGGTAACATGATTGGAGAGTGCCAATAAAATATCAGGCCTAGGGATGCATGGGGCTGTACATTAAAAAGTTTGCTTCCAGAAAGGTAGATTTTGGCTTGGTAGTGGAAAACAATGTATACTTTGAACTGACATGAATATTATAAAGGTATGTACACTGGCACCAGTATACACAGTGATTCAGCTGGAGTCAACACTGTGTGCGCGTAATGATACTGCAAGTAGTACTACGCAGAACTGGTTGCCATGGCAATTTGCTGAAAAATTCCCATTCATGCCCATGTTTTCTGGTGTTTATTTGATGTGAAAAATTCTTGGGAACATTTTGGTGTATAAAACATATATGTTTGTAATCCATTGAGTGAACTAGAAGGTGGTAGCTCCGTTCGTCTGTGTTTCCACAGGTTGAATTACTGGCGTGAAACCTCAATCCATCAAAATCAGCCTTCTTGAAGTCCCAAGCTGCCCGTTTAAATGGTCTATCTGTTTGGTGGGAAATGGAAATAGAACAAAATATAACAGCGTGGTCAGAATTTTATATTGGGAGAAGAGTACCAGAATGGAGGATGTAGCCAAGAAGGTCTGTAATTGTTAAATCAAGGAGACTCTCACAGACATTATTTGTACGCGTAGGTTGTATGACGAAGCAGTACCCGAAATATTGGTTTCATTTGACAAGTTTTTCAGTGGTCAAGGACAGGTAATTTCAACCGGTGTGTCGTTTATTTATTTTTGCTTCTAAGTTGAACTTTCATTTTTTCAGTGCCAAGTTTTTACTGATTAACAGCTTTCGTCGGCATGCTTTGGGCGTATTGTGCCCATTACGCACGGAGGATGGCTACTGACCAAGCCAATTTTTGTGATCTTTTATGGTCTCTGCAAGTGTAGAAAAAGTGTAGGCTTGCTAACGCTGAAATGTCGGTTTCCATTGAATATGAATCTAGTATCATTATACCGATTCAAAGAACTTCGACTTTTGTCGATATACGAGTTATTTATATTAAACCAAATTTAGTGCAGACCTACTGTGGGTCCCTTGGTCGCTGGGCAATATAACTATGCCTCTGCCATGGTGAGGGAATTTTACCAGTTATATTACCTAATACATTTGGAAATTTACTGGGGTTTCTTTAATGTGTTTTAATTTGTGTTTTGTGTGTTTTAAAGCTTAGTGACTGACTCTTCTTTTGCTTCCTGAAATTGTTACCTTTGTCACATAGAAGTCCATTATAGTCCTGCTTCACACATGCATTTGCTCCCCTTTTTCCAAGTTCCTTGCTGCAACATAGGTGGCAGCACACGATCCGCGATAATATGACTACTTCCTATTGTCAACGAAGAAGTTAATCAAAAGTTGTGAATAAAAGCGCGCGAGCTTTTCAGGCGCGCTTTCGCTTTTCTGCAGATCGCTTCCAATGAAACTGTCGATTCGGTGTTCTGGGGGAGGGTGGAGCGGAGGGGTGATGGTGGCAAAAACCTTTTCCGTGGACTGTGATCGGGGATTTTAATTTATCATGAATCGTGAAGCCGCAAAAAATTAACTATTTCTGAACCGTGAAAAGCCCACTACTTGTGAAACATGATTCAGCATTCCCATAAATCGTAAACTGTAAATTGCCATTTCAATGATTTGTGAATGAAAACAACATTTTGTCCATTGATTTGTGACGATCTGTGAATTAAACGCGTTCCTCGTGAATGTGAAAGCATACATTTTATTTCTCCGTATTTCGTGAACGAGGTTCGCCTTTGCTCCCATTATAACATGGCCATATAGAGGGTTAACGCTTACGCTCCCAGATCTCATGTCCGAGAGACCGCCTTTTAGCGGTACTCTTATCTATCTGCATGAAAGATTGATTAATTAGTCTTCTTCCCTTCCTCTCCTTCAGGTATGATTTCGATCTTTTTCATTCATTTATCAATATTTTTTTGTATTGCACATTGAACTAAAAGCGAAGTCTGCTTTCTGGTTTACTCTACATATACCTATGAGCATTATTATGTCATCACAAAATAAATACAGATCACGTGCCCCCGTGTGCCGAATCCCAACCCACATCCACAGCCTGGGGGCGCATTCTAAATAACCCATGCTTGTCACTTGCGGTGTTTTCACAGCATGTATATTATGCAACTACATTTCATCCGACAGCTTCTGTTGCAGGTACAGGAAAGCACATACAAGGCTTAGCTATGGATTAATACAGGTCTCTGTTACTCTGAACATGTTAAAAAGGGAATGTCATTCAGCTATGTACTAATGCTGATTATTATTTAAGTTTTTTCTGGTTGGTAACTTAAATTTATCTACCTGCCTATTCTATCGGCTTGTGTTGGCCGTCTTTCTTTCTCTGTCTGTCTGTCTATATCTGTCTGTCTGTCTTGTGATGCACCATAGAAATGTTTTACATGGAAATACGTGGCCCGTTGTTGGTGTTTTACAGTCGATCAGCGTCGATGGCTACAATCCGGTGGAACATTAAACAATGTTCTTACAAATTTAAATCTGCTTTTAGACATGTGGCTCAGTCATCTCACAGCATTGTCCCACTGTTTACGCTGCCGTGTCAGTTCTGACCCAGCCAAGGCGATTGCTTTATTTCGGCCAGTTTCGTATATCCATAGCATATAGGCTTATATAGTGTTTCATGTACTTATGCAAATGTTTGTATCCAGCCGTACCTGCATATCATACGATCGTGTGCAGTATGCCTGGTAATAGTTTGCTTTTTTTTAAAATTCTTTCATTCGCCCATCTCTATCTATCTATCCGTCTATCTATCTATCTATCTATCTATCTATCTATCTATCTATCTATCTATCTATCTATCTATCTATCTATCTATCTATCTATCTATCTATCTATCTATCTATCTATCTATCTATCTATCTATCTATCTATCTATCTATCTATCTATCTATCTATCTATCTATCTATCTATCTATCTATCTATCTATCTATTTATCTATCTGTCTGTCTGTCTGTCTGTCTATCTGTCTGTCTATCTGTCTATCTATATATATATATATATATATATATATATATATATATATTTATATATATACATAAATATTGCAAGAATAAACAGCAGTCAGAGCACAAACTCTTGCTCTGTTACGACCATAAAATTGCAACAGACAACATTACCACACCAAAATACCGTTGACTGACGCGTAGAATGCAATGAAATTTACCATACATGTAAAAACTACAACGACAGAATGTGAATATCAACTACAATTGAAATATCAGTACGTGAAGGGATATTACAACATTTATATGTTGCTGAGTATCGTCAAAAGAACAGTTTCACTCTAATATGATATCAAGTAATTGCCAGTATTACCTGCATTTTATTTACTTCATTTGCTGATCTGTTTTAGAAACACCCACAAACAGAGACGTAGTTGTTATTTGTGAAGAGAAGGGCTGAACACCAAGCGCCATTTTAAAAGGTGCATTATATAGCGAAGTATCTTTAACATCATGGGGAGATCGTAACATATGCCAGCAAAGCTAAACTTGTTTGGTTTAAATATAATTTTATTAGAAAAAACAATCGGTCAACATGCAGAATACCTATATTAAGACCTCTTGTACATAGAGTGACAACACATACATACAATGTTGGACTGCCAGATAACATACAGTTACACTCACAGTACGTTACAGACAGCAGAAAATGAAAGGGAGAAGGAAGAGAGGCTATCGGGCGAGAGTGTGTTAATTTGATTGTCCGAATCTTAAACTGGCGACGACATCAAACTTGTTTGACCAACCCTTGCCTCGAAGAAGACCAAGCTCCTTAGAATCTCTGCTACACTTGTGGAGTGGAGAGTGCACGGAGATGCGTCTCTTTAGTAGACAAGGCCAGCCCACAACCTTTAAAAATTATCATTTTCAGTATCATTATATTCCCCTGCCAATAAATATCCGCTGCGACTGTCCTCTAAATAGTTGCTGGGTACAATGTCGACTGTGTAAATAATACAAAACAAGTCATTTGCTTCGTCTATCATCTTAATACATAGTCTTTAACATGTTCCCTGCCCGTCTGGACGGCTCTGTCTGATCAGGTTATAGCATATTACGGTGCGTCTGTGCGAGCTGTTTTCCCTCGATTCTCCAAATTGAAAGCTTTATGTCAACGCAGGCTCAACTGCACACAACCCATGCAAAGCCTGGTCTGTTGGGTACGACAAGCGTCCCCAGGGCTGCATCAGCTGTCTATGACGAAATCTATGTTCCTGGATGTAATTTAGAGTCGTTACTTTGTCAAAACACATGACTTCTTTTGATTTCAGCAGACGTAAACCATATCAAAGAGTACCGGGCGTACTTATCTTTCCGTCAGCATTGGCTCACTCTTTAACTTGCTGGATGACGCTCTAATTTACAGCCGATATGCATTAAAAATACACAATTTTGGAAAGCCTCCGAATCTTGATTTCATTTCATTGTACTATGATAACGTTACTTGCATGAAAAGCTTAAGTTAAATACAAGTGGAACTCTGACCTGCCTGTCTTCAGCTGAACCGCATTTTTCTCACATGCAAAATAAAAAATACAGCCGCAGACCAATGCAGGACACGAATTTGTAAACAACTTAAGTTTGGGACAAGGTCCTTATGCAATCTGATTGACTATTTCATTCAAATAAATCCAACTAATTTTGCGTCTTAGTCACTACTTTCAACAGCAAAACTAGTGACCACGTGCCTACTATAGAATTACATTCACAAAAACCTGTGAAGAGCAAACGATGTTGCACCGATGTGGATGTAAACTCAAATCAGTAAACCACTGAAAGCACTGATGGGTATTACAAACTATGGCATGTATATTTCGATGAAAGTACTAATGCCTCTATATGTCAAGGCACTAAGACGACCATATTTGACCTCAATGGTCAACGTGAGAATAAAAAACAAATTTATTCATATGAAGAAAAGGATGTCTAAAAATTTCAATTGAAGACCCACCAAAGAAAAAGCCCAGCAAACGTGAAAAATATTCTCCCAGTCCTTTTGAAAAAACTTCAAATGTGTCCATTTCACAGTCATATCTTATGGCATGTCCTTCTACCATGAGACAAATAGTTGTTGTGTCTATTATAAAATAAACACATGACAAATGGTTTTGCATGATTTTGGACGAATGGATTAAAACTAATTTGTCAGCAGAGATAAACACAGAGAAACTTTTTTATCGTTATTCATGTTATACATTTATTATATCACATTTTGATACCAAACTTGTGTGAAACTGAACAATACGTCATTTAAGCAGAACGTTTAGGATGTTTCAAGATGTATCCCTTTGCTTTTGTTTCCTTGCTTTTTTTCCTTCTGGTTTAATTGGAGTGGAAGTGTTTTTGGACTTTTTGGACTTTTTTGTTTACCTTGAGGCGTTTCGGCTTCTTTGAAATTGAACCGAAAACCCGACGATTTAAAGGCCACGCTTTGGCTGTTCCATCGGAATGCACAAAATCAGCAAACTTTAATACACCAGTTGGCAGTTTATTCTCGTGCGTGTCACGTTTAAAGCCAATACATTGAAAATGCAATTATTTTAATATAAATTTGTTTAAACAAGGTACCCACGTGTACAAAAGTTGTGCAATCACAACAGGTGATTGGTATTATAACAATACCAAATACGCGACCCTTTCTTGTTTTTACTATAAGCAGTTTTCTTGGTACCGTTCAAGTGCACTCTGAGTTTTGCGGGTGGTGACATTGGTGCAAGGTATTCGGGACCAATCAGCAGAGCTCCCCGTCATTTAGGGAGCATTTTTTATTGTCATCATTTTCATAAGCATGCAGAAAGTATGTTTCAGCAGACGGGTAAACGGGAGTGTACACATTTAGTTAATCAATAACATGACGATTAAATAATTGCAAGCAATCCTTGTATTTGTCATCAGACACTCAAAACAGACTGAAAATACCCTTATTGTGAGCCAAATAAATCTTCCTGGTGCATTTTATTTTGAACTAAGATCCAAAGGTAGGCCAAAGTGTTCACAAATCTTGAAACGGAAAGTCATCATTTCAAATTATGAAAAAGTACTCTTTGTAGTGGATAGAACAACTGGAAAAGAGTGCTCTCTGATCCTTTTGTTGTTTTCTTTCCTTTTTTGCGGGGGGTGGTGGTAATGAAAATGTTGAATCAATCCGTAATGCTAATTTCAGACAGCGTTTCACAGCATACCATCTCAAACACCATTTCGTGACTTTATGATCATACAAATTCACATTAACTCTCATGCAGTATTTATTTCACAAAGGGGAGGGTGCTAACTTGTGAATCTGACCGTGATTAAAGCCTATATCTCAATATGGAAGCCACACTTGGATTCCTTGTGAAGTAGCTGAATATATATATATATATCACATGCCACTGACACATTTGCCTTCAGTTAACGTTTTGCCAACATACAGGGTCATGTATTGGCGGGTTGCTGTACCTACCCTCAACAATGGCAGCAATTTACCGATTGTATAGCTGCAGCAAAATACTGCAAATTTTACTAGAATATTACTGGTACAAGATTTTAACAAATGTTACCTACTACAACGTTTGATGTTTGTTTTGTTATGCATGCACTATGCATAATTCAGAAGTATTTCAGCAGCATTGTGTAAAAGAATTTATCGCTGAGCTAACAGCATATTCTGAGCAAGCTGTCACAAAGTCAGCGACATGGTGTAAATGCACGGGCACTGAGTTAGCAGCATAGTGTAAACACACTGTCACCAAGTGAACAGCATGGTGCTAATACACTGTTAATGAGTCAGCAACAAGGTGTAAACACACCGTCACTGAGCCAGCAACATGGTGTAAATACACTGTCACTGAGTCAGCAACATGGTGTAAATACAGTCACTGAGTCAGCAACATGGTGTAAACACACTGTCACTGAGTCAGTAACATGGTGAAAATACACTGTCACTGAGTCAGCAACATGGTGTAAATACAGTCACTGAGTCAGCAACATGGTGTAAACACACTGTCACTGAGTCAGTAACATGGTGAAAATACACTGTCACAGAGTCAACAACATGGTATAAATACAGTCACTGAGTCTTCAACATGGTGTAAATGCACTGTCACTGAGTCAGCAACATAGTATAAACGCGCTTTCACCAAGTCAATTCTATGGTATCAACAAGCTATCGTTCAACTACTGTCTATGCTTCTGTCATATTTGTCGACCGGAATTTCAGCCCTAATCAAGAAGTGTCCACATATTTACCCACATACAAAGTGGTGGCTACAGCACCAGACTGGCTGAACACCTTATGTCAACAGTATGCCGGTATGCCGTGCTGTACACCTGAGGTTAACTCATCCGCTCAAAGTGGCCAAACAGCCTGATGTGCCAAATGCGGTCAGTACAGTTGCCTCTTTTTTATATATCCTGGACTGACAAAATTATAAATTAAAAGGCAATCAGAGATTGCTGAATCCATGCCCCCTCACTTCATTTATAACCTTGCTGATCACAGATCACATTTTATGACTGAAGTCAATAAAAGTAGGCTACCGCCGTGACCCATATACTTGACCTAGTGACCCACTTTTATGCATGACACACTATTGTGTCCAGACACACAAGTGTGTAAAGTTTTATGATTGTAAGTCAAAAGACAACTGAATTACAGCACGGCCATGAAGTGTAATGTAATGCTCGACCTAGGGCCTACTTTTGTTTTATGACACACATTTAGGCCAAGATATGTGTGTGTGAAGTTTCAATAAACTTAGTTAAAAAAGTAAAGGAATTATAGCCCAGACATGATTTAACAAGAATATGTCACTATGACCCAGATACTTGACCTAGTGGCCTACTTTTAGTACATGACACATTTTTATGTCCAGATGTACCTGTGTTTATAGTTTCATAATTCTAAGTTGAAGGACAAACGAATTATAGCCGGGACACAAATAACAGAGACCCAGATAGTTGACCTAGTGACCTATGTTTTACCTTCAGGTAAAGAGATATGTGAGTGTCAAGTTTCGTGAAACTAAGTTGAACAGTGGAGGAATAATAGCCCAGACACAACTTTACAAGGATATGTCACTGTGACCCTGATACTTAACCTCGTGACCTACTTTTGGTACATGACACACCCTGATGTGTAGATGCATCGGTGGGTAAAGTTTCATTAATTTCAGTTAAATAGCAAAGGAATTACAGCCCGGATACGATTTTTCAGGAATATTTCATTGTGACCCAGATACTTGACCTAGTGACCTACTTTTGATACTACATGACACACCCCTATATCCAGATGCACCTTTATATTAAGTTTCATTAATCGAAGTTAAAGGGCAATTGAATTATAGCCTGGTCACAAATAGCATAAGATCAGATACTGACCTCGTGCCCTATTTTTGTTTCATGACACATTTTTTGGCCAAGATATATGTGTGTGTGGAGTTTCATGAAACAAAGTTAGATAGTAAAGGAATTATAGCCCGGAGAGGATTTTACAAGTTTATGTCACTGTGGCCCAGATACTTGACCCAGGGACCTACTTTTGGTTCATGACACACCCTTATGTCCAGATGCACCTGTGTATAGTTTCATTAATCTAAGTTGAAGGACAAGTGGATTATAGCCCGGACACGAAATGCAGACGGACGCACACACGATCGCAAGGACGCACAGAACAAGCGATTACTATATACCCTTCGTCCGGTAGGAAGGGGGTATAATTGACCAGATTAGCATATTTTGATCAAATCATTCCTGGACGCTCTTTGTACTGAAAGAGCCCAGAGAGTACACATAAGATTTGTTTTTTACAAGTTAAGAGTCAAAAGAAATACTGGAGAAGAAGATTTGCTTCAAAGTAATTCTGTCTGTGTGCCTTCAAAAGTTGTGAATATTAAATGCTACCACTTTTGTCCTTTGGTACTTCACATTGCATTAAGCTTATAGTTGGATGAAAATTTCAAAGTCCAAATGACCTTGACCTTTGACTTTTACAGGTCACATGTAAATTGCAAAAATGTACAGTGTTACAATACCCAAAATTTTAGCCCAACATGAACCAAATTGGATGAAAATTGGCCAAGTTATGGCAAGATGGAACTTTCAAAGGGCCAAATGGCCTTGACCTTTGCCCTTCAGAGGTTACATGTTCTTACAAAAATTTGCAGTGTTGGAATACCTACAATTTGAGTCCAACATGATTAGAATTGAATGGAAATTGGCCGAGTTATGGCTGGATGAAACTATCAAATTGCAAATAACGTTGCCCTTTAACCTTTAGAGATCACATGTACGATTCAAAAATGTGCAGTGTTACAATAGCTACAATTTGAGCCCAACATGATCAAAATTGGATAAGAATTGACAAGGTTAAGGCTACAACAAAACCACCATCGAATATGGCTTTTGACCTTGAAATGACCCTGAGATAACCTCTACCTGAAGTGAACCTTGACCCCAAAAATGACATTTTGACCAAAAATTAACCTTTCACTTTGACACGACCTTTGACCTCGACATGACCTTGACGTTTAAGATGACCATTGCCTTGCTATGATCGATACACCCGGAACCACATCTATTGTTGTATATAAGATATTGAAGATTTAAAAATTTAATTAGCCCTCATTTGCATAATTTTGAAAAGCATGACCTCTCATTATAAAAAGGCAAGATTTCATCTATAGACATATAATTGTGCCAAGTTTGGAGTTTTTACGTATAATACTTTTCAAATGAAATGTCGGAAAAAATGCCTGTAAAGAAGAAAGAAGGAAAGAAAAAAAGAAAGAAAAACAGAAGGAAAGAGAGAAAGACAGAAAGAAGGAAGGAAGGAAAGAAAGAAAGAAAGAAAGAAAGAAAGAGAGAAAGAAAGAAAGAAAGAAAGAAAGAAAGAAAGAAAAAAAGAAAGAAAGAAAGAAAGAAAGAAAGAAAGAAAGAAAGAAAGAAAGAAAGAAAGAAAGAAAGAAAGAAAGAAAGAAAGAAAGAAAAATTCTAAAAAAACCAAAAACAATATGCCTGTGTGGGCACACAGACATAATTAAACTGAATTTTCAATTGTTTTCGTCCCCAGCAACAACATTTGGATAGGTCAGACAGCTGTACATAATGAACGGATAGATTTTTTATGTGTGCAAAATGGAACATTGCCATGGAGATGACACAAGAACGTGCGGGGAAATTGTCATCGCATTACTTGCAAAAACATATCAGTCGGCCCATAAAGTGTACAAGGAGCTGTTTATGATCTGTGTATAAGCAATGACAAAATGATGTTCAAAACTTGTGGATGTGTTGCATATTTAAGCATACAGCTTTATTCTGAGTTGGTGAAAGCTAAGTGGCACAAGTCATGTTCAGAAGAATCTCTAATAAAGGCAATTTCCGTATAAAAGACCACAAATTCAATTTACAGTCCCTTTTTGTTTTGTCATTAACTTTTATAGTTTTAATGAGGAGATTTCAATGCATAAAATATGGCATAGCACTGTGATGATGATGATGATGATGATGATGATGATGATGATGATGATGATGATGATGATGATGATGATGATGATGATGATGATGATGATGATGATGATGATGATGATGATGATGATGATGATGATAGCAACTTGAGACCTAGAACGGTGGAAACACTGCAGGAAGAAACGAAGGAGGTCTGTTTTAAATCTACCGTCCTACTTTCCCAGCGCTTGCTCTCCCAAAACTGAACGCGGTGTCGTTACAACTATTTCCGGACCCGCTTCCCTTGGAATTTTTCTTGATCTGGCCAGCTAATATTCTCCAGGACGATGAACAAAATCGTAAAGAACGAAAACAAAACAAAGACTCTCGATCGATATCATGTGCATGCTTATTGTTTACAAATATTAGGTACTGTATCTGCAAGCTCAAGTGTTAACAAATGGACAGACGAATAGGCAGACCAGGTAATATTAACCCACCTCAAAGTATTTACCTGGAAGTACGCTTACAGACGTTACAGAAGTATATAAATATATTGAGAAGAAATACTTGCCTTAATAGTCTGACCACTAGCTCTTACAAAAATCCTCTCGTAATCATTCGGCTTTTCAATGTTGCCCGGCTAATCCCGAGTGAATATGATCAGATGTCTCCAAAAGCAGGAAAAAGCGTACAAGTGGGGCACTTGATAGCATGTGAATAATTACCGTAATTTCACCGCTGACACATGGAGCGCACGGGGACCTATCTGTTGCCTTAGATAGCATGACAGGTGAGGTATTCCACCAGAACTAACTCGATAGCGTGAGGTTGCAGCAGCCCCAAAAACAGTGCTTGCTGGGCTCAAGAAACTAAACAAATTGTTTTTTTGCTTGCTCGTCTTCTCTTGCACACCGGGAACAAATGCTGAAATAATTGCAGTCTAGTTTCCTATTAGGTTTCCTGCAACCCGGCAAGCAGCTAGCCAGTCGCGTCTATTGCATTTTGCAATAGGACACACTAAGTTAAAGGTCGCTTTAATCATATCAAGAACCCACTATCTGGGATTTTCTGTAAAAATAGACCACACATATATTGAGTTACATGCTGCAGTTTGTGTATGTCTTCCCTTTCAAAGCTCCTCTTATGTTGTGCAAAACTGACTATAGTTTCTGGTTTAGCGCACTTTCAAGCCATTTGCTATTTGACTGACCTTCACTCAAAAACCTAGCAGGCCTCAGCGGTAGCTATATTATCAGGCAGTGGTTAGAGTAGTTGGTACGACAATTTCAAGGCATGCTGCAAAGTTCATTGCAACCATCAGTGATTGTTAGGATGTGAAAGCATCCCAACCGCGTTATGCCCATTAATTTGTTTGGGTTTTTTTTTCATGACCAGATAATGGCTGCCTGGTGGTCCCAGTCAACATCTTGTGGGCCAAGAGGCCTACCAGACAGGCAATGGCAAAAGAGGACTCCATTACGAAAGGTCTTCAGCGTATTTTATCATCAAAAGCCTACCGATGACATTTTGTCACATCAGACGTGTGCATGTCGGGGAATGCTTCATATATTTCGGAAATAGATTCCTTTTTCACTTCAATATGGGAGTTTGGCATTCTGGTGTTAATAGGCAGTTGTCAACGCCAGCAGAGTGTCAAATTCTCGTGAGTGAAAGCCAAAAGTTCCTTTTTTTATTTTATTTATTTTTATTTTCCCTATTTTAACACACTAATAATAAATATTAGACAATATATGGGGTCATTTATAGTGAACTTGACATCCCCCGGGTTTCATTTGTGTGCATATACAACATGTCGCGCGGTCGACTAGAGCAACACAACGGTTAGAAAATAGCTCCAATCTGATACCATTGCTTTAATACTGAGATTAACAGAACATGAATAAACTAGGAAAGATGATTTGCTGCATAGCAAATCAGTGTGTGTGCCTTCAAAGCATATTGGTATGGCAATGTACAACTATTCCATAGAACAGGAGTAGAAGTTGGAATGGCATCTCTATCTATTATAGCTTTGAAGTTATTCAAGATTTGAAATTTTTAATGGTGCTTTTTTACATAATTTAAATTGCTACAACTTTTATTTTTAATTCATTAGGTGATTAGGTGCCAATGGTCAACAACCCCCTAGTAGAAGTTGGAATGACATCTCTATTATACTGTTGAAGATATTCAAGATTGAAAATTTCAAATTCAGAAAGAAAGAAAGAAAGAAAGAAAGAAAGAAAGAAAGAAAGAAAGAAAGAAAGAAAGAAAGAAGGGAGGGAGGGAGGGAGAGGGAGAGAGAGAGAAAGACAGACAGACAGAAAGAAAGAAAGAAAGAAGGGAGGGAGGGTGGGAGAGAAAGAGACAGACAGACGGACAGAAAGAAAGAAAGAAAGAAAGAAAGAAAGAAAGAAAGAAAGAAAGAAAGAAAGAAAGAAAGAAAGAAAGAAAAGTGTGTGTTGACACACACACACTTTAATGATAGAATGCATGAGCAGGGATCTTGAGCATTTCCTGAACTGTGTAGTTGTATATAAATCCTGTAGCCCAAAATGTTTTCTTTAAGAGCCACTGAACTGACTGGTGTCCAGAAAGAAAGCATTAACTTATAATTACATTACCAAACAGACATAGCCATTCAATCAATGGAGCCAATGTTTATATGACAAAATTAACTCATTCAGTGATGAACCCAAAGGATATGCTCTTTGCTAATTCTTTCAAATTTGCATTGCTAATACAATGTGTGAAACAATAAAAAAAGGCTAGAATATCACAAATCATGAGCAGATATTATATTCTATTATGATTGTCAGAAATTTTAAATCAGAACCCCCTAATTTAAAAGAAAAGAATACTCAGTATATCCCTTTGATACAAATTTTACTGACAGTAAATGAAGTCTTCTGTCCTGAATGAGTCAAGGGTGCCGCATTTTCAGAGGGTCATTTTGATGTCACATCTTGCAAAATATATACCAGGATTATGGCTTGCTTGCAGTTTAATTGAGATGTGACACCCCTGTAAAAATGGAATAAGCTGGCCATTTGATACCAATCATTCACTGTCACTGGTCATGTGTGTTTGGTGGGGTGGCAGACACATAGCAGGGCCAGCTCCACAGTAAAATGGTGTCCTTTTAGCCGGATTATTTTGTGAAAAATCCAATTATTTGACGCTACAAAAGTGAAAATAAAACCCATATAAATGTCTACAGCAGCACCCTTGTGGACCTGTTTACAAACACCACTAATTATAGCAGCCGGGTTGAGTGGCAGGGCAAAGAGGTCAGTGATAAGCTGTTTGGCCCACTAGCACTGTGGTCACAACTAGTGAGACGGCCCCCAGAGCTCAAGTTAAGTGGAATGCGCTGTATAGTATATAAGATATTGAAGATTTAAAACTTTAATTAGCCCTCATTTGCATAATTTTGAAAAGCATGACCTCTCATTATAAAAAGGCCAGACTTTATCTATAGAAGTATAATTGTGCCAAGTTTGGAGTTTCTGCGTATTATACTTTTCAAATGAAATGTCGGACAAATTTGCCTGTAAAGAAAGAAAGAAAGAAAGAAAGAAAGAAAGAAAGAAAGAAAGAAAGAAAGAAAGAAGAAGAAAGAAAGAAAGAAAGAAAGAAAGAAAGAAAGAAAGAAAGAAAGAAAGAATTCCTAGAAAAACAGAAAAGTGTGTGCTGACACACACACTTTAAATACGCAAGACACTAGAAAAGAAGATATGCTTCAAAGCAAATCTTTTTGTGTGCTTTCTAGGCTTATGTAGCACGAGCCTAAGAATTTAAGAACGGACGGATACTGGATACGGGTATATTACAAACCTGTAAATTGAAGTTGGATTAGCACTTCTTTCGAAAACAGTTCTTAAACTATTTCAAGATTCAAATGTTTTGTATTCGCCTAATTTGCATAAATTAAAATCCTACGAATTTGGTTCATGATTGATTTGATAAGTCTATGTTACAAACCTGTAAACTGATACTGGAATGGCATCTCTATCTATAATCATTTTGGAGACACTAGTATTCAACTTTAAGATTTTTTAATGACCCTAATGAACATAATTTAGAGTTCTGCAACTTTTGTTGACTGTCCATTAGATTAGCAGGTGTCACAGATTTATGTATATGACTTGTAATTTTGTGTCGGTCTGTAATAGTTTTTAAGATATCGAGATTCTAAAATTCTAAAAAAAAGATTCTAAAAAGAAAGAAAGAAAGAAAGAAAGAAAGAAAGAAAGAAAGAAAGAAAGAAAGAAAGAAAGAAAGAAAGAAAGAAAGAAAGAAAGAAAGAAAGAAAGAAAGAAAAACTATGGCACAGACATTAAGAAGTAACGAAAAAGGAATAAACATTCTACCACACTGTAGCACAAATCCACGCGTGCGGATGATAAAGTAGTACCGACACACCAGATCTTTGCGTGGTGTTACACGGCTCTTTTCACTTGAAGGGAGGTGGCCCATAGATATTGCTATTTTATTAGTAAATTCAATTTCTATGGATTGAATAGGTAGGAACTAGACTAAACGTAAACAAAGAGGGTAAGCTAAAAGACAGTTGTACGACCAGATAAGAGATGACAGAACATTCGGTGCTCCTAAATAAAGCAATGAGAAGCCAAGAAATAGCGTGCACTGGGCAAGGGCTTCATGGCTGTATGTTATGCACGAACTGGTTCAAAAGATATCAAGACATCTGAGCCTCCTATCAAGCTGGTCGATAGAGACAGGTTACATAAATGTTGTGTAATAGCTGGCTAATTATGAAGTGACTAAGTCTGCTCAGATTATCTTCAAATAGCCTAAGAGATGGAAAGGTAGACACTTTGTAAGCGGAACCACGCCACAATCTGTGGCTATCTTATGGCGAAGTGGAAACCTTGGTCACAAGGTGCATTGTTTAAAAGTCTAAATAAACACGATGTCCAACGTGCAGTATTTGCTAGGATTTCTCTTGCTTTGTACATGTGGTCTAACTGTAACTGTATATTTTTTAATCACTTGGACTAAATATAATGCCCCAGTTTGTTTCAACTGCAGTTATACACTGGCAGGTGGTTTAACTAAGATAAGTTATCCAGCTAGAAAGCTGGTTCAGGGGTAAGTCAAATTATTATGTCTGTGTGCCAACACAGACATATTGTTTTTCTAGGAATTCTTTATTTATTTATTTATTTATTTATTTATTTATTTATTTATTTATTTATTTATTTATTTATTTATTTATTTATTTATTTATTTATTTATTTATTCTTTCTTTCTTTACGGGCAAATTTGTCCGACATTTCATTTGAAAAGTTTTACACGTAGAAACTCCAAACTTGGCACAATTATACTTCTATAGATAAAGTGTGGCCTTTTTATACTGACAGGTCATGCTTTTCAAAATTTTGCAAATGAAGGCTAATTAAAATTTTAAATCTGAAATATCTTATATACTATAGTAGATGTGGTTCCGAGTGTATAGGAGTTCGATCATAGCAAGGTAAAGGTCATCTCAAATTTCAAAGTCATGCCAAGGTCAAAGGTCATTTTAAGCCAAAATGTCATTTTTAAGGTCAAGGTTCACTTCAGGTAGAGGTCATCTCAAGGTCAAAGGCCACTTTTGATGTGGGTTTTCTTGTAGACATAACTTGGTCAGTTTTCATCCAATTTGGATAATGTTGGGCTCAAATTGTAGCTATTGTAACCCTGCACATTTTTAGATTTACATATTACCGCTAAAGGTCAAAGGTCAAGGTCATTTGGACCTTTAAAAGTTCCATCCAGTCATAACTTGACCAATTTCCATCCAATTCTAATCATGTTGGACTCAATTTGTAGGCATTGCAACACTGCACATTTTTATAAGAACATGTAACCTCAAAAGGTCAAAGGTCAAGGTCATTTTGCCCTTTGAAAGTTTCATCTTGCCATAACTTGGTCAATTTTCATCCGATTTGGCTCATGTTGGGCTAAAATTGTGGGTATTGTGACACTGCGCAATTTACATGTGACCTGTAAAGGTCATAGGTTAAGGTCATTTGGACTTTGAAATTTGCATGCAGCCATAAGCTTAATGTAATGTGAAGTAGCCAAGGATAAAAGTTGTAGCTTTTAATATTTACAACTTTTGAAGGCACACAGACAGATTTGCTTTGAAGCAAATCTTCTTTTCTAGTTCTTACCTGAACTTGTACTTTACAAATTAAGTAATCATGTTTGGTATGACAGGTAGTCTTTATTGATATTGAAGTTCTGCATTAGTAAGCAAAGCTTCACTCATTTAGTTATATATAATGCATCATTTGATATGTTCACATATTTTTTCATGATTATGTGGATTGTCTTTGATGAACATTTGCTCAGACAAGGAGCCGCTACTGAGAGAGACACATACGGGTACAGGTTCCGAAACATGTTCTGAGTAGTTACCTGCTGAAGACACTTTAATTTATTTGAACTAATACAGCCTATGTCAAAATTCGACGGAAGAACGTGCGCAATATAGACAACAGTACTTCCACATTTATATAGGTTAGAGAGGAACAGGTTAGTTTAAGAAGTGTAAAGAGTTTGGACTGCTGAACACAGGAAGTAGTTCTGGACGAAAAGACAAAAATACAATAAGCCCTATGCAAATATTCTCATTAAAAATATATAAAACATGCGTATTCGCGTTAAAGCTATGCGTCTCATAAGCGAAGAACTAAATATACATATGAAATCAAGGGACGACGCGTGACAGAACTATATAACATGGAGGCAACCGTCTTGCTCAAAATTATAAACTCCAAACTGCAAAAGTGATAACGTCCATACGGTAAATTTTCAAAGCTGGTTTTGATATTCTGTGAAAACTACCAAATCTTATTTAAACAATTCGGAATCAATAAAGCACGACATTACAAGTAACTGATAAGGTCGAGACCAAATTGCTGAATAAGATATTACACTTATTAGACATTTCAGCATATGATTAAGTCGTATTTTTGTCACAACTAAAACACATTGTTAAAGTGAGACTTCATCAGACGCCTGCCTACGAATGTGTTTCTATTGAAATACTCTTACAAAATGGAAATTGTATTTTTAAGAGAATTTACAGCACTTATAAAGGATGGAAATGCAACTTGGATGCATTTTTTTTAAATTTGGTGCCCATAGTTTCAGATAAATTTGGAGATTCGTAAGTCCATATACTTTGACTGGAATTGACATGGAAAGGTTGAATCTGAGAGTCGATGTCATTAAGAAAAGACACTGCATGACGTGTAAGACATATTAGGCGTTCCTTACACAGTTTATGAAGACCTTATTTTCATACGTTTTGATTGTTGAACACAAGACAGTACGTTAGATGGTATCGAGTTGGGTAATTGTTCAGTTTTGGGGAGCGAAGAGCGCACCCATGTGGCTGCTGTAGAAGACATTTATCGGCCATTATTTTCCTGTTAACACAATCATTAACGTGGCGGCACCGTTACGAGCGCGTAACACAGACTCGCGACTTTGACCTGATGCAACTTGCCTATTTTTCTTATGTTACCAGCAAAACTATATATTTTCTATATCCCACAGATGTTAGCATTATCAGGAATCATATTTGAATGTCATATTAATTTTGATGCTGTTTGGAGCCGTTTTGTGAATGGGTATGAAATCACACATTTTGCAAGGATTTCTGATAAAATATTATTTTATTCTGACTGACAACTATCAAAAATTAAACTATAGACCAATACGCAGGAAACGTATCTTGCTTTTGACAAAAAGTATATGATAGGGAATAAAAATTTGCAATTTTTAAGTTTGGTCCGTAAGACTGTACAGTTTCTTCATTTTGGGGGCCACAAAAGTCACGGAAGGAAGGGTTGGAAAGGTATAAAAAAATACGTTTCCTAGAGCAGATCCGTATCTTGTCAGAGCCGTTTATTTTGTGAAGATATCTTAATCCGTTTTCAAGAAACGCCTGCAGAAAAATTGATCGATTTATGAAAAACTTGCTTTTGAGAAAATGGCGATGAAAGGCATGATTGTCAATCTTGAAGCATTGATTGGCTTTTACATGAAGAATACTCACTCCCGCGGCCCAAAGTTTCTAGCACAAACTACAAACATGTAGAGGCTCTCATATCTGGCTTTGAAATTAAAAGAATTAGCCTTTTAGTGGCTTAAAAAAGGACTTTTTGAAGTCCAATCCTTCAAAAGCCACCATGCAGTCAGCTTTGCGTGGCTGGTTTCACACGCGCTGCCCGACACGAAAGGGTATTGTATGTGGATTAGCGGAGTCACCTGACCTTGACCCAAGCAACAGGTTGTTTAAAAATGGCGACTGCCTAGAGGAGCGGGGAGCGGTGTGACAGTTTGTTCGGTAAAGTGTACTCATCTGGCAGGATTAGCACACCCACTTCTCATCACCTCCGATCAAAGACAAAAATGCCTTTATTACGGCGATGGTTTGGTACTTCGGCCTGCAGTGTTTTGGAAAGCTTTGAGCGAGTACAACTTACATTTCCCATTTAGTATTGTCATGTTGCAAAAAGTGCATCCGTGAGGCTGCTGAACAAGACATTTGTTGGATTTTAGGGCAAAATCCTTTAAAATGTCAGCTGCTTTTTACTTTCAATTTTGGCTCTGGTAGACGGCTGACTGTATTTCTGCCGCATCAATACTTTTCTTTGAAAGACGTTTTTGCATGCCACCAGATAAGCTCACAGTCAAAAGCTCATACCAACACTGACCTCAACATTAGCGCCATATGCTCATTTTTACTGTCAGGGGTTTTTTTGTGTGTGTGTTATTTTTGGTTTTTTTGGGGGGGGGTGTTTTTTGTTTTTGTCTTTTTTTTAAATTTTTTTCTTTTGGGTTTTTTTTTTTGTTTTTGTTTTTTGTTTTCGTTTTATTTTGTATTTGTTTGTGTGTGTGTGTGTGTGTGTGTGTGTGTGTGTGTGTGTGTGTGTGTGTGTATGTGTTTTATGTTTACAAAATATTTGGACAGCACATAGAAGCTACGCTTTCCAAAGTCGTGATAGCAATAGCACAAAACTCAGTCTGACTTAAACGTTCATATTGTAGCAACACGGAAATGTACCTGAACTTGCTGCAAAACTCAACCCATTGAGTCCATCAATCACAATTAACCTAATAAGTTTGGATTATTTGCCAACATCTTATGGGAAATGGCACCACATAGCTTCGTTTTCCTGAAATTGATATCCATTTTGGGTTTTACTTGCATGATTCGGAATCTTTTGCATGGATGATAGACAAAATGTTTGTGTATAGAATTGTACAGTAGGGTGCCTTTCCCTAGCCAAACGTTGCCCACATTTATACGTTTTTCATATGTACAAGCGGACCAAATTATTTCTAGAAAAAAACTGTATCTTTTCTCCTCTTATGTTCGGTGACATCGTCATACAAATCCATCTGTGTATAACAGTTTGATATTTCGTATATTTTTCAACGTTTCTATGTCCTGAGAGGTTCATGCTTTCATAGGTAAATACTAATTACAATATGTAGAATGAAATAGCTCTTGAATATTTCAAAGATTATCCACACAACTGGTGATGCAGATGTGTCTGTTGTTAAAACACAATGCTATAAAACAGTGAAATAAGTACAGTTCACTAGCACTGGACTTTGTGGTAACATTTGCAATTGAGCTTAAATATATTTGTTCACATTGAATTATCGAACTGTATATCCAGATAACAAGCATATTGGCTCTCCAGACAAATTTTACACCAGCTTTGTCTGTTATCGAGAGAATTACAATATATATATATATATATATATATATATATATATATATATATATATATATATATATATATATATATATATATATATATATATATATATATATATACATATATACATATATGAATGAGTGTGTGTGTGTGTGTTCTAATCCAATGAAACAGCAGCAGGAGCATACATGGGCATGAATTTAGTGTGACGGGTTGTTTTTACTATTTTTTCCGCACAATGTACAGAATCCCACTATGTTCGCCACGTAAAAGAGTTATAAATCTCAATAACTGTCTAAGGTCTGATTGAGATAATCAGAGCTGAAACACAGTATACGCAACTGACCATAAGTAGGTTGACAGGCCACACTGCAGCTTCATTTTCTCAAAATTGATGTATTGCTACGTAGTTCCTCAAGTATCCTACAGTCAACTTTAGTTTTTCCAGTCGATGAATTCACTAATCAAGACAGCTCGCGAAAATTGTGGTTTTCGCGTCATTATAGCAATATATCGAAAAATGGGTGCCTTTCAGCATTTTTAGGGAAACTTGTATCACGTTCCCGCATACATGTACTACACAAAGCCGGGAAGGATGACCACTTTTTACCGTGCTGCTTTGAACGGCAACTGTAAGTTTGCACATGCGCTGTTCCTCATGTTTCCTTACTTTTTTTCAAATTGTCGAGACCAATAATAATAATAATAATAATAATAATAATAATAATAATAATAATAATAATAATAATAATAATAATAATAATAATAATAATAATATAGAACTTGTCGTAGAATCGACCCTGAAAAGTAAGGCCCATTCCACTTAATTTTGGATTTAACGCTACGAATACTGTCTTAAATTGTACATTTTGAAGGTATCATGCACTTCGGAGTCTCTAGCATTTCATTTTGTGTTTCAAGTTCAAGTATAGATAAATTAACGACCCAAACTCATTCCACGCTTCCGTGGGACCTTGACACATTCAGTATGTTAAATAAATTTTAATTATATCAAAAATCAACGCAGACCATAAAGGAGGTCACAAGTGGAACTGTAGAGGCGCAGGGTATCCTTGTGGCCGCCACTGTCCCTCTTACTGTGCTCAATTTGATCGTTGTACACGTACCAGTCTTTTCTCATGTTGCTTTTACGACAATAAACGGATCAGCACACAACGTAGTCTCTGCTCTACACACGGTACATAATATCAAGTTATGTATGTCTATGAATATGGTTATGTGGTTTGACCTAATTGTCACGCAAGAATGACACTGGAGAAAATGGCCTCTGTGAGAGCATGATACGGTGATTTAGACAGAGACTGGAGGTGTTTCTGTTAACTGCTGTCACGTTTTGTGGACCTCTGATTGATTGTAAGCAATTATTTGTAAATGTTTTTGCATGGCCTTTCTTGCCAGGTACGGTCTTTCAGGGTCGGTTAGGTGGCAAGCTTTAATTAAGTACTACAGTTCATTGAAATTAACACAGACATATTTCTGCCACAGGATAAGATTATTTTGCTTCAAAACAAATAGTGTAGGCAATTAATCACACAACAAATCAGAGATGGTGACTCTATCACTTTATTTGTATAATTCTCGGCATGGAGCACAGACAACGGTTGGTGTCAAGATTGTTTACAAGTGTAACTGAACGGACCATCACCAAAGCATGAATGCTACTCAACCTCTCAGATATTGAAAAAAGAAGTGTCCTTTTTTAGGTTCTGGGACAAAATATAGAACTACACATATTGCAGCGATGGATGTGCAAGCTTCAGGGAGACTGCACAAACTTACAGCACATACTTTCAAGAGGGTCTCATCTATTATTCCTATTAGAACTCCAAAGTACATGTCAACTTGAAAAAGATATTTGCTTCAAAAGTGAATCAGTGTGCTTTTTGAAGCTTAATCAGATGCTACTGTAGCGCAAACCTAAGAATTTAAGGAATGACAGACATTTCTGCCTCATTTAACTTGTTCAAGTGTCCCGAATTTGCATAAATTAAAATATCACAACTTTGGTTCAAGGTTCATTGGATGCGGGTATGTCACAAACCTATAAATTGAAGTTGGGTTGGCACCTCTGTCTATAACAGTTATATAACTATTTAGGATTTTATTTGTGTATTTGCCTAGTTTGCATAAATGAAACTCCTATAACTTTGGTTCCTGATTCATTGGATGCGGTTATGCCACGAACCTGTAAATCTCTAATAATAGTTTTGGGGACACTCACCTTTAAAATTAAACAATTTCCCTAATTAGCATAATTTAAATTCCACGCTATTGTTAAGTGTCCATCAGATTGACAGATGCCACGACCCCGCGTGTGCGACATGGATTTGGTGTCTATCTATAATAGCTTTGAAGATATCGGGATTTTAAAATCTTAGTTGGCCATAATTTGCATAATTGTGAACATCATAAATATTCCAAACCAGATGCACAACTTCACCACTAGGCCAATCACTATGGCAAATTTGGTGTTTATGGAACAATAGTGTCCAAGAAGACCTCCGTAAAAAAAGAAAGAAAGATAGACAGAAAGAAAGAAAGAAAGAAAGAAAGAAAGAAAGAAAGAAAGAAAGAAAGAAAGAAAGAAAGAAAGAAAGAAAGAAAGAAAGAAAGAAAGAAAGAAAGAAAGAAATTATCGTGAATCTCTCCGGTATATATTGTAACCCACAGTGGTAAATAATAATGACGTACAACTGCAAAAGAATATGATCAACAGTTACCAGAAGCACACGATGTCCCCTCCAAACTACCACGTCCTTCCTGGATGCTCGGAAAATTGGCAGTAGTGTTATTTGGCGGTTTCTGTTTGTAAAATATAATATATATATATATATATATATATATATATAATGACATTTCTCTGCGATCGATATATAGTGTGCCCTAAAAGTAATGAAGCGGAAATTGAATTGTCATGCGGAGCCCTCAGCTGCCCTGGGGCTCTCGTCGGGCATTGTCATATTTGCAACCACACACATTGTGGACTTGATGTACTCGAAAAGCTATATGTGTACAGTTTACATCAGACTGCAAGTACGGTCATTGAATTGTACACGGAATTGATCACTTACCGTAAAACCCAACGTATTTTTGCGGGAAGAAAGAGAATTACTGGTCCATGTAGCTGGCCCAGATGGTTCATAAGAGTTCCCCTGCTTGCGTGTGTTGTTAATGCTCCCCACCTTGCAGTGATATAATAATAGTAGCGTAAGATTATTATTGCCTTGTTGACCGCCCAAGCCTGACTGTTGATGATAGATACACCTAACCAATGACTTCACCTTGTGCTGAAGGGTACAATCCTTAGAGATCACGCTTTTCCTCTGCCCTGTCTAAAAGGATTTTTATTTCAAATATCTCCGAAAAAACCCTGAGATTTGTGATATTTGCAACAGCTTGGAGTGCCATGACGGTCGTAGATGGCTATTGTAAAGTCATGCTTATAGCCTTTTGCTATTGACAGTTCATATTACAGCATTATCCTAAAAATAAGTAAATGTTCAATATTCTCAACGATAACAACATTTACGAAATGAATTAACATATTTTATGGTTGCTGGACGTAATTTGTGACATTTTAAAAACGGAAGCAAATTCAGATTCTATCAAATCAAGCAGGATTTTTTCAATCTTCGATTTTTCACCACTCATTCAGAGCTCATAATTACTGAAAATTGGTATATCTTACATGACACAAGTACCCTTATGGATCCTCACAAATTCCTGAAAAAAGTTGGTATGTAGAATGTGGCCCCTTTGAATCCCGCCACATTGCCGAAACAGAACTATTGTCTGTGATTGTGATTTATGGGATTACATCAGTGTTCCAATTACCCCAGGAATGCCGTAGAGGTGAAAGGGTCAACAGGCCACTTTCATGACAGAGTGTATCTTGAGGCAGAGGATGAAACGGGGAATATCATGGGACAAAATAACGTGGCTCGTGCTCGAGGCGCGGCATGAAGCAATACTCTTGGCACCCTCTACAATAAGCAAGTAACAGTCCACTCCACAAAATGACCTGGGCTTTTATTGATACTTAGATCTTTAACCTCCTGCTGCTCCAATCTTACAAGCGCTATTTATGAAATTCTCTCAGAATCATGATTCCGTCAGGTACTTTTGAGGCGGAAGACGTTTTGTGCTGCTAGTAAGGCTTTTTGTCCAATCTTCATGTATAAATATATCAATTCCGTTTATCCTTGTGCTTTTGATCTCCCTATCGTATGTGATTTTTGGTAGCACCAGAAGGATAGTCACACCCGTGGCCCATGCGTATTTTTGACAATGTGCACGAAAGCGCACAATTCATTAACACGTCAAAATATTTAAAACTTTTATAAGATACATGCAGTTTTATATTTGTTTCGTGTGTATTTTCATTAAAATGTTGGTATATGCATTATATCATCATCATGGCAACATTTCAACAATATAGCTACCTCAAAAATTGTTTGGGAATGAAACGCAAATTAACTTTACTTACCTTTTTTTTCTCTCTCTCTTTTCTCTTCTACACCCACTCCGCTTCCCGCACGAATGCTGAGGTTCTATCTCTCGGGAAACTTTGTGTACCGAGGAGAGCTGCGCCCGACGTTAATCGGTTAACTGCGCTCAGGAATGACGCTCTGTCGAAGTGGTATCAAAAAGGGACACTCTTGTCAAGACAGAGATCTCATAAACCGTCAAATCCCAGAGAGATGTGAACAAATTCTGACAGCTGTTCATCAAAAGTTACCGTGCAAAAACTGACACAGATCCTTTGCGGTCTTGTCCAAGTAAACAGGCCCGTTTATAAAAGGGACCACTGAAGCGCTTCCCCGGCCTCAAGTTGCCCACACTGGCATGAAATGCTTAACTTTATGTAGTATCTTCAGGTGATTCTTCTTGCCACAACCACTGTGTGGCGACTTGATCAGAGTAGTGCACACAAGTTACGGGGAAAAGCTACATGCATGTGACGCATCATTCGGCAGGATCTCCCTGTATTGAAGCGCTGTAATTTATCGACATGATTTATGTTTTGACCACGGAACGACCGGGTTTTTAACCAGCAACCTTCGGCACCTATTGCCTGGCCGAAAATGGGAAACGCACATATTCACTTGGACTCATCCCCATTCTCAAAAACAAACAAACAGACAACAAACAAAAACGAAAAACTCAGTTCAGCGGGGCACATATGTGTGAATACCATGATCAACACATTCGACTGAATATGGGCCATTACAAAGTACTGCTTACAAAATTATTCAAGAATCGGGGACTAAAGTCCGCCAAGTTTGAGGGAATATCGGCAGAGGTATTTATGTTTTGACCATGGAATGTGAAAAGATCTGTTTCAGGGTCAAAACATGAATATATTTGTGTTGATTATATACGGTCAAAATATTAATATATTTATGTTTTCATCATGAGTCATATCTTTTAACGCCATACATGTTAACCATGGGGGAAAAGAGTTAATTGATTTTCATATTGCGAATTTCAATGGTGCTTTCTTTTGGAGTGTGTGGGGGCTATTTTGGTTCTTCTATCAATTATCCTGATCATCTCTACATCAATAATAATAATAATAATAATAATTATTATTATTATTATTATTATTATTATTATTATTATTATTATTATTATTATTATTATTATTATTATTATTATTATTATTTAACAAGCAAGAACAGTCGAGTCAATATCAAACTCCAACTAAGGTTTCTTCTCTGTTTTATTTCATGCTCTGTGCATGCTTTGTTTGCCTTTTTTCACTGCAGTGTCCTCCGTGACCTTGCTAGCTGTTGAAATTCTGCACTTGACATTAAATTGGCCATATTCATTCGCTGTCAGCATTCAGGCGCAGAGACAAACATAAGTCTTTTGTGTCGTATTGACATTTACGGGACAAAATTTATGACAAACACAAGTTTGTTTTACCTGTGCCGTGTTAAGGCTGATACTATTAGTTACCCACTAGTTGCCTGGGTAATACGGAGAACATCTCCCACGAAGGAAACTGCTATTACCCGAGGCTTTAAAGGCCGCCGTATTACCCAGTCAACCAGTGGGCAACGAATTTATCCCATTTTTGCCTTTTTGCGTTTCTTTCTTCTTCGGAAAGTAACAAAACTGCGCTTTTGTTGAAGTTTTACCCCATTCGCTGTGTTTCCTTTTCCTTCCGCCATCTTGCTAGCAGCTGCCGCCTGCTAGATGCTGCGTTCCCTGCCGCTGGGTGGCGAGGTGCCGCCTGGTGTTACTACAGTAATACGATGATGTGCGTTAAATGCGACGAGCACCTCACAGCTATTAACCAATCAGATGCCAAGGAATTTCATAAAAATGGGATAATCACTGATATCATATAACGGGACTGCGATATGTTGCGGTCGACGGAGCTGTAGCTAAAGTTTGAGTTCACTTATTTAAAGTTCCGCGTATTCTTGTGGTTCTAAGATTTCAATTTGTACCTTGTTTAGGGGTTGTTATAGGATACCTTCCAAAGTAATATATTTTACTATGTGGAGTATGCAAATCTGTTTAAGTGTAATACGTCTCTGCCGATGTGTTCCGTTTAAGTAATTCTGCTCATACAGGCTAACGATGCATTTCTTCGGTATTCTGGGAAATGTCGTGATTACGTATACAAACACCCCCGTCCAGAAATTATCATAGCTTCTGCCGCAAGATATCGCCTGTGGGGGGATCTGGTGCAAGTGGAGTTGAGTGGTGTGGCGTAGTTCTTCATTGTCTGTGGGCCTGGTTTGTCAGGTTGGATTAACAAAACGGATATTGATAAATGCTAAGCTCTACTGACATGCTTGGACAAACTAGGGAATTTACCGTAGGTTCCGTGGAAAAGTTTTGTTGTTTCCGAACTAAGAAGCACAGTATGTCCTACTTTTTCAGTCATCGCTGAGTCCTCCTTGGGGGTGAGACCTTGCGGTGATGGAGATTGTACTAAGCACACAAGAAGGGTGCAATTGTATTTGATTGTATTGAGTGTGATGCAATGTAACATCTTTGCATTTTTTTTTTCAAAATTTTTACTTAAATTATTTGAATTTAGCTTGGATTGGCATACTGTGAGAATATACCAGCACCCCCACCCCCCACCCCCCCCCCCCCCCGTGGTTGCAGGCGCGCAAACCTTCAAAACAAACATCAGGTCTAGTTCCTGTAGGCCTATAAAATGTGACATTGCTTGTAGCTTATGGGCTTATGGGCTTATTTTTCATGTAACCGTGCGTAAGACACACTCAACGCCGTTGTTGATTCAAGGGGTGCCTGGCGCTTAAAAATTGATGTAGACCCACCCTGTGGATGCATGTTACGTATATAACACACAATATCCACTTTCATCAGTGACCCATGGGACGTAACGTCAATGCGCCACATTAAGTTATTTTTTATGGATATATGTAATTAGTCAACAGCTTTGTTCGGTGCATTGTAGTCCAAATTTATATTTTAGAAAGAGAGAAAATCCGTCATTTCCACATAAGCCAAAGAAATATAAGGGTCCGTAAGCATCTTCTGTGCAAGAGAAGAAGGGCAATGCTGAAATCGTTGTGCGTGGGTACGTACATGTGTAATCACGTGATCACTGAAAAGTCATGATATTGGACTGAGACAACAACATTCCTCGACACATCCCCAGCGCCCAGCTGTCGGGGTGCGCCCAGGAAAGTTGTTGTCTAATTATGTCTGTGTGTCGACACAGACATACTGTTTTTCTAGGAATTCTTTCTTTCTTTCTTCTTTCTTTCTTTCTTTCTTTCTTTCTTTCTTTCTTTCTTTCTTTCTTTCTTTCTGAACAGGCAAATTTGTCCGATATTTCATTTGAAAAGTATTATACGTAGAAACTCCAAACTTGGCACAATTATACTTCTATAGATGAAGTCTGGCCTTTTTATAATGAGAGGTCATGCTTTTCAAAATTATACGAATGAAGGCTAATTAAAGTTTTAAATCTTCAATATCTTATATACTATAGTAGCTTAACTTGTGGATATTGTAACACTGTGCAATTTACATGTGACATGTAAAGGTCAAAGGTCAAGGTCATTTGGGCTTTCAAATTTGCATCCAGTCGTAAGCTTAATGCAATGTGTAGTACCAAAGGATTAAAGTTGTAGCATTTAATATTTATAACTGTTGAAGGCACACAGACAGATTTCGAACCAAATCTTCTTTCCTAGTTGCATGTTATCTTCTTAAAACTCTTCCTTATAATTTCTGTCAAAAACATTTTCAGAAAAATAATATTTGATAAAATGATGAAGCAGACGCCCTTTGACCGTGAAATTGTCAATGATATTCATTCATCGGTATACGCCTTGAGACTATTAGACTGTCATAAACCAGTTACATTTACCTATTTGTTTGTCCCGTCATACTGATGGCTAATTTTTATGTTTGTGTGCAAACACAGACAGATTGTTTTTCTAGGATTTTCTATGTCTGGGTGCCAACACAGACATATTGTTTTTCTAGGAATTCTTTCTTTTTTTTCTTTATTTCTTCCTTTCTTTCTTTCTTTCTTTCTTTCTTTCTTGCTTTCTTTTTTTCTTTCTTTCTTTTTTTCTTTACAGGCAATTTTGTCCGATATTTCATTTGAAAAGTATTATACGTAGAAACTCCAAACTTGGCACAATTATACTTCTATAGATGAAGTCTGGCCTTTTTATAATGAGAGGTCATGCTTTTCACAATTATGCAAATGAGGGTTAATTAAAGTTTTAAATCTTCAATATCTTATTTAATTTAGTAGATGTAGTTCCGATTGTATAGGAGTTCGATCACAACAATGCAAAAGTGATCTCAAATGTCAAGGTCATGTCAAGGTCAAAGGTCAATTTTAGGTCTAAATGTCATTTTAAAGGTCAAAGTTTACTTCAGATAGAGATCATCTCAAGCTCAAAGGTCATTTCAAGGTCAAAGGCCACTTTCGATGGTGGATTTCTTGTAGCCACAACTTGGTCAATTTGTATCCAATTTTAATCATGTTGGCTTCAAATTGTAGCTATTGTACCACTGCACATTTTTTAATCGTACATGTGACCTCTTAAGGTCAAAGGTCAACTTCATTTGGACCATTGAAAGTTTCATCCAGTCGTAACTCGGCCAATTTCCATCCAATTCTAATTATGTTAGACTCAAATGGTAGGTGTTGCAACACTGCACATTTTTGTAAGAACATGTAATCTCTAAAGGACAAAGGTCAAGGTCATTTGGCCCTTTAAAAGTTTCATCCTGCCATAACTTGCTCAATTTTCATCTGATTTGGTTAATGTTGGGCTTTAGTTGTGGGTATTGTAACGCTGCACATTTTTGCAATTTACATGTGACCTGTAAGGATCAAAGGTCAAGGTCATTTGGACTTTGAAATTTCATCCAACCATAAGCTTAATGGAATGTGAAGTACCAAAGGACAAAAGTTGTAGCATTTAATATTTATAACTTTTGAAGGCACACCGTGAGATTTGCTTTGAAGAAAATCTTCTTTTCTTGTTCCTTTCTACTTTCGTTCTTTCTTTCTTTCTTTACAGTCAAATTTGTCTGAAATTTCATTTAAAAAGTGTCCTTTACGTGGAAACTCCAAACTTGGCATGATAAAACATCCATACCTAAAGTCATGAGGTTTTGTAAAGAGGTTCAACTGTTTTGAAAATTATGCAAATTAGGGCCACTTAAAAATTTAAAATCTTTGTCATCTCCAATTATAATAGGTACAGGTAACCAATCCAACTTCAATTAATATGTTTGTAACTGCCCCTTTTTTGTAATTTACATGTGACCTTTAAATTTCAGAGGTCAAGGTCATTTGGACCTTTGAAATTTTCATCTAGCCATAACTTGGTCAATTTTTATCCAATTTTGATCATGTTGGACTCCGATTGTAGCAATTGTAACACTACATTTTTTGTAATTTACATGTGACATCTAAAGGTTAAAAGTCAATGTCAATTGTGCCTTTGATATTTTCATCTAGCCATAACTCGGCCAATTTCCATCCAATTGTAATCATGTTGGACTTAAATGGTGGGTATTGCAACATTGCACATTTATGTTGTAACATGTGACTCCTAGAGGTCAAAGGTCCAGGTCATTCAGCCCTTTGAAAGTTTCATCTGGCCATGACTTGGTCAATTTTCATCTGATTTGATTCATGTTGACCTTAAATTGTAGGTGTTGTAACACTGTACCTTTTTGTAATTTACGTGTGACCTTTAAAGGTCAAAGGTCCAGGTCATTTAAACTTTGAAAATTTCAACAAGGCTTTGAAACAAATCTTCTTTTGTAGTTTATTTATGGCTTTGTGTTGTGTCTACACTGACTTATCATCACTTTATTTGACCATTCATTTTATTTTTCCATATATTTTTTTAATTTTTTTCACGAGAGGTGTTCGTTTAGGCTCCATTTGCCCCCCCCCCCCAATCGCTTTTGCATAAAAAATGGTGAAGCGTAATAGGGGATTCTCACCAGAAGCTGCGCATGCGCTATTTCTTAGGCTTTACTTCCGCTTGTTAGTTCTCTGAGTCTGTTTAAAATGCATACATAAAGCACGCGAAGAAAGAAAAAAGAGAAAATATTGCAATTCTGTTCTCTGACCGCTTCTAATTGACATACAAAATAAATACATGTACGTTCACATTACAATGCTTAAGCACAATATAGTAAGTAAATTTAAAAGAGATTTAAAATCTATATTTTCAGGGAAGGAGACCACATAACTACCTACAAACACGTTAATCTAGGCATATGCACATTTAATGTACCCGCAAATACGTGTAAATACACAAACAATGATATGGGCTTGTAACAATCTGAGAAAAGCAATTAAGAATAAACCTAAACCAATTTAATAAATTATAAAAAAGAGATTAGCATCAACAACCAATTATAATTCAAACTTTTTTTGGTATTAGAAAACGGCCAATGAGTAACAAATTAGGTATTATTGTGAAATAAAGATAGAATGATTAAATGGTAGAACATTGTGAGAGTAAAGAGTTATCGCGTACTTTTCAAATAATTGTATTCTATAATAACCATCGGAAGATGTCAGCTGCAACTGAACATGGACCTGGTATTCTCATTCTGAATACATACAGTCAATCAATTGGAGGACTTCAAGTTAGAATGAATACTAGTATTTGAGTTCAGTAGCCTGAAACTGACTATGTTTGCTGCTGTTCACAATTTGAATCATTTATTTTCAAACCGGGTAAACGCATTAAATATATGATACAATACTAGATACTGTCAAAAAGAAACTGCAGAATTTTGAAGCGTCGCTTACGCAAGTATTTGCTCACAACTAGGCTCTGTCAAATTATTCGATGCTGGGGTATAAAGCACATCTCATCAACCCCTATTCAAATGCATGACGCGTGAAATACCGCTAATGTGCTCCAATACTTGTTGTGAGTAGCCTATGTCTATCATCTGAGCGCGAGAAATGCCGCTTATTTGCTCAGGTACTTGATGCGAGTAGCTCAAGTCTATCATCTTAGAAAGTGAACTTCACAAACAAGTAACAGAAATGCCAAATTTCTTTTTAAGTGAACAGTTTGGAAAACACCATCTGTTACAAATATGAGAGGTAGATTTACAACAGGGATAACGACACGCTAATGCTGACAATTGTACGTATAAAAAGTTGTTTGGATTCGGTTTATGGGGAAAATAAAAAAATCAAAAGAGAAAAAAAAGCAAAAGAAAAAAAAAACAAAGACGCAAACGCAGCTTGATATGTGTATTGAAAAACTTCTTATAACACACACAGAAAACTATGCATGCGGGGCAGGTCAGCACGTCTGGAACAACACGGCAGGAGGTCCTGCCACACCTCTTCGCTGCCGTGAAAATAAATCACAGTTTGAGGACGTTGCAAATCGAATTCGAACGCAGAAAGTTATCCAAACCGATCCCGAACCGATATTGAATCCTGCGAATCAGTAATATCGGATTCGGTGGTTCGGATTCGGTCAGGCTTTACCCTAGAGACAGCGAGCAAGGTTGCGTTGACAATTTTCCTATAACTTAGGGAACCAAAGAAAAATAACAAATATGCATTTATTCTTGTGACTGATATTTCCTGGCCTAAATCTTGCGGAAAACTGTATGTTACATGTTAGGCATGCATTATATAGTTATTTTTTCTCCGTGCATGTCTTGAAATCGAACATGTAGATTGACGCATTTATGTACTACCATGTACGTTGTTGGCACGTAGAATAATTTTGAAAATCACATTTTCTTACATTTTACCAGTCAGACAAACGAATTCCGTTAAATAATGTTTACCACACTAAGAACATGCTTCCCCTGATTTATAACAAACCGGTGTACTCTACTCACATGTACTTTGGGCTGGGGGTGGAGGTAGGTGTTGGTGTCAACCTGGCTGATATACTTCTTTATATTGACCGTGATTTATTTCTCTTCTGTAATATCTCATTCCTTCACAAATTTCTAAAATCACTTAGAATGAGGCAATATGGTAATGTTTTGAAGCCCGGAAAATCTATAGTATGTACATGAATAAAGGTTTTATTGTCATCCTTGGATCAGAGGACATTGCAAAAATACAGAATTAGCATATTTTATTATAATGGCCTGGGTTATGTTGATCTGATGCAATAATGACAGACATTATTGTATGGACAGATTCACTTATTTTTCCAGTCACAAGTAAGAATGCAAATTCGTCTTTAGATGGAAGAACTACTTTAGTCAGTGGTATGAAAAATAGGTGTTAGGGCTTATTCGTCGGTTGAAAATCCATAAAATGAACATACTTGGTCCAAGGCGATATTATGAAAACACCGTGGCCCATAACACGTACATCTTGGCATTTTACAGGGAATTTTACGCTAGCCTAAGTCAGATTATACAATATAGTTTTATATGCGCTGACTGTAAGTATGGCGGTCGAGAACTACCACGATCCCATAAGCCCTCATTCAATGTGGCTGCTGGTGAAAGCCCCCTATTATTGACAATTATTGGTGCATCAGGAGCACGCACAGACGCGCACACAAAAATATAATATAGGCCAAAGCAGAAGTTAGAAATGAGTAGGTACAGAGCAATACAATTCAAAAGTGAGTCAAGTGTCAGAAATTACAAGTAAATTTGCCCATCCATTTGTTGTTTTTTGTTTGTTTGTTATTCTTTGTTTTCAGGGTTTAGTTTTTTTTTTCTTTTATTGGTTTTTGTTTTGCGTTGGGTTTTTGCGTTTGTGTGTTTTTTTGACTCGGAAAGGCGGGATTTGGAACATGTCTAATATCGCAAATGGCATTAAACCATGTCGAGTTCGATGTACTTGCATAGTGAATTATTTAATATAGCTCTTGGCTCTTTGATGAAATCTATTCAGTCCCTTGTGATAATCACATCGTGAAGAATACTTGCATAAAGCAAGTTGTTATTACTAATATTAGTGTTAATCGACTACAAGTATTTTGCTGTATTTGAAATTTGAAAAATCTTTACTAAATTGGGACAGCAACAAACTACTGTGAAAACTCGTTCTACTAACACCATTTGTTCTCTACGAAATGTGTCTGATAACTGAATTTATCAGATATATGAATCAAAAAACAAAGAAAATGATTTTTCCCATGAAAATTTGTGCCATTATATTGAATATGTCGGATATCTGAGAGTCGTTATAATGAGGTTTCACTGTACACCACAAGATACTCTTAGGTGCCTTTTTGGGTACTAAAAATATTCCAGTGAAACCTAAACCTAAATTACATTATTGTAACCTTTCATTACCAATCTCGACAAAGTCGGTACGCTCTGAATTGACATGACAGTATTAGATTCCTTTACTTTATAATCTGAAGTTTTATTCAAGTATCAGCATGGCTACAAATGCAGAGCTCACACAGAAATGACTAAGGTCAGCTGCGTTCCTGGGGGAACTTTGGGGTCAATAAACTTTGCAAACGAACTTTTCATTCTAGTACCAGCATGACGACAGCTGTAGAGATAATAGGAAAGCTGTTAACTGAGTCATAACTTGGCACTGAAAGAGTAAAACAGAAAAAAAAATGGCTTGATGTTAATCATGTTGGATCTTTAAATTTTATCTTATGCCCGATCTGTGAAACACAATATATGGTATCAGGAATACGCTCATTCGGCTCTTTCAAAATGTTGGTAGGCTGTCCAGAAATATTGACTGTAAGGTGAAAACAAATGTTGCTCGTAACAGCATGTGCCGTCACATGGACAGAAATATATGATGCCACCGTTACACAAAATGCATGCATCCATCTGACGCAATTCACACATCTGGGTCTTATAATCATAACGTACTACTATTTCGAACAAAAGCAGTTTGCCAGGTGGTTGTTCTACCTTTCCAGCTGCCATTTAAGCAGAAGTAGGCGCCTTTGAATTCATTGTTAAGCAATGGCTATCTCGGCACAAAATGGAATGTACCATCAGCAGAACACTGGGGAGACGCTGGATTTAGTATCACTGCAACACACAGAAAACTTAACTCAGTGCCTCAGGTTTGGAGCAAGACAAAGAGCAGCCACAGACGACATTCAATCTGATAAGCGAAACCTGAACTGTACCATTAAAGTATATTTTGCCCCTAGCTCCCATATGTGTCACATGTAAATACAGTGAAACCTGTTTTGAGAGACCAGTAGGAGGAAAGACCATCTGCATTGTCAGACCATGTTTACCATGTATGTGCCTTTTGCCATCCTTACCCAGTTATTGCACCTCTATCGGGAGACCATCTGCCTTATGTGACCACTTTTGACTTTTGGTCTGCTCTAGGGGCAGTCTCTCAAAACAGGTTTTACTGTGTATGAATTATATATATACATATATATATATATATATATATATATATATGCGTGTGTGTGTCTGTGTCTGTGTCTGTGTGTAGGTGTGTAGGTGTGTGTGTGTGTGTGTGTGTGTGTGTGTGTGTGTGTGTGTAATGCACATAAAAATAGAAGGGAGGGGCTTTCTGTTCTAGAATGTTCAGATCCCCCATTTGCTCTTACATGTATAAATGGGGGGGGGGGTCTTTCTGTTTTGGAATATTTGGGCCCCTCTGATGTACATTATGATTAGAGGGGGCTTTAAGTTCTGGAATATTTGAGCCCCTCCAATCTTTCTTACATATATAAATGGAAGGGGTGATTCTGTTCAACACACATACAAATAGGAGGCCCAAATATTCTGGAACCGAAGGCCCCTTTCCCATTTATATCCACTTCAAGACACATACATATAGGGAGCCCAAATATTTTGGAACCAGAGGGCCCCCTCCCCATTTATATCCACTTCAAGACACATACATATAGGGAGCCCAAATATTTTGGAGCCAGAGGGCCCCTTCCCCATTTACATCCACTGCAAGCCACTTGCATACAAAAAGGGGGCCAAAATATTCAAAACGTAAAGAGGCCCTTTCCCAATTTATATCCACTTCAATGCATTAAGATACCAAAAGGGGAGGGGGGGAATATCCTAAAACCAAAGGGCCCCTTTCCATTTATATTCACTTCAATGCACTCAAATACAAAAAGGGGGCCAATATTCGGAATTCAAAGGCACCTTTCCCATTTATATCCACCCAACATTAACAGGATCGAGTCATCTGGTCTCAATTCCACATCAATTATAATGCAATTCACATGATTTAGGACTATGTTTTCACATTTTTTGCTGAGCCTTTTCTCACGCTGAGCTGACAAAACACTGTGACCAGCACCTTTGTAACATGACAAGTTTTGCTATTTTGCACTATTAACATAATCAATGTCACAACTGTAGTTAAGGTCTCTTATGAAGCGTACCAAATATAAAATATGAAAAGGGGCCCAAATATTCGGTACCAGACGTGTAGTTGTAGTTGAGTCTTACGGGGCAGATTAATTTTCACGATGAGCAGCAGACTGAGACCACTGCTCATCACCGTAGAAATTGACCGCTTTTGCCATTATTGCAATGCTGCAGGGTTAATATGCACACAAACAAAGAGTCCTGCTGTAAATTCCCCAGATTTGTCCACATACAGAGTGAGTGTGTTTGCATGTTTATGTCTGTGAAGAAAAGGAGAGAGAGAGAGAGAGAGAGAGAGAGAGAGAGAGAGAGAGAGAGAGAGAGAGAGAGAGAGAGAGAGAGAGAGAGAGAGAGAGAGAGAGAGACTCTTTAAGCTGAGTGTCACTAAGTGTCATGAAAATGTGCATGGCTGTGTCTTTGGAATACCTAAGTAAGCTTTCAACTGCACTACAAACTTTAGCTGCAGCTGGTTTGTGCCGCGTGTGAACTGTGTGTAAGATGTGTGTCTGTTATGTCTGGATAACCCCCAAATTACTATATCGATGGGCTGTCAGGCGATCCAGGTAAAACACATATGTGTATAATGATAATGATAATGATAATAATAAACTTCAAATTCTGCCATAAATAACAGATCATTACCTTGTAACTCAACATTTCATCCATGGGAGTTTGGGTAAAGTCATTTTTCCAAAAATGTGACCGATCCCACACTATATATGATAATGGAATAAACAAGACATTCAGCTCCATATTTCGCATAAAAATAGATAAACTATGAAAACACGTGCCAACCAGTTTAAAAAGCTATTATATCATAAGAACCACACAGCTAGAGCAGACCCGATATTACGTTTACAGTTGTCTTGTAAAAATACCAGATACCCAATGGTCCCTAATAAGAACGTTCATGTTTTCTTTTTGTCCCACATCTCCACATCTCTATGTCATGCTGAATAAGGTTTGCAGTCTTCATCCTTGGCCCCTAAGTGTATCAGTATCAAAAGCAGACATCTTAAATTATGACGTAAGAATGCGTCTTCTGAGAGTTTCCTGGAGATATCTGTTCATGTGTGATACCCAGCAAGGAGAGAAAGTATTTGCAGACTGGCCTGTATTGCTTGTAACAAACATTGTAATCTTCTTTTCAGTATGTTGGGCTTGAATTTAGCGACACATTCACGTTTGATTACTAAAATTTGTTCCTTTATGCTTAATCACGGACAGGTAAGGTTTGGTTTACGCTTTTGTGCTTAAGCACGTTAAAGCTTCAACAGCCAAATGAATTTATAAACAGGTAATGAGCGGGAAACCGTCAAGCATTGTTTCGCAGTCTTAAATTCACGAACATGCCTTTGGTATGATGGCAGCTGCTTACCATCACCTTACATATGGTAAAAACAACCCAACTGAATGCAAAAAATTACATCAAACGTGAAATATCACCAAATGCATCGATACATAATGCAAAGCATGTTCTTGATTACAATGGCAATATTTTAAGAATTTATACAAGCTAGTAAATTTTTATAGTAACAGTAATCTGTATTGCCAAACTTATACATCGTACACAAACGGAACCCTATTACACAGTATGTATTCAGGAATTGTATTACAGAGTATGTATTCAATAATTATCCGTATAAGTATGCTCTATGAATGGAATGCAACATATCATAGTATATCCACATGGTAGAAGAAATGACGAGGAGCCTTTACCGGCTCATGGCTCCTCGACTGCTATGACAAGTCATCAGCGGGAAACCATCAAGCATGTTTCGCAGCCTTACATTGCATCAATATACGTAAACAGATGGTAGAATTCAAATTTAATTTAATAGTTCCTACTCCACACAAAGGAAACCAAGCATGCAAAACTAACAATTTGGAAAATAGTAAATTTATAAAACTAGTAATTTATCAGACATCTAATGAATATTGAGACTTTGGGTGAAACAGGCAAATCTGAAATAATTGACATTGAAGAATCTAAATTTCATGACAATATCAGGATATTTGTAACAGAACTTTTAAAAATGCTTCCTCAGGTGTACTTCGTTACATACCCTTGATTTAAGTTTATTGCAGATAAATATTACTCTCAAAGCAAAATCACCGAACTTGGAACAAATGCGACCAATACGCACTAAAAATTTGTGACGCAAAGGTACTATAACAAATACATTCAGATATGTTCCTTTCAAGGAACGGATAACTGACTACTTTAAAATTAAAATCGTCATATTTGTGGTATATTTTCACAACAAATTCAGTGTTAGAAACATCTAAATCAAGAAACACATCTTTCTTATTTTCAGTATCAGAATACTCCAAAGGGATATCAGCAGTATCAACTGGTTAACCAATTTGAATAAAGTTTTTTTTTTGCGTTTATGCAAACCATAGCGTCAATACAGCTAGCGTAACACGGTAAATGTTTAGCTGAAAAAAAATTTCTGCATGAATTCAAATTCAAACCAACAAAGATATAAATCAGCTGGTAGAGGGGATCAATTACTGCCCATACGGACAGCTGTGATTTGTTGAAATATAAATGGTTAAAAATTCAATGAAGGTCCTAAGTAGAAAATAATTTTCTATGGTATATGATTTAATAGTACTTTTCATATAGTATTTCTCAGACCAAAAAGTAGCTTTTGTAAACGTGTTTATATTAATATATTTATGACTATTCTGACTGAACATTTAGGATTAATTTGTCAAGTGCTTCATTATACCATCGCCGGCAAAAATTTGCTGGTTGATTATTAAGTCTGCAGTGCAACGTCGATATGCACAAAAGAGCATTACTTCTTATGTTGTGTAAAGCTGTGATTAAAAACAGAATAAAAATGATAGTTCATGACACTTTGTTGAAACGTTCTCGGTCTAACCTAGTGACTCTTTGCTTAAATTAATATGATAATTCATTGTGTTAACACACGGTTATTACTTGCAATGTAGTATCTGCATAAGTGCCCCAAGATAAAAAAAAAAAAAAAGGTACAAACTGGAAACATTTTCACAAAATTTGTGAACCATAACAGATCACCTCTGTGACAAATAATCATGGAGATAATTGCAAACGATGAAGCATATAATGTACAAATCTGCATAAAATTTATAGAACTAGCAATGTCATTTGCTGTGTTTTAATTTTTGAAATTAATGAATGATCTGTAAGAGTACATGTTACCATGTGTAGTATGGTTATACAGATGTACATGTGTGTGTATGAGGTCGTGTCCAAAACCGTTAATCAGATCTACTTCAAACTTGCCATGGACGTACTGCAGCTTTTTTTTTCAACTGGTCATGGTCCAGTGAATTTGGAGGGTTTTTTTATACACTTTCTAGAAACTTAAGAATAAAATCATTTTTTTCTGAAGAGGTTTGTCCAATTAATTTGAAAAAGGGAGGCATCTGTGCGGGCCCGAAGGCCAGGATGGGACTCGTTTTGGGTTAAATTGTGAGGTCATCTGAAGATGAGCTGTTTACACAGTCTACCCTTTGTAGTATTTGATTGGTTGTCTGCAGAAAATATAGTAATGTATCATATATCACCTTGGGTTGGTTTTAACATATTTTAATTTAAAAAAAACAATTAGCCAGCAGACTCACTAACATATATGAGGGCCTCTTGTATATATACAAGAAAACAATGTGCATATTTCAAAACACCAGTGCATGTATAGATAACCAGTCGGACTACAATTCAGAAGGAGGGGAGAAAGAGGGAACGGTGTATGAGCAAGAATAACAACTTTACCAAATTCCAGTGCAAAATCACATTGTAAACCTGCAGATAAGTTAATATATTTATAAACTACCTCAAAGATGTCCTCAGTTTTACATTTGGTAATTCCTCTTCCGTCAATTCTAAAGAGGTTTTGAGTTTAACAGTGCCAAGGGGAACTATTTTACTCTGTAATTCATTCCTGAGTAGAGCATATTTATTACATTCAAAGAAGAACTTGTAAACATTTTCTAAGTCTGCACTACAAGAAAAAGACGGGGACTCAACAACACAATTCTTTTTATAGAAATCACTATTCAGTTGGCTGCAGCCAATTCTCATTCTGGTATGGATGACAGCAATTTTTCTTTCTCCAACTTCATACTATTCGTTACGTTTATGTTTGGTTTTATTCATGTCATGTTAAAATCATCTAGATGGTCTAAGTTCCTGACCGATCGAGATTGTAGATTCCATTCACTAGTGACTGATGGGAAAAGGAATTATAAAATGTATTTTTCTTGGTCTAAAGTGTGTATTTGCTTAGCCTTGTCAAAAATATCCTTAGTAATAAATTAGAGAGGTATGCCGGTGCAATCCCATTTATAATTCTAAATGGAAGTAACAGTTTTGGTTTCCTTCTACGTTCAGCCAATGTTTCCCTAGCCCGTCTCGGTGTAAATTTGTCGGCAACTTGTATGGGCAAATGCCCCTGTAACAACTTGGGGTGCATCCAACAGAACAGATTCGAGTCTGTCTTTGTCGGCCCCTGTACACCTATCCCATACCACAGAAGCATATTCCAGGCAATGCAGTACAAAGGAGAAATAAAGAGACTCTAAGGATAATCTGTTCAATTTGTAATGTAAACATTTAAGGGTACCAACTAGTTTTCTAGATTTTGCAAGGATACGGTGGTAGACAAGAGTTGACCAGTAAAGATCTGCAGAAAACCGAAGATCCCAGTGTTTATACACCTTTACACCTTTAAGACTTTTATTATGGAATATTAAGTTGGGATGATCTACCGGATCTGTTTTCTTACTTACTGTCAGGAATTTTGTTTTAATAGGATTTAACATAACAAGCCGTTAGTTTGACCATTGAGTCACTGATTCCAAATTTTGGTTCATTGTCGCTGCTGCTTCCATGGGATCAGTTAGGTTACTATAATATACAATGTAGTGTCGTCAGGAAAAAAGAGTATTTCAGATTTTATAATGAATTAATGGACCTCGGGTTCCTGCATTTTTAACTTGTGTTTTAAACCAGGATGATACACCTTATCAAAGGCTTAAATGATATCGCAAAATACCACCCGCACTTCCTTTTGAAGATCGACAGCTTTTGCAAACTAGTGATAGAGGTACACTAGCTGGTTCAAAAACTTTCCCCGCACAACTGAATAACGAGATGGGTCTGTAATTGGTACATAATTCGGGTAGGCCACCTTTAAGAATTGGTATCACATGTGCTTTTTTTCTACTCTGACGGAAATTTACATTTCTGGAGAGAGAGAGGTTCAATAATTAAGTGAGAGAAGGGGTGGTGCTTGGAACTGCATCTTTCAATAGTTGGGGGCTCATAGCGTCTGGTCCACTTGGTTTGTCAGTGTCCAGGGACTTCAAAATACTAATATCATCTAAAACAACAGTTTCCAATAAATTGTTCGAAGATTGAACCTCGCGAAGATGCGTAACTGTCCACATCACAATTTTTAGGGAAGTATTAATCAACAGCTTCAGCTTTCGATTTATTGTCGAATATACCAAATTGTTGGATAATATAGAGCGTAATGGCGAACTAGAATTACCAGACCAAAAATATTTGACATTTTTCCACCAATTTTTACTTTTAAACTGTCCATTATTTCCAATATTGCATTTCCATAAATAAATATTTTCTATCTGATATATGAGATTCAACATAACTTCTTTCGACACGCAAGGCCACATAAAGCATTTTAAGCAGGCAAGAGACAATGCATATGGAAACAGCACAGTATTGTATTATATAGAGTTTATATTATAGGATACAATACTAATCAGTCAATTATACACTATAGTTAGTAGTAAGCTGAAATAAAATTGAGCTCTCTTTATATTCTTGGACATGCGCTTTACAATGTAAGTGTATGTTGTATATACATGTGGGCAACACACAATACAAATGAACAATTTCTACATCACAGCTCTCAAAATTTACTGAAAACAAACTATGCAAAAATACCCTGCATGAATTTGGGAGGGGGACAAAATTATGGTCAAATATCCTACACCAAAGACTGCAACGAAGCAGTCAAGGTTAGGCCTGTTGTGACGAAGCAAGATATGTTCTAACTTTTTCGGGCAAGATTTTTTTTTCACTCCTATATGCAGGCAAGATTTGGTTCACGCGTTTTGTGTGCAAGACGCTCCATTTTTTCAACGATTAATGGTGGCCAAAATATATTTTAAAGACCCCCCCCCCGCCATATCAAATGGTTGCTTTGTAACTACTAGCGTGTTGCCCGTTAAAAAATTTATAAACGCGCAGCTGCTTTCACTCGATCCAATGACTAGACAAAACAAACATTTGCTTTCACGGTACTTTCACGCGTTGTCTCCATTACATATCTGTTGAGGCGTGTGGAAGTTAATCGTTAATGTCGAAAGACAGGCGCTTTTGGGGGGGGGGGTGACGTCCTTTAGAAACTCGGAATCAGAACTGTATATTTTATTGTCACCATTTAATTCACAGTGGAGCCCTGATATCATAGGCAAATAGTTAAACGAAGGATATGACATATGTACAGTCAACAAGGCATTTTAGTGGTGTATCAGATGGGTCACAGCAACCATTAAGCCCCCAGCTGGGAAAATGACTCTTGTCGGATTAATGAAGACACAAGGAATATTGATTAAAGGTGCATTTTACGCTAGTTGGCTTCTCGGGTCTTTGGGACATGACTTGTACAGTGCTCAAGCAAGCTGACACCGTCATGCTGTCTGTCAAACGTGTTTCCCGGACAATGTATCCCATGAGAATAACTCTGAAGAATGGGCCGATGAAAAGTAATGCAGTTTTACCCACATCACTGACAAATGACTCTCGTGGTATGTCAGAAGACGGTGAATTATTAATGAAAATGTACAATTTGCACAAAGCCAATATAGTTATTAAGGACGAACTGAGATCCCCGGGGTTAGTTTGGGGGCACGTATTCACAATGTTTCGGCTTTTTCGCTTATATGACGTTATATAATTAGTTGTCTTGGCTTGATATGATCGTATTTTGCAAATTTCCATTTCTGTATTACATCATACGTTATCTGCTATCACTGAAAGCAGGGCAACATAATTCTCTCTATGGCATATATACTAGCTGCAGTCAAGATACATGATGTATCTAAAATACAGTTTTTATACACATTTTTACACAGAAATATAGTGAAGAACCTTTTCCCCAAAAAATATACGTTACGGCAACGTGCAGTGCACAAGTGGGTGGGCTTACTAAAGTTGCCAGAAATTTAAATTATATTCTACAATTTCTTCGCTGCAATGGTGCCGTCATCACGTTCCGATAAAGACGATCAAACTTCTGCCAGCAACGTATTCCATGCGTTCTCTACATCACCTTATGCTTACTTTAATGGTTAAATAGACATCCGTACACCGATATTCAGAATCTTTAACATTTTTTTTGACACATTAATTGAACGAATAAATGTAATGCCAATGCACTGTATTGTGGTATTTGGCAATTCACTTAGTGTGTGTGTGTGTGTGTGTGTGTGTGTGTGTGTGTGTGTGTGTGTGTTTGTGTGTGTGTGTATACACTGATTGGCTATATTGTACCTGATGCATGTAAATCCAATTTCAAATCAGACAGTTTTAAACTTTCCCTCACGAAATAAATCCAAAGGAGGTATTTTTATCAAACTTATAGAATAATGATTCTATCTGAGTATTCAATTTATATACAAAAATCTTAAATCTGCCACAGCATGAAGAGTGAAAAGAGATAGCGCCATCTGACGGAAAATGAAGAAACAAAAAACACACAACAAACCTATCGCTGCATCAGTTTAAGTTTAGGGTTTTGCCCATGCAATTAATACCTATCATACGATATGCTTACTGGACGTGTAAATCAAGTCTGTTATTTCATTTATCGACAAAATCGTTGGCTTTCTATAAAATCCTGATTCCAATCATTCGCAAAACCCTGGATTTTGTATCTGCACGAAAGCCCGGGGTTTATGACGTCACAAAACCAAGGGTTTCGCTCATTAACGCCGGTTCATCTCCTGACGTTGTAAATACGTTGACAGCGACCACTCAGAGATATTGCCACATTCCTTGTGCATATCCTGGCCATTGAATAAAAGTTGTTTCATATACAAACTCCTGGGTTTTGTATGACAAAATCCACAGTTTTGTAGCAAACCCAGGTTTATGTGGTCAAAACCCCGAGTTCCACTACAAATCACTGGGTATTCTGACCAAGCTCAAAGTTTTGTAACAAAACCCAGGGTTCGGTGACATAGGTGGTAGCCTAAAGACCCCGTGTGCTGATTCGGCTTCGTCCCTCAAGTTACAACTCACGAATCCCAAACTTTTGTGACGTCACCAAGGGTTTTATAAGATTGCGAGTACAGAATTATAATGTATAAAGTCCCGAGTTTTGCCCTGTTTTTCAAATTTCACAAAACCCGGGTGCAGAGATCTACCGATGTAACGAAACTTTTGGTTTAATGTATGAAACCCAGATGTCCATAAGAAAACACTGGGTGTTGTGTCATGAAACACGGGGTTTTGTACATGAAGCCCTGTTTTTTTGTTTTTTTGTTTTTTTGTTTTTTTGTTTGTTTTTTTTTTTTTTTTTGTTTTCTTTTTGTTGTTGTTTTTTTTTTTGTTGTTGTTTTCGTTTGTTTGTTTGTTTGTTTGTTTGTTTGTGGCTTTTGTTTTTTGTTTTTTGTTTTTGTTTTCGTTTTTTAATTATTGGACAATAAAACTTTCACAAAACATTCATGAGCTCATGAAAATGTTTCTGTACCGGGAGCACACCAAGACAGACAAGAGGAGGACAACAGTTCTCCCATCTGGCTGTATTGGGAGTGTCAAGCCACTACAGAGGTTTTTCACGGCAGAATGCTGGTAATTGGTTGGTGCTGAATGCATTATGCTAATTCAAATCACGCTAAGGGGCTAAGTGCATAATGTGCAACAATAACAAAGATCCATTTTGTGTGTTTATGAGCTAGAAGGTAGTGTCTTGGTTCGACATAACAGCGCAGTTTCAAGTTTTATTTCACGTTCTTCTCATATTCCTGAATCTGTCTATTGCGAAAAAATTAGCTATAATAACTCAGAGGTGCCAAGTCTCCCGATTTGGCGGGAGATCTCCCGTTTTTCTAATGATATAAATCACCGAAATTTGTCTATCTCCTGCTTTTTTACCTGTTTCTTCCATTATAATATAATAGGACTCCCGCTTTTTGTAACATTTTTCAGCTTGAGCACCCGCTTTATATGTTGGGCAACTTGGCACCTCTGATAACTGACAAATTGTACAGGCATTTCCTACTCATCTGCTACAATTTTCCTTACTTTTTCCCATTCATATCACCTAAAAGCGCCTGGGTGTAAATTGTTATTTACTTGGACACTAGAACTTGAATTTCACAAGAAAAGAAAATGTTTGTTGATGAGAATTGTAAATACAGTCTATAATGATAGCAAGCCCCCAGATCAAAAGCTTTGCCCAACCCACAACAATGAAGCTGTTGACTGAGTCTTGTTCTAATCATGACAGGGTTAATATCTGGACGTATTCTTATAACAAATGAGAGTATCACCACATCGTGTTTCTGCATATGTAGTGTACCGCACGCGGAAACAAATGAATAAAGCAATGCCTTGGGTCCTACTATCATACTTTCACGGAACATGTGCATTATTTTCACTATATGAGTTCTTGTAGTCACTACGCCATCAAGGATGTCCATCCAGCTTCGCGTGTTCAGTCAAAATTCGGCCTCAAGACAAAATCTGGACAGTGTAACTAGGGGAACCATGGGTCAAAAGATAAATTTTCAATCTCTGGTTTATTTTAAATCAGGAAAAAGATTAGATCACACACACACACACACACACACACACACACACACACACACACACACGCGCGCGCGCGCGCGCGCATACATATATACATATATATATATATATATATATATATATATATATATATATATATATATATATATATATATATATTGTGATTTGTTCAGTTAAACAACATCTTCTTATTTCTGTTCAGCATGTTCGAATTAATGGTAAGAATATGATTTTTTTATGTTCAGGGACACTCAACAATTCCTCGACAGTCTTTACGACAATGCCAGTACCAAACAAATGCGCAAAAACTTCAAACTGAAATTGTATCTTTGGCACCTTTCAACCTAAAAACATTACTTTACGGAATATCAGGTGGCAACAAAAACGCAAATTATGACATTTTTCGATCAGTACATTGTTATATTAAATCTACGGAAAGATTCAAGGATTAGTCAACCTCAGTAAAGCTTTCAAGCAGGTACCTCTCACTATAATTTACATTTATACAGATCTCGTCGCCAGTTTAAGATATGGACAAGCAAATTAACACGTACTCGCCCAATAGCCTCTTCTCCTTCTCCCTTTCACTGTCTGCTGTCTGTAACGTACTGTGCGTGTATCTATATGTTATCTGGCAGTCCAACATTGTATGTATGTATTGTCACTTTATGTACAAGAGGTCTTAATATAGGCATTGTGCCTGTTGACCGATTGTTTTTCGAATAAAATATGTTTAAACCAAACAAATGCGCAGTTTGTTTTTTTTTTGGGGGGGTGGCCTTTTTTTTTTTTTTTCTGTCGTTAATTTTGCATCGACTAGTGTTGTAAGGGGCCTATAAAATTTGGCCTCTGTCATAAATATGTATTTGTATATTCCCTATACAAAAATTCATGGTGAACGTCCTCTTTTAGATACGTACAGGCACATTTTCCATAATGTCAATTATTCAAGAAACACCAGTCCCAGATCTTAAGAAAAAGAAAACAGGACATGTCATATAGCAAGTCACTAAGGGAGTGTTAGGGCAGGACTCGGCTTTCTTATCTCCCTTCGTGTCCTGGTTTGTGAATACCTTTTGGTTCTCCTGACTTGTCAGTCAGCTGAGTTTACAGCAATAGAAGTAGGCCTACGTCGTTTTTGTGATATTTACGAATCTGGAAAATTATTAACACACTTTACCTCCATTTTGACTATCAGTCGCAGAAAACTGCCAGCCCACAGCTCAACATAGCCAATGAAGAAGTTATTAAATAGTTCCGAAAAACTTTATCCATACTCATAAAATTCAAACCCACAATGAGAGCAAAGACATTCAGCAGTTATCAAAACAGCAACATTCATCTTCCAATACCAATGTAAAGAAACAAATTTCACTCTTGACTTCAGGCAGGCAGTCACCCATAAATGGTAACTGGTGGCTTCAATCCAGTCCTCTCAACCTAAAATTGTATCGTTAGATACGCAATTTAGTTTTCTTAAACATATAGACCTAACCACTTAAAACCCAAATTTTGTCTCTTGAGATAAAAAGAGACAAGGTAGGCTTGTCATTTCTCAGTTCTCCTGATTTGTCAGTCAGTTGAGTTGACAGCAAAAGAAGACTTAGGGGAAGGTTGCTGGGATTGGACCACTGCCTCGATTGAACCACTTCTCTCCTAAAGCCCCTTTGTGTCGAGAAGTCTGATTTGTAATTGTAACTACTTCCTTTGAAACTTTCCAGAACGCCATGAAAAGTGTGGGTGCCAGTCTCCTCATTTTGCTGTAAATTTATGCACATTAATGAAACTGTCAAGTCTGATCTAACTTTAGGGTGGCACATTATTGGGGGTAAAATCAAGTTAACAACTCGTTTTGAAACAGAATGTTAGTTGTATCGTAGGAATAAAGGTTCACTTCAGAATGCCTAAACATAGTTTCAGAAAAACCTTTGGGGTCATTTGAACCCAAGGTTTGTGGTGGTTAGCCACGTCAACTGTGACAGTGAAGACGGCAGTGGAACCTGCAAAGGGAAGGACAATTAGGGGGATCTGCTTTGAAGGACATGGGGGGGGGGGGCAACTGGCGCGAATGTGGTTGATATATTAGGGTGAACACTGACAAAGTATGTCTGTGTTGTAAAGAAGAAGACAGGTGCAGAGATATACCAAGAGACAGAGTTCCTATTATGGGAATTATCTGTTTACTCTGAGGATATACTCCTTAGTATGTTAATTCCTGAGATGGCCCCTAAATGGCTTCAGCCAATGTTAATGATATGAATCCGAGATTGAGGCTAATAAAGTAATTCCATCAAGGTAGCCTCCTTGGTTAACATGCCTTATTTCCAGAATTTGGTATCAGAGTCAGGAACACATACCACATATTGTAGCCAGCCACAAGACTTTGCCAACAGAGAGGAAAGGAACACGAGACACAGGTTGGCAGCATAAAGCTACAGCAGTCACATCGCAGATGTATGTAGGTCATCAGCCACAGGGTAAACCCTGAAGGATAATGAAACAATGAATAAGGCAAAGAGGCGAGACAATCAGAACAGAAACACAGAATGATCACCAGGTGGAAAAGGCAAGCTCAACAGAAATGTCACCTGATCTTAGTTATGATGAAATCATTTATACAACCGACAATGGATCCAGCAGAGCACAATACATCACAGAAGTTGATGTTAAATCTCCTGCCAAAGTCAAGATCACTAGGATCCATTTTCAGATATTGGGGCAAACTGCAGTAACCTTAACTGAACAAAAGACCCCTTGGCCTAATGCTCTGCTGACATATTAATCTGATGACCGTCGCCAAAAACTTTTCTTTCCCATTGAGGTCCAAGCTACGCCTTGTTATTATATGACCACTTCTTTCAATTTACAAACCTGATGACCTATGAAAATGGGTCAAGGTCACTGATGTTACATACCCTATTAGCATTGGACATGGTCTATATAACCTAAAGATTTGCCAAGCCTAATTCAATTTTTTTCGAGATATGGAATGTCACATCTTTCACCACATTTTGGCTCCGAATTTCCGTCAAGTTATAGGTGGTGCCACTAGTATTGTATGCAAGTGAGATTTTGACCTCCTCCACAATTTCATTACATTTCATTAACATCTATCGAACATTAAGGTGCTAGAGTTGTCAAACAATTTTCACATTTTGACCCATATATTTTAAAATATTGTAGACGGCGCCACCAATATCAAACTCAAGCTAGCTTTCCACACGTTTGATAAGTCATGAAACTACATGGGGCTATCAATAACATTATGTTTATTTAAAATGTTATTAATTATTAATAATGAGTCACATAAATTTATTATAAACTGGTCATCAGTGGGAAACCATTAACTGCAATCTCCGTCATTAAGCATGTTACACAGTCTCAAACCGTCCGACATGCATTACAGGCTGTGGAGGGGGTGGAGTGGCGGGGCTTATCATACCTTTTGGAGCAACTATTCATGTATTTTTTTCTTTATTATTTGAATTAAAATCGTCACTGATTAAATCTTAAATCTAAACAAACGAGCAGTCCTATGTAGACGTACATCTAAATTCCTAAGTCAAGTAAGATTTTTTTCTAAATTAATATTGAATTCATATGTCTGCTACCCTCTGCGGCTGGGACCCAGCTCGAGGCATTCTCCCAACCTATAGGTAGTTTCTACTCCACACAGAGGAAACCAGGCATGTAGATATTCGACAATAAAAATTCTTTTTTAAAAAAACTGAATTTAAGTTAGATGGGCTATGCGGAAAACAAAAGTAAAAATATGTGACAAAAATAACTATGTAGTATGTAAGAAACTTTTGACATTTAAATTATTTAGGATGTAATATAGTGCCAGATTTTATTAAAATTTGAGAAGCAACATTAAAAGAAAAGTCCTGGCTGTCTACAACAAAAAGTGTTAAAATATTTTTATGAACTTTATTTCATATCCTCTTGATATGACTTTATTGCAAACAAATTTAACTCAAAATGCAAAATCTATAAATTTATCCGAAACAAGACTGAAACATAAGATTGAGATAAAAAGTATTATAATCTCATTTTACCGAGATATTACTTTCTGCCCAGGGATAATTTACAACTTCGATATTAAAATCATCTATTTTGTGATAAAGTTAAGTCACAAAACTATTATCTATTATCTGAATATGTACATCTAGAAAAAATATCATGACAAGGATCAACATCAGTGCTCTTTACGGTCATTTCTTTAGGGTTAATTTATTTGAAATTTCTAAGAAATGTTAAACATTTGGGCATGCAATATCATTAATATTTCTTGAAAATTAGGACAATTTTTTAGCTTAGTAAAATTTTGTTCTCATTAGATTTTGCATTAATTCAAATTCAAGCCACGTTAAATATAGATCAGCAAGTGAAGAAGAGCAATTACTACCCATAAGGGGTTCCATTAATTTGTTGAAATACGTGAGATCCAAGTGTAACAAATTTATTATCAAAAAGAATATGACTACATCTATAAGTTGTCCTACGATGTAAGATTTCCAATTATTTTCTTTCATTTTTCCAGCGAAAGGCAATTTTTAACAAAATATATTTTATGTTTGCGGGTTTGTTTGAACAAATGTTTGAACATTTTGATAATTATTTTTTCAGTCTTAATTTAACCTTTTTTAAGAGGTACATTGGGAAAACGGTGTTTAGAAATCAACAGTATGTATACTCTTAGCTTTTGAATTTTTAACGTTCGAAATAAATTCCGTTGAATTATTAAAACTCCAGAAACAATTAATACCTTCCTACTGTTGAATTGCAGAACAGTATTTATGAAAATGTTTCTGAACTTCTGGAGTCAGACATGGATTGTATAATGACTGAAGAGTTTTGATCATGGATAGTTCTTCTTTGCTCAGATTTTCAGTGCAGCTTCTCTACCATTGTTGAAAACTGTTGTATGCTTTTACTTTTCATGACAGTCATTATTTCCTATGTTGTAAATATGAAATCTTATTCCGTGAATGCATTCAATGAACAATATACTGCTTAATAGATAATCAAGTCTTGCTGGTATATCTGGTGATGTTCATGTTGATGGACAGTTTTCGACTTGTGCTGATTTTCGTCTAAGATATGGACATGTAATTGTCTCACTGCAGTATAGGGTCAAGATGGAAAATTGGCACGATTAAATTGTACACTTTTCCATCCAACACACTGTGACAGTGTTTGAAGAATCTGATCAATCCAAAATGTCCAGTCGCCGAAAGTATCAACATACTAAGTTAATTGATGGGAAATGAAATGTCAAAGAAAATTTCATTGTTTATTTAAAAGGTCAAACAATTAAACAAGTAGACAGCAAAAAACGTTCAGGCATGCACAGAGATCACGACTGTACCTGGTATGAAAACGTGGCAAATGGTAGTATGTTACCATTGTGTGTTAGTATCATGGTCAAAAATTAGTCCAAGTCAAACGTCGATCATATCTTGACAAGCCTATCAACATGAACATCACCAGATATAACAGCAAGACTTGAATATCCATCAAGCAATATATTAAACTTTGAGCATCTAAAGAGGATAAGATGTCAATTTAACAACATAAAATAACTACTGTCATGCAAAAGGTAAGCACCCAACTGTTTTAAACAACGCCAGAGAAACTGCACGGAAAATCCAAGCAAGCAAGAACGATTCATGCTCAAAACCGTCGGTCATCAAACAAGCAATATTGAAATCCAAAAGTTCAACGTAGACATACCAAGAAAAATATCTCTTTCCTGATGTGAGATAGGTACTAACAAAAGTTAGTAGTAGTTTAAATAGATTTAATGGTAGAAGCTCTTTACTTTAGGAAATACCTTGCCTCATATACGCATTTTATAGAATATCAGCTACAATTATTATGTTTAAAATCCACTAAACCATTATAACAAATCAACCTAATATCTCAATAATGAATATTTATCTTTACCCCAAACTTCAAAAAATGATTGCTTTAACTTCATTTTCAAATGTCCCTCTTCCGCAAGTTTTTGAAATAGAAGTCAATGACGGGAGTTAAAGTTGTCAAGTTCGGTGCATACAAAGGCTATGAATCTTGACACATAGATAACATAAGCTGGCCCAAGTGAGATATATCTATCCCTGGGTTATTAACTATGTTCAATTCAAAATCATCACGTTTGTCATATATTTTAAATGTTAATTCACTATTATCATTATACGTCATAGGAATGAATATTCCATGTCAATTTCTGCAGTTTCTTGCAACTACAAATCGTCAGGGTGTATGTATGAAATATATTCTCGAAAGTGTTTATCATTGATGATTAAGAGGTCATCAATATATCTTAATGTCGATTTAGAACATTTATCATGAAATTTCTTCCCTTTTGACAGCTTTACCAAAATCTTACAACCCATAGTAAAAAAAAATATATAAATTAGTTTAAACATATTCATGTTCACTGGATTACCCAATAGTACAGAATATAACTATTGTACGGGTTGTCCAGACAATATATATGTATATATGTATATATATATATATATATATATATATATATATATATATATATATATATATATATATATATATATATATATCATAAAGTTGTTGCTATGTCTACGTTGAATTGGCCAAAAGGGGTAAACAATTAATACCCACAGGAATGCCAATTGGCTGTATACGATGGGATCTCCAAAATTAGCATATAGGTTATCAATCAAAAAGTATAACTCAAAACACTGATCATATTCAAATGCAGGTAGGCAATCCCTCACATCACCACCAAAATATACACCTTCAGAAGATACGATCATTTGAAAAAAATGCATGAAAAATCCTAGAGCAAAATTTCAGTATTAAGATGTTGGAGTAACTTTCTACCCAAACACAGTTAATATTCAAGCTAACCATTTTACAATGTGTGGACACGCATGCACTATGTGGACAGTAGGCTTACTATGATAGGTCTTGTTCACAGCACAGACACTGCAAGATGCTGCTGGAAGAATTATTACCAGCCAGAGGTGGTTATGTTTGAGAAGTTTTAAGTGGCAGACAATAAGAGAAAACAAATGGCTCTTAAGGCGAGCTTATAAAAATGGATTGGTTTGTAATTCATTGTAATTCAACGCGTTGTGATGCCTTATATTAAACAATTTACTCATCTTTTGAATCTCAAGGTCAACAAATAAAATAAAAACCTGTGCAAGCATTTTGGGCCCCATGGAAGAGCAGGCTGCCGCTAAAAAGACCACCCCATATATAAACTAATTTTAATAAAATCTATACTTTAAAAATCTTCATTCAGGAAAAGTTTGGGACTCACACGTTTCGATCCTAAAGTCACAAACAAAATCTGAATGTTTGTCGACACTTGAGTAACTTGTCAGTCAGTAATTGGTGTCAAGTTAATTATCACAAAAAATATAATCCGTCTGATAATCATAGTTTGTTCTGAGAACTATCAGCACTGTGTATCAGAAATTTGCAACATTATTTAATGTTTGCTTGCCTTGAAAGGCTTTGTGATTAAATGCATGAATTATTATTTGTCTGTATCCGAATGAAAAGATGGTGTTTTGTCTTCCCCCTCCCCGGGGGGGGGGGGGAATATCGGACAGATAAACTACCTATGAACCTGTATGGCGGTGTGGACACTTGAAAAGGACACAGGCAAATGTGTATTACTGAGGACGAAATTTATACGTACATACATACTGTCAGAGAGGATAATAACTCTGAGATGCCAGATAGCTGCAGGATGCCATTTTGCCCGGATGCCTCCAGCAACCAGAAAACAAGCACAAAAACGTGTAGATAAATACAGGCTTAGCATCACCATAGACATGAAGAACGATTGATACATTTGCTGAACAGTTGTGTTTGACATTTCTTTTTTATTTTCACATTTCATCCTTGGTGAGTCTGCAATTCTGCCAATTTTCTTACCAATGCCATTGCAAATCAAGATTAATTCCTCAGTAATTGGTAACATTTCCAAGACCCTGATCTGGCATAATATATTCTATATTTGTTGGCACAGTATTCTAACATTGAACATCAGCAAAATACAACATGACGCCCTTGTCCCCGTGAAAAACAAAACCACAACAAAAGAAAAATATGGCCGATGGCAACGCCTTAATAGGTTGGTGACCACGACAAGGGAAAGGTTCAGATGATTTGCTTGCACAATATGATAAAGAGGTCCCATTCATGCATGAAAGACACCTCGTCTGAGAACCGAGATGTGGCTCGCGAAGAACATCATCGAGGTCACCACCATGACTTTGGGCTATCATGAAATCGCACTGCTTTCACACGGCATCCGGCCTCTCAGATACCTTTGAGGCGGTTAGTCGTGAAAGCTGATTCGCTCTCACACAAAAAGTATGAATCATGCTGCATGAGAAAGTTTAGCACCGCATTTTAATATCAGCTGCAATCAGGTATAACTGGGACACTTTGGCAGATGATAGAACTGTTTCAATTATTTTTCTTCCAGGTTCTAATAAAAGAAAAGAAAAAAAAGGCTTTTAGTGGTTCTGATCTGACAAAATAACAAGTACATGTATTATGCCTAGTCCTATCTAAAACAACCTTTGTGGCACCGTTGTAAGTTAACATGAAGTGCTGGAATCAGGATTTATGAAGTGCTTTAGTTTCAATATTTTTATCATATATCTTACAAAAATGCTTTGTTGTAATCTTGTTTCAGACACCACCATATTCTGAGAACATATACTTTTTTATATATATACATGTACACATATATCGATTGTGTATATTTGTTTGGAATGACTACTACCTCGAAATGACTAATCCTCGTTAGGAACTTTGTAGTTGGTACGATGATTTATATATGTAAATATATATATATATATATATATATATATATATATATATATATATATATATATATATATATATATATATATACATATATATATACATATATATATATATATATATATATATATATATATATATATATATATATATATATATATATATATATATATATATATATATGCAATCGATTGTGTATATTTCTGGGAATGATTACTACCCGCTGGGAACTTTGTAGTTGGTACGATGCTTTAGCCATGTTCCGCTATATGTTGCTACAAGTATGTAAGCTACAGCAATCCAAGTTTAAAAGCAGTATATTCAGATCAGCCACTGTAAATCTATCTTGTGATTAATGAACTTTTAAAATGATGATTACTAACAAAAGGAATAAACCTTAGGCTGAGCCGTCCGTCCGCATAATGTATACCCATGTATGTACATTACAATCTAGTCCAAGATGAGGTGACCATGCGGCAACAAAATGGCCGTCCAATTGCGAATGTTTAATATGTTAATTGCAATGAATAAGTCTAATTTTTGAAAGGCACAATACACATCAGAAACAAAAAAAAATGTGCATTCAAGCAATGACGTGGGCGGCGATACTTTATGATATTGCAGTTCATGTGATCACAGACGTTGACGGTAAATTGTATTACAAACACCAACAATTTTGCAGATAACTTTTAGAAAGATTACGAACCATACTTTATTTTCTAATATTATTTGACAAAATTCTTCAATTAGTGAAGAAGCACCATCTCGCCAGATCATACTAGTTGCTAGAATCATATGAAACACTTTACCAGATTAAGTCTGTGTTACTTGGCATTGGGCAAATGAACGACACATCTATACCCATGTATGCCCCCGAGCAAAGTCATTGTACGCCTTTTTAAAAACAAGCACTTTCGGTCCTGACAATATCCAGATATCCCGTCAGGTGACGAGAGAGATAAAAGGCAAAAGGTTAGCTACACTTCTTTTCGGCAAGATATAGGCTACCTTTGCGAAATAAAGTAAATTCACTTCAATATAGTGTACTTTTTAGGTTTTGTTGACATTTTACATGGTCTAAAAGCAATACTAGGTAGTCATCAACAACCAATTTGAGGAATAATAAAAGTCAAATATTTTGACATCATGATCATCGGTTGATGTAATACATATTACCGATTTTTACTGGTAAAATCACCATCAAGCCCATCTGAAATAGACCACACATAATAATTGATGTCTCTGAAAAATGTTGACAAAAATTGACTCAGACAGACCAGCGCAATGCATTAACTCTAAAGAAATACTGATTTTTATCCAATCGCAAACGTAAACCTTCCTTGTCCATGATTCATGAAATGCATTGGATTTGAACACATGTCCATAATTATTGTTCTATTGCTGAAATTGGTTTTATAAAGTACAACTCTGTTCACATAGGAAATGTGTTGTCAACTGAGAGAAACATCGTTTTCCCTCAGCGACACGTACGTTTCTGTTTCTCTGTGCAAACACACGATGTCGACGAAGTATATACATACTGTGGCTGGCCATCCAGGGCCTTCTGTTTTAATCCATCAAATCAACATGCCTACATGTCGCTTTGTTACATCTCAAAGTTTTCCTTGATTTCGTGCACATAAATATAACGGCAATGCACTAAACTTATTCCACTGTATAAATCTGACATGATAAAAACACTGTGTTGGTTTAAGCAGATGTGATGTCCATGAGCATGCAAAATTTACAGTTCGCGTGACTGGGGATGGAATAGTATTTTTTCGGAATTAGCTCCCCACCACAGCACAAATATATGCTTCTTTAATCACATTCCAGCTATACTGCCATGAACTTGTACCAAACTTCGTGTGTATATTCAAAATTTGGCCTCAGAACGGAGTCTGAAAATTATTCTGCAAGCATAAAACAAAAATCAAACACTGAGTATTATTTTACAGTTATTTTTGAGAATACAACACACACATGCATACATACATACACACATACATACATACATACATACATACATACATACATACATACATACATACATACATACATACATAATTAGAGAGAGAGAGAGAGAGAGAGAGAGAGAGAGAGAGAGAGAGAGAGAGAGAGAGAGAGAGAGAGAGAGAGAGAGAGAGAGAGAGAGAGAGAGAGAGAGAGAGAGAGAGAGAGGAGAGAGAGAGAGAGAGAGAGAGAGAGAGAGAGAGAGAGAGAGAGAGCTTGCCTTTACCCTGGATACTCATAGCGAATCGCCAGAAAAATTCAGCAACCCACTGGGTGGACTATGCAAGCAGATATATTATTTTTTGCAATACATAGCGAGAACTCAAACGTACTTTTTACAAAAATATTACGTTCATTTTAGTAACACAATGGAATCTATCAACCATGATAGGCTCTATTCAATATTACGGACAATATTATGGAATCTATGTTGATAAAGGTCAAACACCGAATCTAGAGGTAAACTGCTAACGTATCATTGAATGGACCAGCATTGCTATAAACGATGGCATTATGATGTTCCAGGAAAGTTACTTTTTGATTGACAATTACTTCATAGACAAGTAAGGTTATAAATTATTAAAGTAAAATCTAGTCACCTCTGCGGACGCAGAGATGATTTTTGGAAACTTAAACCTAAGACTCAGAAAAATACGCACGTGGTGCGGAGTGCGTGGATAGCTCTGCGATTCTATGCAACAAGTTGAATGTTTTCCGTACGATTTTTGGTAACTTTGATCCAAGATTTAGATAAATACATACGTGGTTTGGAGCATCTGGGTAGTTCTGAGTCTCTAGGCAGAAAGCTGAATGCTTTCCATACGACATGCCTCCCTTCATATTGGTTTCATTCAGGAAATTCCCCGTGTAAAACTGCACGCCAGGCTGGTTTGTGTAGACCTCCATGATGCGGCCTGATGGCGGGTGCTCCACCCTGACAAAATGCAAACACTTGTAATTTTCAATAAACAGACTCCTGACCCAATTGATAATGCATACTATTTATGTTAAATCATGGTTGAATCGACTTCCTTCAAATATGGGTACTCTAACTATCTTCAGTTGTTTAAATGTTGTTACCGTGTCAACAAAGAGCACTAAAGCATTGAACCAGGTTATGCTAGCAAATATCTTATACGGGTCGAATCTTTAAGACCTTTAATTGGATTGGAATTGAGGATAGAATATTCGTATCGATTTGGATTTTACTGACTGGACTATGCAGTCAAAACCGTTAAGAAAAAACGCAACGAAACTCGCGTGATCGACTATAAAAATGAGAGAAGAAAGTTTGCATATTTGCACTGACTTGGCTGCTAACTTCCTGCCCGTGGGTCCACGGAGCACAAATGTGTTGTCATAGCCTCCGCCGGTTACATTGAATATGATATCTCCAAGTGTTAGGCCAGATCGCAGATCATACACACTCCCCGCTACATCTCGTATTTCGCCTTAATACAATTACAAAAAAGAGGTGAGATTGCCCGATCATAATAGAGAAAGTGAAGCAAATCTAATCCTTTGCACGGCTTCAAATGACACATAATTATGAATCAGTGTCTCCACATTTAAAGCTGTACAAACTGGTGAGTTTTGTCACCCCAGTAATATTTCGGGCATTGCTTGCCACAGCCAAGTTACGGACATGTATTTCTCAAAGTAAATGTTTGACACAAAAGAGATGCAAAGCTGTCTTGCCATGAATGACTTAGTGGCATTTTTAAGTGTCAATTATTTCCATCAAATACTCGTTGTGTGTGTGTGTGTGTGTGTGTATGTGTGTGTGTGTGTGTGTGTGTGTGTGTGTGTGTGTGTGTGTGTGTGTGTGTGTGTGTGTGTGTGTGTGTGTGTGTGTGTGTGTGTGTGTGTGTTTTGCGGGCAGGGTCTTTCGCTTGATCCTTTTGTCTCAGCGCAAAGACAGTATAATTTTCATGGAATAGCCATCATGATTTATAAGTACCTCATATTTACAAAGTTTTGTGCCTGTCAAGAGAACAGTGTACGGTTTTTGGCACATATTCCAGCAACATATGTGCCGGGAAAAAAAATTAATTGCATATACAGGAGCTGCCAAGAACAACGACCAAAGGTAAATGGTCGCGTGCATTTAAACTTTTGCATGATTATCTTTACCAGTGGGGATAAGTTTGTTGTCCACAACAGGATATTTGTCTGCATAAATGGTCACTTTGTGGTCGTATATGTTACTAGTGCCCTGCAAAATAAGAAACCAAACCAGCACCGGTAATACGTCTGTCCCTAACTGGAAGTGTCAAAATACTCACAATTCCCTGGGCCCAACAGACGAATTTCCCAACAATACACACGAAGACCCAGCCTGAGGACCAAACCCGTCCGACTGTAATGATAGCTAAGCCAGGTTTGACAAAAATATTGTTACCCTGCACTGAAATATTTTGTCCATTTTTTGTTGAAAGTATTACTGTAACAATGACGCTTTATTCAGACTTCAATTCTCAGACTTCAAAAGATATGCCACATCGGTTTGCTTTTGCAGTGAATTTTAAGACACTGGCACCTGATCTCTCTTTAAGTTCTCCATCAATTAAAAACCGTTTGCTCAAGATCAAACAATAAAAAATAATATAGGAATAAAGTAAATCAGAGCTATATTATATACATATCCTTGTCATGACACGTAGAGAAAATTCCACTGACAGTTGTTCTGACATGCACGCTATTTATATTTATGCAGCACACCTAATATTTAGGTGTGCTCAGTTTCGAAATAGGACATTGTTCGTTGCTTTGGTAGCAGGGGTGGGGGTTTTACACATTTCTTGAAGGTAACGGTCCGCAATTATAAGAAAATGGGCACAGGAATCAAATGGAAGGCCTGAGCATCTGACTGTAATTCACCTAGCTTCAAAGAAAAGATGGTATATTTTAGTTGGTTTCCTGGTCTAAATGTTACTGGTTTATTACACGGTAGCTGATAAATCTGGCTTCCAGTCGAAAAAAGAATTACTATGGAAGATAACCGACAGATAAATATATCTAGTGTTGTGTATTCATTCTGATAATATTAGAGTTATATGAAAATTGAAATCCATTGACTAAGCATCGTGATGGATAACAGCTACAGAACACACGTTCAAAGAAGACTCAAAAATCAATGTTTGTCGAAGTATTTAAAAATGTAAATAATTTGTGTCCATATTTGCGTTGGCATTGGCCCAAGTTATGATTCTCAAAAATAACACCATACCGTGTCTGTCTGAATTCAAGCATCTAATTTTGTAATTCACTAAAAATGACTTTATACTCGTACTAAAAAACTCAAGTATTCGGAAAAAGGTACATAAGAGAAGAGTACGACAGATACACCACCTGTCCGGCAAGGTTGAAATAACCATGGCTGGTTAAATTGATGGGGGTTGCTTTCCCTTTGGTCGTTGCCTTAAAACGTATATAAATCTGATTGTCTTCTGTCAACTCATAGTCCACAGTGGCCGTCACTTCTCCGGGAAAACCTTCGTCTCCGTCCGGGCTTATGTGAGTGAGAGTGAGCCGTGGTTTAGCTGTATCCATTTTTGCAGCCCATATTGCCTATGTTCACAAAATAATGTCCTTGAAAATTCAAGTTTGATAACATGCCCCCCCCCCCCCCCCATACACACACACATACACAAAAACAAAGCCAGTTTGTAGCTCAACTGAATTGTCATGCAGGTAAGCTTATATAATGGCCCATGGATCGAGCATCTGTCTGCCGAACATCCGTCAGTCCACAGTTTGTATTTTCATCTTGTGAAAAACGTTGGATTGATCCCCTTGAAATTGCTGGGATGTATTTTGGATAATACTCTATTTTTGAAGGAAATTTTTGAAAAATACTTCTCAAGAAATATTTTGGCCAGTAACTTCAAAATAGTGTCGGAACTCGACGCTGCAACCTTTTTCATGAATTGAGAAGTCTTATTTTATATTCGATATTCTCCGAAAATGCTGGTTTCTCAAACTTGGCAATTATGCATCTTGACTTGGATTCACTTGGCGCAGGGGGATGGAGGTATGTTTGTTTCTTTGTTGTTTTTGTTTTTGTCCTTTTGTTTGGTTGTTTGTTTGTCTTGTGTTTTGTTTTTTAAGAATGTAATGATCAACAATAGAACATGTCAGAACGGCAAATTGGAAGATTCTAATGCAAACAGTTTTTTTCGGGTTTTTCAATTGGTCAGGCGCCAGTCATTTTACTTATATATATACATATTTGTTCACTCCAAGGAGAAAGTTTTGGTAAAAAATCAATTCTTTTTCTCTAATATAAAACCGCTGGATAAATTGCTTTGAAATGACAAGCAGACATACCTTACTATCTCTTCCACTTAATTAATGCACATAGGTGACTCTGACCAATTCCCAGAGCCACATGTCAATTTAAATTAGCCTTTTTTGTAATTCATGGGCAAGATTTGCATCATATTTGGATGAAAGTGGACCCAATTTTTAAAGTCATACAATTTTCATGCATTTTATCTTGGAATGATAAGACGCGAAATGTATGAGATAATGCTTTGAAGTTGCACATAATGGGGTTTGAGAGCCAGCTAGTGAATGCATACGGGTGATCCTAATCTGACCTCCAAATTTACAGACTACTTCAGTAAATTTTGCTGTCCACTTTAGGCGTGATGTGTCACACAATGCTGAAATGTATTGGAACTATTTTCAACTTATATGGGTATAAGCTATTATATGATACATGCCATAGTTCAAAATTATGTCCGTACTTTTCTATTGGCAGGGGAGCCCAATGTAATTAAAATGTGTCTTGCTTTTGTTGTAGTTAATGCAAAAAAAAGGACGACCATGCCACAAAAGCCTCAGTGTGTTTCATAAATTCTTTTATATAGATTTTGTATTAGTATGAAACGGTACTTTATTATTGCACAGAACATTTCATATCAATCCCCTAATGTCTTAATTTCTTTTTTGCACATGTTCATTACAGACATAACTTGAAAATTATATAAAACCTCACTACTGTTGTTTGTTTGTCTTGGTAAGTTCAGACTATGCTTGGACTAGAATAAGTGGGCGTATACCATGCTTATGCAGCTTAGATGAAGTGGCCGTGTACCTACCTTGTGCCAACCATTTATACCGCCATGTAAACTATTCGGACCATTATTGATGGTCACGTGATAGGTTGTGCCGTCAACAGAAAACATGCCACTTTTTATCCGATTTGCATACCGGCCAACCAACGTTCCAAGATATGGCCCATTATCTTCATAACCTAAAAAAGAAAAAAATGCAAAGAGCTCTTCAAATGGAACAACGTCGTATCAACAATCCACATGAAACCACAACTTCGACATTTAGAGCCCGGTTCGTGTGTGTGCTATGTAATTTTTTCTCGAAATTCGACAATGCTATTACTGTTACACAAGAATCTCATAAATGCGATCTCTGACCATTTATGTTTCACTATGTAGTCCATATAGCAAAAAAAGCGACTATCGGCGGTGTTTACACAATCTGTTTTCAACTGGTGTCCCATTGTCTGCCAGATTCAATTTGTAGTTTATGGGCACTTGTCCTTAACCTCGCTGAAGCAGCTCTATGCTGTGGGTTTTTGCTCATTATAGTCGTAGTTATGGTTTTTGCCCAAAGGGGGCACTATGCAATTTTAATGTAACCGTTGGCCCATAGAGGGCGGTACTGGTTACACCTTATATAAACACCCGCCGGTACTTTCGGACCGGTATCCACAAAGCTCCATCTTTGACTCAACGGGGGGGGGGGGGGGGGGGTCTTGCCTCGTGTGTCCTGTGTGGCAACTTAATTCATATCCTCCGGGCGACTTCGGTGCCCCACACAAAATCCACATTCTGGCGCCAACCACTGCCTAAAACTGATAACTGTACGGCGTTGTATTTACATTTTCAGGTAAAGCTCACTCTGTAAAAGTCCTATTATATATATGTACATTTTATTCATTCGAAATCATAACCAGCCCTTAACACTAATAACACATATATATTTTGGATACTACCTCTCCAAAATATCCAGTCGGGACTAACCCACATACTTGTCTGCCATATTGAATATTTTGGGTTTTGCACACAAAGGTTTGTAAATGGGGATAGTATTGGGAAGATCTAGGGGGGAGGTATAATATATGAAACCAAATGTATATATTTTGCAAATGTTTCAGAGCATCAATCATGATATGATATATGCTGTGGCCGCGATTCACTGATATATGTTGTGGCGGCGATTCGCTTTGACATCCAAATCAAATGTGTTTTTGTGCGACTGTCTCGCAATCAATGCATTGCGCAATGTTCAAAATGACGCTCACCAGGTGTTGGTTCAAGGTATGGTGTCGCATTTCGATTTGTGATCGGCGATGATAAGTGCTTCAGACACAACCGAGCGGGCAGAGGGTACTTTAATGACCGTTTGCCATGGTATCAGAGAGAACACCACGAACACATGGAACCTTGCTAAATATTGCTATAACGATCACCGAACAATGGGGGCAATGCTGTTTCACCGAACAACTGTGGCTATGCAGCTATGCTGTTTCACCGGCCCGAGTGAATCCTTCAGGCAAGTTGAAATAAACTGTTGTGTTTGAGTTGACTATACTGCAATATAACGGCACACGAGGGCCACTTTCTTTCTATAATCTTTCAGCCAAGGTCGATCAATTTTTGTCCGGAAAGGGCGGCTTGAAAGTACTTTTTTTTTGGGGGGGGGGCATTAGTTTCAGGGCTGGGCCTTTTGTAGTAGGGTCTGTCAGGTTACCGGAAGAACACATATATTTTTGTAAGACCTTAGGTAACTTAGAAATTTGTTGAAACACGTTTAAAATGGATGTTCTTTCCCTTTTGACACATTACCTCCTTTGACGTCAGTTTCATTTGTTACCTGGGCCCAGCTGCAGGCACTTGTTAATTAAAAAACTTTGAACCTTTGAACTTTTGATATCTGACGTCGGTTAGAGAATTCATAAAATCACTGGATGGGGAGTATTATAGTCTATAACATGTTTATAATGGATGTTCTTTCCCTTTTGACACATTACCTCCTTTGACGTCAGTTTCATTTGTTACCTGGGCCCAGCTGGAGGCACTTGTTTATCAAAAAACTTTGAACCTTTGAACTTTTTATATCTGACGTCGGTCATACAATACATAAAATCACTGGATGGGGAGTATTATAGTCTATAATCATGTATGTAAAAGTATAATTGTTCCAACAATAATCCAAATCGCCAATATAACTGGCGCGGCAACACAGGAGGTATACCATCGTCCTCCGGACAAATTTATAAAGAGGATACATCCCAAGTTCAAGGGATTTATCTGGAATCCTGCTTTTTTAAATCCCGGAGCAAAGCGTAGGGATTTAAAAATGCAGGTTTCCAGATAAATCACGAGAACAAGGGATGTATCCTTTTCATACCATGCCTTCTTTGTTTTCATGACTATAAATGCATTTTAAAATGTATTCACCAAAGCAAATCAGTCCTGTGTTGAAATTTAGCCACGGAAATTAAAGCAGGGATATATGTGTAAGCAGGTGACATATATATCCCTTGAGAAAACAAAGGAGGCATGGTATAAATAGAAAATGAATATAAAGACACCTTCATCACCTTTGAGGCTCATGTGTTCAGACTATCTTTGCAAAAGTACACATTTTCCAAACGACAAATGTCAACTTCATGACATCATCCTCACATGCCGTTGAATGAGCACGTCTCCTATTTTTTGTGTTAATATTTAAAACCAGATGGCAGTATGATAGCGTAATCTTCATCATCCGGTACAGTGGCTTCATCGGTTGAGGATCCGTGATTTTGATTAAAGACAATAATACAAAATTACCTTAACATATTATTGAGAATCAGGTTTTGTGTAAATTCCAAAATATCCATATAAACATTTTATTCCTTCAATTTAGTTTTGAGAGGTCAACAGTATTAGTAGACTTCGAAAAGAACTGACCTCTTTTACTTCCTGAAAGACCGCAAAGAAACGTGCTCGCGATTAAAGGGGTCCTGCGGTGATAATTTACAATTTTTGAGTTGTTCCATCCAATAAATGGGAACCAATATCAGAAAATGCAAACTTTATTCCCAACTGGATAAGCAGATATCAAGTTTTCTTAGATATGTAAATGAGGGGTTGTGATGTCATCTGGACTAACTGCTACAGCTAATGCAATGACAGCATAGTAAAACTTTGACAAAAACATGGAAACCTGACCAAGTACACATATTCAACTTTTACTATGGATGAAGCAGTGTGTATAGATATAATCAAATTTACTACACTGAGATATTTACTCATTTAATGAGGATTAATAAGGAAAGAAAAATGCAGAAATCAATATACACAAGCTAAAAGCTCCTGAGGTTGTGTAATCAACTACTGAAGCAGGTGTCAACTAATATACCACACTGATAAGATCAAAGGGGGTGATTAACACAGTACACAAGTCATTATGATATGCCTGCTAATGTTGTGTATCTCAGCTTAGTGCCCACTCAAGGTTTGTGTATTATATATGGAAGGTAGCCCAAGTGACATCACACATCAGAACACCTACTGGAAATATAAAATAGCTCTAACTAAATACCTGTTTGAGAAAAAATGTTGAAAATTTGTCACATGAACACCTAAAATGACCATTAATGACTAAAAAAAGTAAAAACTTTCACTGCTGTTCCCCTTTAAAGAGCTACTCAATGCCAAATTATCCCCGCATGAAAGACACACAAAAACAAAAAAGCTACGGCGTTTTTTGCCCACAACCAATCAATCATTTCAAAAGTTAACTTTTGTCGTTATCATCATTTCTGTCTGAACAGCTAAATTAAAAAAAGTAAAGGTTTAAATAGTTCTTTCGAAAAGAATTGACTCAAAATGACTCTGCGGTAAATTATTTTCTCTTTTTTTCCGCACGTTCGGGAGAAAAGACGTGCAACATTGATGTTTTTACCTGCCAAATTTTTATATCCCAGAGCTACATCTACAAGTTTGCCCATTTTGTCGGGTACCTTGATAACCGTCATTATGCCACCCAGAGTAATCACGTGTAGCTCCATCTCATTCTTGTTCTTGAAGATGAACCTATAATCAAAAAACGGAACAAGACTGTTAAAAGAACGGAATCGGAAACTATTTTCAAACCAAAAATAACAATTTGAAATTGTAATAAACAATTTTGATTGTGTCCATATATATATTTAATTGTAATGGAATCATCCATTGTACTTTCGTAGACTTTAAGGAACATGAGCTAAAGTGATAACATGAGATAAAGTATATTAAATTGCATGCTGTATCTTCTTACCGATCAACGTCTTTGCCTTTCTTTGTTTTACCATATGTGTCTTTGGTAAGTGTCACGGTGGATGCCTGAAAATAAATATGAGTCATAAATAAACCATATCAAAAAGCTACCTTTAATCTCAACTCTCCTTGTGGATTATGCTGAACAACATTAGAGTGATATGGTTTTAACCACGGTAATTTTTTTTTTACTCTTTCAGTGAATTTAAAACAATAGTTCTTTTTTGTTTAAGAATATTTCTGTATTCTTGATCACCTAATAGTACATTGAAATATACTAAACTAAAGGTTCTCCTGACTCGGAGAGAAAAAACGGTATATACAACACACACAGGACAAAACGGACTCCGAAAACATACACTATACGAAAAAGAAAGAACAAATAGAAAAAACCTTCATCATACCAATGAAAAGGCCCACCGTACTGTCAACGTATATAAAGTGTAGCATTATGTAATTGTGACATATATAGGCTGTATTAACCCAAATAAACTAAAGGGTCTTCAGCGAGTAACTACTCAACATGTTTCGGAGCCTATTACCCGTACATGTCTCTCTGAGTAGCGGCTCCTTGTCTAAGCTAAATATTCAGCAAAGACAACCCACATAATAATGAATAAAAATGAACGTGGCAAATGATGAGTTAGCTAAATACGTGAAGTTTTGCTTATAAATGCAGAGCTTCATTATGAAACAACTGATATGTAGTTTCATTGGGAAAAAACATTAACAAGCAGTGGATTCGATCACATTCATTTTGCAGAGATGCCAACTCAGACCTGATACATCCAGTCTCAAATGGGCATGTAAAATATATCGAGATCTTATACCATAAGAATAATAAGTGAGTGCAAAATTCACTGATTAAAAGAGTATTTTTGAGACGAAGCTTAAATTGGTCAACTGTTGTAGACTGTCTTATATCAAGAGGTATATCGTTCCAGAGTTTAACAGTAGATGGGACGAATGACTTGTCAGTACGTTCAGTTGTTAGTTTGATTTGACGGAGGCATCGGCAATTTATAAGATTATGGTTAGATTGTGTATCAGTGTGAGGTATCTGATCAGATAAATAAGCTGGGGTTAATGTATTGATCATTTTGAAAAACAAAATCAGTTTAAAGTGTTATCTTCTGTTGGCCAAGGTAGGTCAGTCAATTTCGGTTAATGGGAGATAACGGGGAGTGTGGTTTCTAGCACCAATGCATATACAAGCTGCATCAAACCGTAATAATTCCAGCAAATTGGCAAGGGTATCTGAAACAATCACAAAAAATGACACATCCATATTCCAGATGGGGCGTATCATAGATTTATAAGTCTGGAGAGTGTATTACGTGAGAGTTTGTATTTGTGTGTTTTCTAGCCTTGTCAATAATTGTTGTGAGTTCATATGTCTCGTATTGTATTTTTTTCTTTCTTACATCGATGTGTATTTAAGACAGATAGTATTGTATTTGGTTGTACACGAGGAGAGGACACTACATTAGCTATATTTAGCTACACGTCCGATCCTCTTTAAAGAAATAAAGCATATTACTACTGTTGTGATATGAGCATGCGATTTCAAGTTATAGGACAGGGTTAAGCCTAAATGGTATGAGTAGTGCCTTCCGGTAAAACAAAATCACCAAGATATAGAGGAGGAGGTGGATAGATTTTGACGCGTTTAGTAGAAACATGAAGAGTTACAGATATAATAGCGTTAAAGGTGACTTCCCACTGTTTTCCCCAAATGGAAATTCGCTGTGCAGAAAAAAGGGGGTCATATATTATCTCTAAAAAACTTGTGTCATCTTCAAAGGGTCTGATATCGCAATTGATATTTTTCAGTAATGTATTTGATAAAAACTAGGAAAAGCAGAGACCCAATAATGGAACCTTGAGGGACCCCTGCTTCAACAGGAAGCAGCAAAGAAGACGGCCCGTTAATGTTTACATGTTGGAAACGCTTAGATAAATAACTACTCATAAGGTTGAGGACGGGACAGCCCGTACCAAGTTGTTTCAATTTAAAGATAAGCCCTTCATTCCACACACGGTCAAAGGCCTTGCTCAAGTCTAAAAAGACCATCCTGGCATCTTTTTTCAGTTCCAAGTCAATATAGATGTCATGTAAATTTTTGTCAGGTTGATTTATGGTAGAATCGTTCGGCTTAAAGTCTCATTTTTTTGCGGCAGAAGTCCATGAAGCATAAAATATTCATATGATACATTGAAAATCAACCTTGAAAAGACTTAAGATACTTTGCACAAAAGAGAGAGAGAGATAGGGTCATAATTACTTTTACATTGCTCTTCAGAATTTTTTCAAAACGGGATAAACATTGGAAATATTTCAGGGGTCAGGACAGTTCGAAGAAGCAGAAGAAGAGGTAAATAATTTGGTAAGTGACCCACAAATTCTAGGGACTGTATTTTTTTATATGGTATTTCCTATACCATGCGGACCAGACGCAGAGGCAGTCTTGAGGGATTGAAGAACGTTTTTCACGGAAGATTCATAAACATCAAAGAAATTAAGTCTAGCTTCCGTTCTATATAAAAATTCAGGAAGAGGCATATGGTTGTGTTCCTTGGGAAGTTAACACTAAACACTTAAATATCTGTTAAAATTTTGGCACTTATCAGCATTGCCAGTAATAACACTGCCGTATTCTAGAAAGGTGTGCTAGAATGATTAATTTTCGAACCAAAGATGCTTTGGCTCATGTTCCACCACCTTTTGCGATCAATATTGCTGGAGTTAGGTTCGTTGCGGAGTTAGGCAAAGTATAATCTCTATTTTGTTCTGTTGAAATTTCCCCATTCAATCCGATGGATTTCAGCAGAAATAAATAATCTAATATGATCTGGAAATACTTTAAACGCTCTTGTAAAAGGTACCAATACATAGCTTCTTGCTTGAGGAATCAATGATACCCGTATGTAAATGTAACATACCAGTGTCAAATTTGAACACTGTAACCACCACTTGAATTTGTTATCAACATTCTACCATTTTTAAATGATGATGATGTGGTTTATTATTATTCGTTTAATCATTTCGTACACACGTGGTACAATTATACTTATGAGAAAAGACGAAAAACACACACACACACACACACACACACACACACACACACACACAACTCAGGAGAGTCTACATATATACCATTTACTTAATTACATGTACAAACTTCCCATAATTACTATAATATTAGCCATGGCTCCACTTTACAAGTATATAAAATATTCTCACTATGACACACAAAGATGGAATGCCATGGGACAGAGTTCCTGCCTGGAACGTATCTTTTGATATCTATGTTCTTGAGCAAGACTGAATTCTCTTATGAATGAGCTTGACTTAACATGATTGTCTTCGAAGTATACCTCTGCTGTGTTTGACATGCAATGTGAAATATATTGCACATAGAGTGTTATCGAAGCCTCCAAATTGGAGAAATACCAGTACAGCTACACGTAGATACTCACATGTGCACATAAAAATATCACAGCCACATACAATATGTCAGTGACCATATAAATTACTAGGAGCTGTTTTAATGTTGCACAATATGTGCAGATTTGTAAAATTTTACAGTTAGCGTTGTTTTAACACTAATGGGTCGCGCAATTGTCCCAGCTTTGGTAGTTGTGCCGGTGGTCGTTACGATGCCGGTACCCGGTCTGAGAACCCAAGTCTTGACAGTCATAGTTACTGACGGAACAATGTTGTGTCACAATTTTGGTCATGAATAATGATAAATTAATTGGGGAAAAAGAACAAATGTCCTGGAATAAGAGTAACTTGAAGACTAGAAAAGAAGATTTGCTTCAAAGCAAATTTGTCTGTGTGCCTTCAAAAGTTGTAATATTCCCGGCTACAACTTTTGTCCTTTGGTATTTCACATTCCATTAAGCTTATGGCTGCATGAAAATTTCAAAAACCGAATGACCTTGACCTTCGACCTTTACAGGTCACATGTAAATTGCAAAAATGTACAGTATTACAATACCCACAATTAAAGGCCCAACATGAACCAAATCAGATGAAAATTGACCAAGTTATGGCAAGATGAAACTTTCCAAGGGCCAGATGACCTTGACTTTCGCCCTTTAGAGGTTACAGGTTCTTACAAAAACATGCAGTGTTACAGTTGCTACAATTTGAGCCCAACGTGATCAAAATTGGATAAAAATTGACCCAGTTATGGCTAGATGAAACTTTCAAAGGTCATAATGACCTTGACCTTTGACCTTTAGAGGTCACATGTAAATAACAAAAATGTGCAGTGTTCAAATAGCTACGATTTGAGTTCAACATGATCAGAATTGGATAAAAATTGACTGAGTTATGGCTAGATGAAAATTTCAAAGGTCCAAATGACCTATATCTTCGACCTTTAGAGGTCACATGCAAATTATAAAAATGTGCAGTGCTTCAATAGCTACAATTTGAGCCCAACATGATCAAAATTGGATAAAAATTGACCGAGCTATGACTGGATGAAAATTTCATAGATCCAAATGACCTTGACCTTTGACCTTTAAAGGTCACATGTAAATTACAAACATGTGCAGAGTTACAAAGATATTAATTGAAGTTAGATTGGTTACCTTTACCCTATTATAGTTTTGAAGATATTCAAGATTTATATTTTCAAATGACCCTAATTTGGATAATTTTCAAAAACGCTGAACCTCTTTAAAAAAACTCAAGACCTCATGTATAATCATGCCAAGTTTGGAATTTTAATACTTTTCTAATGAAATGTCGGACAAATTTGCCTGTAAAGAAGAAAGAAAGAAAGAAAGAAAGAAAGAAAGAAAGAAAGAAAGAAAGAAAGAAAGAAAGAAAGAAAGAAAGAAAGAAAGAAAGAAAGAAAGAAAGAAAGAAAGAAAGAAAGAAAGAAAGAAAGAAAGAAAGAAAGAAAGAAAGAAAGAAAGAAAGAAAGAAAGAAAGAAAGAAAGAAAGAAAGAAAGAAAGAAAGAAAGAAAGAAAGAAAGAAAAGAAATTCCTAGAAAAACAATATGTCTGTGTTGGCACACAGATATAATAAAGGTTGTTTTTCACACATTCACCCTATTTCACAAGTTTTGTTGAGAATTACCATCTGCCTATGTGTCACAAACTGTACAAGACACCTTGTCTGATTTTTTTTTTTTTAAGAGAGCGTTCCGAATATTCGAAATAAAAATTCTGCTTACATTTCAGCAAGCATTCCTCAAGAACGTTTGTATTATGTTCTAATAGCCACTGACTAGGGTGATTTTTTTTTCAAAACTTGTCAACATACACTATTATTCAATTTAATTAACTTTTTGTTTTCATTTCTAGCTCCTGGTATATTCAAGTGCAAATTACGCATTTGCTGATAGATCTACCGGATTAAAGCAAAAGAATTTTATTTGCGATGAAACTTTCTCCGGATGTCATTTACTTTAATTGTTCAGGAAATTGCCCATGCTCGAAATGACAAGGAACCTATCCAGCAATATATGGCCATGACGTACACTTAAACCGGTGTACTGGTCGATCTGTCCTTACTCCATCAGTCAACGCAGCTAATCGCAAATTGCTAGTCGATCTCATTTGCAACCAATGGTGGCATCACCATTATCGGATGAATTTGTTTACTGTGTTCAACATACCATTCTCTTCCAAACAAAGGCCACCTGGAGCACCACGTAAAGCTGTTTGGGTTACAATGTTATCAAATTTCAGTTACGAATGTTTCTGCATCTCTTTATCCGCCATTTATCCAATGACAAGTCCTCCCAACACATGCAAATCAAAGTTGTGACCAGAGGCACATGTTGCTGAATCAGTATACAAATTGTATTCGTAGGCTTGGTCGGTAATGTGAGAGAAAAGGGAAGATGCAAACAAAAGGCACCACGTGACACTCAGCTTTGTGCCACTAACGTGCGCTTGCAATGTCATCGGTTAAACGACTAAATTCCAAGCACCCGTAAGCACGTTCGGCATTTATCCAGAAAATATTTAGTTTGCATGGATCTCCATTTTTATGAAATTTAAACTTCATTTTACTGTTTCATTCGGTTTCATATTTTTTATAATTTTAGAAGATAGTCTAGATGTCATGTGATGAAGGATGGTTAAGAGGTCACACACACAGAGTAAAAGTTATCTTGAAAATGCAGTTCATCTCTTAATATTTATAATTACGCAAGTGTCTGTACATATGCCCTATGTTTTATATTATTATCATCCATATTTTTCTGTTCATTTTTTTTCCTAGCATCATTACTGTATTTTACTGTTGTTCTAGAAATTTTCTCGCGTAATTAAGACTATTATACAAAAACATTACAGTATCACGCGACAATGCAGCATGAAACTAGAAAAGACGATTTGCTTCATAGCAAATCTGTCTGGGTGAATTCAAAATGAGAACAGTTTGAAATGCTACACTTTACCATTGTTCCTCACATTCTAAATTTTGTGTTTTAGCATAATTTGCATAAATTAAAATTTCCACATCTTTGGTTCACGGTTCACGAACCGCCGTTCTGTCACAAACTTGCAAATTGAAGTTAGAATGGCACCTAAATGTACAATAGTTTTGAAGTTATTCAATATATAAATTTTTTGTATTCACAAAATTTGCATAAAGTACAACTTTACAATTTTGGTTCATTGGATGCGGCTATGTCACAAACCCACAAATTAAAATTGGAATGACAACTTTATCTATAATACTGATTGTGGCTATTCAGGCTTTAAATTTTGCGTATTCGCCTAATTTGCATAAATTAAAATACTTCAACATTGGTTCATGGTTTGTTGGATGCGGCTGTGTCAAAAGCCCTCAACTTGAAGTTGAAATGGAATATCTGTCTATAATAGTTTTAAAGATATTCAAAAGTTTTAAATTTTGCATAATCACCTAATTTGCATAAATCAAAATCCTACAATTTTCGTTCATGGTTCATTAGATGCGGCTTTGCCACAAACCCACAAATTGAAGTCAGGATGGCATCTCTATCTATAATATTTTAGGAGATACTCAACTTTTAAAATTTTTTAATGCCCATAATTGGTACAATTTAAAATTCTACAACTTCCAGTTGCTTACCATCATATTGACAGGTGTCACAGACCTATACATGCACGTTAAAATTTTGTGTCAATCTGCACTAGTTTGGAAGATATGGAAGTTTTAAAATTTTAATTGCCCTTTATTTGCATAATTTTAATTACTATTCCCAACGATGTGCACAATTTCACTGGCAAGTCAGTCACCATGGCAAGTTTGGTGATGTTCGGAATAATAGTGTCCGAGAGAAACTCCAAACAAATTTGGTCGTAGAGAAGATAGAAAGAACTACAAAAGAAGATTTGCTTCACAGCAAATCTGTCTGGGTGCCTTCAAAATGAGAACAGTTTGAAATGCTACACTTTGCCATTGTTCAACATAATCTAAAGTTTGTGTATGAGTCTAATTTACATATATTAAAATGCTACGACTTCGGTCCTTGGTTCATTGGATGTGGACATGTCACAAACTCACAAACTGAAGTTTTAATGACGCCACTGACCAGTTTTGAAACTATTCAAAATTTAAAGTTTGCCCTACAACTTTGGTATACGGTTCATTGGATACGGTCATGTCACAAACCTACAAATTGAAGTTGGAGTGGTACTGTGTATAGCAGTTTTGAAATTGTTCAAGATTTTAATTTTGTGTATTCGCCTTATTTGCATGATTTAAACTCTGATAACTTAGGTTCATGGTTCATTTGATGCACCTATGTAAACCTTTAAAGTAAAGTTGAAATGGCACCGCTATCTCTAATAGTTTTGAAAATATTCCATATTTAAATTTTGTGTTCTCGCCTAATTTGTATATAATATAATTCTACAACTTTGGTTCATGGTTCATTAGATGCGGCTATGTCACAGACCTGCAAATGGAAATGGCACCTCCATTTATAATAGTTTTGAACTTATTCAAAATCTAAATATTGTGCATTCACCTAATTTGCATAAATTAAAATTAAATTGAATTTAGAATGGCACCTAAATGTACATAGTTCTAAAGTTATTCAAGATATAAATTTTGTGTATTCACCTAATTTGCACAAATTAAAATTTTACAAATTTTGGTTCATTGGATGCGGCTTTGTCACAAACCTGCAAATTGAATTTGGAAAGACACTTCTATCTATAATAGGTTTGAAGCTATTCTTGTGAAGCTATTCAAGATTCTAATTTTATATATTTTGCATAAATTCTACAACTTTGGTTCATGGTTTATTGGATGTGGCCATGTCACGAATCCATAAATTGAAGTTTGAATGACACGTCTATCTGTAATAATTCTTTTGTATATTCATCTGATTGGCATAATTAAAATCCTACAGCTTTGGTTCATGGTTCATTGGATGGAACTTTTGCCACAAACCTATAATTTGATTTTGGAATGGCACCTTTATTTCAAATACTTTTGGAGATATTCAAATTTTTTCAATGTCCATAATTAGCATAATTTGAAGTTCTACAGCTTTCATTTACTGTCCATTGTATTGGCAGTTGCACAAACCAATATATGCCCATTAAGATTTGGTGTCTATCTGCAATAGTTTGGAAGATATGGAGTTTTTAAAATTTTAATTGCCCCTAATTAGCATAATTTTAAATACCATGACTGTTCCAATCCAGGTGCACAATTTCACTGGTAGGTCAGTCACCATGGCAAGTTTGGTGTTTTCGGAATAATAGTTTCCGAGAAAAACTCCGGACAAATTTGGTCGTAACAAAGATATTGAGGATTTAACATTTTGAATAGCCCTAATTTGCATAAAATTAAACGTGTGGATTATTTCAAATCAGACAACTTCCCTACTACTTCTGTTACCATGGCAAGTTTAAACATTGTAGCTTGCACGGTGTCTGAGAGAAGCTCTGGACAAATTATGCAGCGGAAAGAAGAAGAAGAAGAAGAAGAAGAAGAAGAAGAAGAAGAAGAAGAAGAAGAAGAAGAAGAAGAAGAAAAGAAAGAAAGAAAGAAAGAAAGAATTCTTTGAAAAACAAAATGTCTGGGTTGCACCCAGACATAATTAGCATACAAAGGATTTTCACAGCGTGGAGTTGCTAGAAATGACCCCCTCGTGTAATCAGCACTAAATGCTAATATAAAACGAAGAGTGAAATTCTTTTTTAGTGAATTCTGACTTTGCTTCGGCATCAAATCTATGTTGACACTGTTCAAATATACTTTTGGCCTTGTACAGGTGGCATGTTATAATTACTGGCTCAATTTACGGTTCTATGCCCAATTTCCTTCTTCTTCTTTTTTTTTTTTTTCAATTTCAAAAGACTTTTTCTAATCATAATACATTTTTAATGTGGCGGTAAGTTGCGTACGAGTACGACGAGTAATAGTGCCAAAGTCGGCAAAGGGAATTCCGGACTTGCCCTGGATCAGGCCCTGGATGGCCAGTAAGGTTACGTTACAGTTGAACACAGAATTTCCAGCTTTGTGTGTTTTTGCGGCTTCTATTTTTCACTCTGTATTACATGTAACTTTGTTCAGCCAGTTAAAGAACCATTAACAAGAAAGACAATTTTGATCGTGACTGTATGTGAACCTTGGGCTTGCATCAAACTTATACAATATATATATATATATATATATATATATATATATATATATATATATATATATATATATATATATATATTATTTATCCCCATGGTAAAATTTGCCCCTGGTCGATTACATCTCCCAATGGCTTGCCCCATCTTCGTTGTAGGGTGGATAGATCTCATCAACTGCTTTTATGCACTCATTTCTGCAAAGATTTACCGGCCAATAACGATCGGTAAATGTCGTTTCATCACTCGATGAGTTTCAAAGGACAATGGGTGATATGACGTTGCTAGTTAAGAGGCACACGTCGCCAGCTTTATGAAAACCTTGCGACGTGTCTATAATGTAATTTCTGATCACCAGACGGCACGACCATTGATCTTACCCGAGATGTAGGACAGTTGACTGGTCGTTGTTTTCCTGGGATGACCCCGGCAGCCAGAAGTATAAAGACTAGTAAACAAATGCAGGCTGCTATCAACATCACAAGGGAGCAGAGAAACAGCTGCCGTGTTTTTTTTGGCTGTCGGCGTCCATGGTTGCTTCCTACCTTCATATTCCATTTCTGGAGAGTCCCGATCCATGATTGCCGTTCACTTCTGTAGCAGCAAGAAAAGTATGCGTGCGACCGTTGGTGTTGAGCGATAATATCGGTAGACAAAGTTAGCGTGGGAACACCCTATTTCAATACCTGTGTGGACGGAAAAACGAGGTTAACAATACAGCCAAGACCGCGATTCTGTTTGAATGCATGAATAGCTGGAAGCACACTTCCATGGTTCAACGGATGAGTGAACAGAGTCCCATTAATAAATTTCCATATATACTTTCGTGATTTTCCCCAGAATAAAATGCTTGAAGCACGCGCGCAAGTTTGATCTTCGCGTGGTTTCAGCATAGATGAGAAGATAAGCTGGTTGCATATATATTGCTTTGTTACTGTTTGTTTTATAGGTAGTGTGTGTGGGGGGGGGGGGGGGGAGGAGGATTAAAATTCAATATAAAATATACAATATTTGTCTTGGTGATGGGCGCCTTCAATTTCTTCTCGCCACACGAGTAAGCATTCACATCATATTTCTCTATTAAGCCCCAGAAATGGTGCAAAATGAAAAAAAATGTGAAATTCAGGGAATCATGATATACATGAGGATTTAATACATAAATTAAATCACTACATCATAAGATACAATCACATAATGAAACAAAATCGGGATTGACATAAGTTCAGGTAAAACTAGGAAAGTTGATTTGCTCCATAGCAAATCAGTGTGTGTGTGTGTGTGTGTGTGTGTGTGTGTGTGTGTGTGTGTGTGTGTGTGTGTGTGTGTGTGTGTGTGTGTGTGTGTGTGTGTGTCTTCAAAGCATATTGGTATGGCAATGTACAACAATTCCATAACACAGTAGTAGAAGTTGGAATGGCATCTCTATCTATTATAGCTTTGCAGTTATTCAAGATTTAAAATTTATAATGGTGCTATTTAGCATAATTTAAATTGCTACAACTTTCGTTTTTAATTCATTAGGTGTGCAATGGTCAACAACCACCTAGTAGAAGTTTGATTGACATCTCTATCTATTATAGTGTTGAAGATATTCAAGATTGGAAATTTTTAATACTGCTAATTAGCATAATTAAAATTGCTACAACTTTTGTTTTGGATTGCTTACATAGAAGATTTTCAAGATTTAAAATTTCAAATGCCCCCAATTTGCATAATTTTAAACATCTTCATTACTCTGTATAAAACGGTCAAACTCCTTGTATGGAGGTACAATCATGCAAAGTTCGAAGTTTCTATGTATAATGTGCTCGAGAAAAGTGTCGGACAAATTTGCTGGTGAAGAAAAAGGAAGGAAAGAAAGAAAGAAAGAAAGAAAGAAAGAAAGAAAGAAGAAGAAAGAAAGAAAGAAAGAAAGAATTTCAGGAAAAACAGAAAAGTGTGTGTTGACACACACACTTTAATTACTTCAAATGCAAAATTTAAGAGTTAATCGCCATTCTAATACAAATTGAAATACATGCATTAGGGATGGGGATTAGGGACTTTCTGTACCGGCCTACTGGGTATTTGGTATTTTTATTTGTCCTACGCTTCTTCGATACAACAACATCAAACTGGGCGTATATATGGATAACGTAGCGTAAAATCGATAATGAATATTTGGAGCACTTTTTTCAATGATTTCTGACACAATATCTGACAGTATATACTAGTATGAAGATTAATCAACGACAAAGAAATATTAAGAAAGGAAAACTTATTTCATGCGATATATTTTGGTAAGAAACAGTTTTATGCAATTTCAATAACTTTTCTTTTAAATTAGTTCTATATCAGTAAAAATATTTATAAATCGATATTCCATAGTAAAAAACAAAAAAAGAATTTTATTCTATATTCCATTAAAAACTGCGACATCCTCGATTTTTACCACAATACTCCTGATTACTATGACATGTCAGTTTGTAAACATGATTAATGTAAACGAAAGATACAACCGGGGATAACTGTCGAAAAAGTTGAGTTGCATGTTCCCACAATACACATCATGGGAGTTATGCTAAATCTGATAATATAATATAATATAATATAATATAATATAATATAATATAATGTAATGTAATGTAATGTAATGTAATGTAATGTAATATGATATGATATATTGTAATGAAGACTCATTAACAAACCACTGTGTAAGAACAGACCGCAATGGACAAGTAAATGAACTGCCGCAGCGAGGTAATACAAGAAGCTTAGTTGACATCTTTACTTGGCATCATGCATACCCGGTGAAGCTTGGCCTCTGTTTGAGAGAGCGGTCATTACGAACCGGAAGTGACCTTTTCCCACTCAACTTGTTAAGTGACCCTGGTCACCAGAATCAAACTTCTCTGTTTATAGCACTCCTAAGGGCCATTTTTGTGACCACCTTAATTAATATAGCCTATTAGTAATAACAAACACGAGGAAACCATTAAATAAGCCAATCTTCCATACATATCAGGTCTACCCCTTATTTCACGTTTGACCTCTGTACCTTTCTATATTCAGTGACAAAAAGTTACCTACAGAGACATGTAGCCCAGATAAAGGCTGGGCGTCATTAGATGTGCTCAGCTGAGATCTCTACTTGGTTTTTTCATGTGGTACATGTACATGATGTATTACATTGAACTTGACTGCTACTACGCAACGTGGGCCATCAAATGTAACCATTAACTCATTTTATACCAGTCCCTGATTTTTCCGTATATTTATCTAGATTGAAGACGGCAATTACATATTTAAATTCTTCATGAAAAGAGCTTTCGTTCAAGTACTAACATGCCTATAGTATTAAGGCAGTGCTACAACCACTGACCAATGCTTGTCACCTTAGTATGGAATGAGTTAAGAAGTACACACATACAGGAACTCCTGTGACTTGTGAGTGAAGATATGACTTCGATGTTTTTGCATCACAGATGCAACTTTCCTATATAAATCAAGAAACAGCACATTTCGAATTCTTGTATGTATACCATTGTGTATTTGTCATATAAAACGGTATTATCATAAAATATTGATACCAAATACATCTACAACGTACCAATGAACGTTCTCATAGAAAATGAACTTTACCTCAGATGAATTGTAAATCAGCCTAGCCTGACATCGCCACTGATTCTCTTTGTCTCCTGCGTCTGTGCCCTGTTTTACGCTGACTTATGAGCCTCATGTGTCAAGACCTTGGACCCCGAGTATCAAAACTCCTTATTTGTTCTTTCCGCCGTAATTTCACATTTTCTTGGATCGCCTTGCGACACACAACCTTACAAATTGTATGAGCAAAACAACCTCGCGGGGGTTTGGAAGATCAAAGTCTTTGAGCTTGTGTCTAATAGATGGATTTGAAGTTTAACATTTTCAAGGTTACCTGAGCGCAGACTCCTGGACGGCGCTAGAGACTGAGGCCCTCAGTCTCTTGCGCAGTCCAGGAGTCTGCGCTCAGGTAATTTAAAGGTTGCCAGGTGTAAAATAGACATGGCAGCGTAGCAGCCTCTTCCCTGTATATTTAATTATTTAGTACCATTTTAAGTTATACCCAGATTATATTTTCGAGATAATAAAGAGATGCCATTCAAACTTCTACTTACATATTAAAGACCATAGGTAATTGCACATCGAATCCATTTTTAACAAACATCATGAAGTCGCACTAATTCGGAACATTGTATTTTTTTTTCATTGCTGTGGCTGTGTCATCCTACAACTAGCTTCTCGCTCAGTCACATAAAATTTTATACACGTCTCAGGGCGTTGTAAGATTCCACTTCAGATCAGATAAAAGGGTTTGTGACCATTTCACTTTTTCTTTGACCACGGAACGAGTGGGTCTCGAACCAGGTACCCTCGGCACCTATCGTCTATCAGAAAATGAGAAACGCATACTTCTACTGTACCGAATCTCCTTTCTCAAACAAGTTTTGTCTTGATCCTGCCTGCAAGTCCAAATTGAGTGGCAGTAAATTTGTTTTCATTTGTCTCATTTAAAAACTCGATTACGTTTGTACGATCGTTTACAACCAATTCTGTTTATCTTATGAACACGCACCCCCATAACCTAAACAACTTCGAGCACATTAGACCACGAGAGGCATTTTTGCCCAACTCTGGCACCCTGCATCTGACCTGCCCACGCGAAGCTTTGTGAATGTACCAAATATGCATTTATAATAAGGTACAAATGAACGACCCTTTTAACTTGACATTCATAACAAAGGTGACTCGCAAGGGGTCGTAATAATATTCCTGGTACAAATTTGAATAATATTTGCATCAATGTGGTTTTCGCCTTTTTTTAATAATGTCCTGATTAATTGTTTAGAAATGGTGATTCGGTTGCTTTAAATGTACACAATTTGTTAACCCAAGCTACGTAAAACTCTTGAGATGAAGTGATGCTCTAAAAACGCCTTCGTCATTGGCTTCCTTTTTTTTTTTTTTTTTTTTTTTTAGTAAATAAGTATATCAACGAATACACTGGATAATCACTCATCCATACATCGTCGTGTTAGACCGTATAAACATATCCATAAAACAAATGATAGCTGGAACCTTTTCGCGCATTACCGAGAAAACCAAACTCAAGCCATGGTACTTGCCCTGCGATGGCTTAGGCCAAAAATATCAGAATTACTAGAGGGCATCACTGATCAAGAGGGCCACCTGATTTCTCCTGACCAAACAGATACCATCACTTCAGTGGACTATCAGGATACCAATTAAGGCATCTACGCTTCCCTCATTGAAAAACAATACGATGCATTACGAGTCCCCAATGATATCCCTCAGCAACATATACTGTTTGATACCTGGAGCCAATTGCAATTTATCCATTTTTTCTGCAATGTTGCATCCAAGCTGCAGTCTTATCAACTTACGACATCGTTGCTTCAGCGTTCCCAGTCTGTCAGACAATACCAGGTAAATGATATCATTTTCATTTGATCCCTTCTCCTTCTCATACAGATGCAAAACTTTCAAATCGAAAGGAAAACCTAGATGTCTCATCTTGAATGCTATATGCCAATGGGACCTGCTGGCTGCTAACAAATACAAACTAGTCTTCTCCTGCGGAGTTACGACTGCAGGAATTTCAATGTTGTAATTTGAAGCTACAAGGTTCTCGAACAAACTTGTTTTCCCTAAATACACAGATATATATGCTGCAGATTGGCCTTTATTGTTAAAAATCCTTTGTGGGCACCCTTCATCCAGCAACACTCTCACGAGATTCTCGTGGAATTTTTCAACAGCTATGTGCAAAACACTATTACCGTCTGGATCACGCTTGTCCATGAGACAGTTTGCTGCTAAAAGTTCACGTACAACAATGATTTGATTATAACTAACCGCTTCCGTTAGTGGAGAGTATCCCTTTCGATTCAACAACATGAGATCACATCCAGCTTTTATGAGGGTTTGTACCTGAACCACGTGACCTAGTCTCGCTGCAATGTGCAGGGCTGAGTCTCCTTCAGCGTTTTGAGAGTCAACCTGGCAGGCTAAATCAAGAAGAAACTTCGTGGCTATTGCATGATTCTTACGAACTGCCTTCATCAAAGGTGTCTTAAATCTTAAGTCTCGAACATTGACCAATGCTCCCTTCTCCACAAGCAACTGCATAATTTCACAATTCCCATTGTCTACTGCATAGTGGAAAGGTGTATTGCCGAAAGTGTCTCGTGAATTCACGTCCGCCCCTTCCTCCAAAAGCAAACATAGGCTGTCTATTTGATTTCCCTTAACCGCAAAAATTACGGGAGATCGCTTGAATGGCGCAGTTTGTACATTGATATCACAATTTTTGCTTATCGTATATTTCAGCATTGCATAGTGTCCCAGCTTAGCTGCCAGGTGAATGGGATACATGGACGAGTGGTCGTCGCCTCGTACATACGGAAATTCCTTATGAATATTGACCTTATTTCGTTTTACAAGCGATTTGAGTTTTTCCAGATCCCCATCATACACCGCGTCATACAGGTCATAATCCCCCATCATTTCGGCTGTTGCAAGATGATCTTCGTTCCATTAGGTACAGAAAATACATGCAGCATCAGAAAGGCTGCACGCATATATTATGCTGTGTCCCTACCTACTGATATTGGTCGAATCAATGTCACGTTGCCGGTATGTTCTATTTTTTCAGTGCCAATGGAACGCCAAATTGGTGATGTATGGAAACATCTTCTGTACATATGAGTCCTCTGTTTCTTCATTGACTGCGTTGTCGTCCCATATATAATACCTCCCTAATGTCAGGATTGAATGCTTTATAACAGTGCAGACGTGGTTGGGAATCGAGCAAAGCAGAATGTACATGGCAGCATGGCTTCTTTGTCCTGTGTTAGATGCAGCACATCCGGTCCATCGACCAACATCGTGTACATAGATGGGTGTATATCAGTGTTAGACGCTCAGCCCACCACATCGGTACAGAATAGGTGCATTCTCGTACAGTAAGAAGGTAATAAAGAATGCGGGGTATGATCCCGCAAGCAATACAATTTATGCGCGTTGCTATGGTTTCGGCGGGAGGGGGGGGGGGCTAATGGATATTCTATGAGTTGGTACAACGGGCTCATAGTCCATATTGTAAAATTCTCATTTTATTTTAAATATTTTGAGAATATTCATGGGTCATGAATATGTTAACATCATCAGAGAATGGCTGAATATGTTAACGTTATGAAGGAGTAGTTTCAATAGTGATAACCAGAAACAACCAGAAACATCTTCACTCAGTTGTACAGATCCTGCGGAAGCATGAACTTGTCAATGGTGGATATGTTTTGCGTCCACAGTACGGCCGGGCCTCAAAGCAGGAACCCTCGGCACCAATTACCAGGCCAAAAACAGGAAATGGACTTGCCAACTGCACCAAATCTCCATTGCTCAAAAGAATAGTTCCATGGAGGCAGGTATGCGTGAATGCATAATCGACACGGCCCTATTTAACTTATTTTTGTCCCGACACTGCTGCTTGTACCTGGATAGTTCGTGTTATTGCAGCAAAACATTATATGGATAGCTTTACTCTCTGTCAAGCCGTAGCATGGGATTCCAATACCCTTGTGACCACCTTGCCATTAGACTTTGCTTTCATATACCTACCACTCAAGCAGATTCTGCTGCAGATGTGCATTCCACCTCGAAAGTAAAACAACTTAAGACGTTTTCAAGTTCAAAGTGGGCTAATTCAGCATGAAATATACTTTATCGAGACATCCTTGCAACCAAGCTAAAAACATATCTCTGTTGAATGTAGACAAGAACACAATCATGTAAAGGTAATTTGCGACTCATTGTTGATAAACAAGTGGGAAATGTAAAAAGCGTGATGCAGGTGGCTGCCTCAGAAGCTAAATGTGTTCTTCCCAGCGGTTCAAACGGAAACCGGTCGGTCTCCTGACCTCGCTATTTTACGAGACAAAAAGGTGTTTTGTTGAACGCTGTGGATACCAAATGATAGTCCAAGGAATGGGGCCATATCTGATGCGTAAAAATACACAAAGTTTCAGAAGGTTATGCAGAAACAACGTCAAGGCGGCTAACCAAAGTAACTATGATACATTAGATGTCCATGTTAGTCAAAGAAAGATTAACCATTTCTGGAATTCATACAAACCATACCTCAAAGGTCTCTCCTGGTCGATTTGCTTCATATAATTCCAAGATTATGCCACAGGAATATCAATCTCCTTTCACTGGTGAAAAAAAAAACACAGATGACAAGGTCTTGGAACATTGTGAACAAAATCGAATTCTTGCTGAACCCGCTGTTGTTTCTGGAGTGGATGTGAATAAACTGTTTAAGTATCTAGAAAGAAATAGTTTCCCTGGTTATGACGGAATTACCCCAGAATGTTTAACGTATCCGGATATTTTAGTTTACGTCATCATTTGGCGTCAATATATCCGCGTATAGTAGCCCTTACTATAATACCAACAGGTTTTAATGTGGCGATATGTGAACCGCCATTGAAAAAGCCTGGACTGAACCGTTGCGATCCGGGGAACAATTGCCCGGTAATTTTTGGTATTGTACATTCAAAATTGGTGGAGCTTCTTTTGATACCCACGGATAATTTCAACCATTGACCGTTTGGGTTTTGGAAGCATCGTAGTACATGATTTGGATGCTCCTTGCTACACTATATCATCTCGTATTTTAAGAATAGTAACTGTGATAATTATGTGGCAAGTTTAGATGTAGAACGCTTTTATTTTGATAAGATATGGTACTGTGGTCTATTTCACAAATTAATGCAAGTGGTTCCAAAAATGTTATAGGTTTTATTTAAACGGCACGGAAAATTAAAAGGAACAGTTAGATTGAACGGTAAGAACAGTTTGATGTTTGATGTGACCCGGGGAACTTGTCAGGGCAGTGTTCTTTTTCCAACTTTTCCAGCGCATTTTTAAATGATATTCAAATACTTTAGATACTCTTGACCTCGACATTCGCATTGGTCATTATAAATTCAATCCTTTTGCTTATGCTGATGACCTCACGCTAATTTCTGCCACTGTAACGGGCCTCCATAGGTTAACCTATGCTTGCACATCTGATGCGGACATATGTAGCTTCTCCCTTGGAGTCAAGAAAACTAAAATTATTGACCGGACATTTTTTTCTGTCCAACCAGCATGGTACGTGGAAAATATCAATTTTGTATCTGAACTCGAGCTTCTTAGGGTAATGTATCCAAATACATCAACTGATGAGAGTCACGAGTGTCAAAGACAATTTGATTATTTTGTATGGGAATGCGGTAACGCCACAAAATAACACGTGATGGTGCTCTCTTGACTTAAACTTACAGATGGAGTCAACCCAACCGAGCCGGGGTACGCGGCGGCGTACTTGTTACGTCTGCGCGGTTTTGCCCCCCCCCCCCCCCACCCCCCCACCCCCCGTCACTCTGTGGAGGGTCCCCCTGGTACAAACCCACATCAGGAGCATGTAAGAGTGGTGAAGTGAAAATCTTGTGACTGACTTGTACATTCATACTGTGGTAATACCTGATTTTTTTCTTCATAATGAGGCTGGAAGCTATATGTTCTGCATTGTATATGAAACATGTATGATGTACATGTCCTTACGCTTTCTAGAGTTTTGTCCCAATGAGTGGTTTATCTCTAGTTTTGGTGCGGAGGACATAAATTATTACTTATAGTTACTATACTTATTTTAATATACGAAGATCATTTGATTGATAATAAGGATGCATGATTATTTGTATATATTTTGGATGCATCATGGAATTTCCCCCGTTCCGTTGGTGCCCCCGCTGTAAAGGGGAAGTTTTCCTAATAAATTATTATTATTATTATTATTATTATTATTATTATTATTATTATTATTATTATTATTATTATTATTATTATTATTATTATTATTATTATTATTATTATTATTATTATTATTATTAGCGCGAACAAGGCGTGCCATGTTCCTATACAACACCCTTAGTAACTAATTTGGAATCGGCCCAGGGATGTTTTATATATATAAAACATCCCTGGGCCGATTCCAAATTAGTTACTAAGGGTGTTATATATATATATATATATATATATATATATATATATATATAAAATACTCATAAACAAATAAATGAACACTTTTTGTGCTGGTTGCAACCGGATTCAGGACTCAATTATTCATTTTCAAGTTTCAACTGTATTCTGTTTCCAAGACGTTAAAATAGCGATAGTCTTACAATTACGTAAGATGACACAAATAATACATCAGTGACGTCACTTATCATCTGCTTCATACTCTTACGCTATTGTGACGTGATGAGTGTCTATGTTAATCGATATTACGTCGCAGTCGGCAAAGAATGAATAACAACTTAATTTGATGAATAAATAGTTAAATAATCATTTTACTATTCAGCTTTGAAATAATAATAGTCTCGTCCACCTCTGTGTTATTTCGTTAAAATGATCATAATTATTATTCGTTTTAGCTAGATTATATCTAAGGTTAGATCTCTGCACTTTGTCTGTTTTAATCTTGGACGTTTTTATTCAACTTTGGTCTGTAATTTCTCTTTCGATATCTGTATTATTTTTCATCTGATAAAATGGGCATACCCAGAATTTAAGATTCTCTTTTGTCTATGTGATCACTGACCTATAATCCCCTGGCTTCGGGTATGCATATTTGCTGTCGGTGCATTCTTCTTCTCAGTTCCTTGCTTGTAGATCCGAAGAAAATCCCCCCCACATTCTCAAAAAAAAAACACAGTGCATAAATAACATTTTTGCTCATAAAACCCATTGTTGTTTGTATTTTGAAATGCAGTAATGTTCTGGATGTGTCTAAACAGGGACGTACATGTCAATCCACCTCCCTGGTCTAAACTAACACTTTCTGCCTCAAAAATTTGCTCGTATGTTTTGCATCGGGTAATTTGCATTTCTTACTTCCAAGGTCATTCCAATAGGAAACTAGCTTTTAGTCAAGAGGTTTTCGAGAATTGGAGGTTGTCTTCTGCTTATTAGATATTTATGTCCGTGATGACATTGATTTTTTAAAAATTAGACACAGAGAGGAAAAGAAAATGATAGATTTTTTTTAAAACTTTAGTGTGACAAACCCTCTGCAGCAGCATCAACGGGCGATTTCTTATTGACTGAACAGGTACCTAGGCACTAAAATGCAGAGATTTACCAGTCTGAGTGATTTTGTCTTGGACTGCTTATCACTCATTTTAGAAAACAATAAGTTCACCTTTGACGGACAGGGTTACATACAAAAGAAAGGATGTACCATGGGTGCTAAATGCGCACCAACATGCGCACATTCCACATTGGGTTTCTTGAAAATAGAACCATGCAACGTAACAGGAAGAATATATGGACAATCACATATGTGTCGGTTTACATCTTTTAGAAGCGTTTCTTAGATGTTAAACTTTTCTTATCTCAACATCATAACACTTATGTGTATATAAGGTGTAGGTAGTACTTAAGTCTTTGTCAGAACTATGCTCCTATTAGTATACCTGTTATTCTACTTTTGTCTGGGAATACATATCAAAATCGTGGCCCGCAGTTATTCACAGATTTATATATTTGTCATTTTGAAATATAAAGCCTTAATGGTTAGAGAATGAGTTATTTACGCATGCTCTCTAGTACAAAAAGTAAAATCCATTTCTGAGAAATTTTAAAACGTGAAAAGTGATGGGGTTTAGTTTGGTTCCAGTGCCCTGAAGGCAGGGTGATATGGAACATAAAGATATATAGAAATGCGGACAGTTATCACGATTACATAATAATGAAGATCTTATTTGCTGATGTATGCAGACCACCAGTGCCGTAAAGGTTTTTTTCTGTGACAATATGTAGGAGTCATTGGTTGGCGAGGGGGGGGGGGGGCATTCATGGATATTGGTTATATTGTTTTGACCGGCCGTTTTAATGCGGATATAAGCACACAGGCAGGATTGTCCATTAACTCTGTCTTATTGTAAACCCTATCCCCTTCAATCTCGTTGTACAAGGGGAGTCACATTGGAAAATCCCTATCCCGTAGTTGTTCAATAATTATGTTTAAAAACAAAACAAAAATACAATCACAAAATTATTAAACTACACCACGAATGTTTTGAACAGTTTAATGTGTGTGTACTTTTGCATGTCTATCTGCAGTAGTAGTGCTATTCAGCATGTAACGAGTTGAAAAGAACTAAATACTTTCCCTCAATTGTCCATGTTGCTTGAAATTTCCTAGATTCTCAACAGTACACTCATGCCACCTCTAATCTTTTTTGTTTAGGCTTTTTCTATGATGATCCACTCTCTTCATAATATTTTTCATCACAATAAAAAGGAGTAGAATTGCTCGTGGATTATACTATTTCATGGTGCCCTGAGTCTACTTTTTAAATTCATTGCTTCATAAAATTATAACACTTTCGTTCGTGACCTTAAAATATATTATGAATTATATTGATGTTGAGGGTAACATGTGAACTGCGCACACGTAACATTATGCCTATGACTTCGAAGATTAAACCACATGATCATCTCCCGAAAATTTTGCTTTTTATTGCGACCTGACGTATCAAAATGCATTTCGCAGAAAATTTTAAAGGTAAGGAAATAGATTATAAATTTAGCAAAAATTTTATGGGATTTTCACTCAAAACATTTTGTGAAAATGCAACAATGGGCGTTTTTGACCGGTTTGAGCTTTTTTTCTGTAATGCTGTTACACGATTCAAATGTCCATTAGACAAACCCGTGATCCTTTATCAAATTGGGTTCCTCCCATTGAATTAAAGGACTGACTAATGATCAAATGCTGAGAAATGTCGTCAGCTTGCCTAACATAAATATGAACTGATGCCGCAACGGTATCAAGTCACTGCACCAGGAGGTTTCACTTGGAACTCAACCGGTCAATGATGCCGGTTACACACACAAAACGTCATTATCTAAGCGTTGACGCGCCATCCATGGAGAAAAAAAAACTTTCGTCAGTATTCTACGCCGTGTTTGTGTTTAAGCTGCGGACACCTACTCATATGAACATAACTTTTCCGCCAGAGAAATACTGATTTCATGCCAAAACAAAATATGCCATGAATGTCTTTTATTCTCACGTCACACTTGAGCCTCATTTAAAATGTCTGCATGCACGGATCCAGACGATTCAAATTAAGTTTTCCCATGATGCTCAATTAGATAGATTTATGGTTCATATACAAGCTTATTATTTTTCTCTTTCTGTTTACAATAAAATAATTGTTATCAGTAATTATACCATACAGACAATTGAAATTAAACGACAGAAAATTTTGCGAGGCATATATTCAAAAAGGACAGAGCTCATTTTACATTATCAAAACCAACACTACCGGGAATGCAAGGGCATAAGAATGGAATGCGTCACTGTTTGGTTTTAAACAGCTTTGGTCTAGTTTTTTTCTTCACCAGAATTTCGATACAAAATATGACACAAAAGATCTGTTAGATATATAAAATATTTGTCGGATAATCTATAACAATTAGGTAGAACCACTGGAAAAACAAAACAGAGAAATCATAAAGGAGACTTTTCATTGCATCGTTTCAATGTATACTCTTAGCAGTCTTGTAAACGTTGCTGTAATTAAACGCACACTTTGGTTTCATCTGTTGCCAGAAAGAAAGAAACAGAGAGAGAGGGAGAGAGAGAGAGAGAGAGAGAGAGAAAGAAAGAAAGAAAGAAAGAAAGAAAGAAAGAAAGAAAGAAAGAAAGAAAGAAAGAAAGAAAGAAAGAAAGAAAGAAAGAAAGAAAGAAAGAAAGAAAGAAAGAACTGCTCTCCTGTCGAGGGCATTTCAGTCATTCAAGGCCGGAGTTGCGTATTTCCATTACTTTTCATTCTAATTTACAGCTTAATAATTTAAAAAACAATCGTTGCAGCAACAGCAAAATTTGTGTGGTAAAATAATGTACACAGCTGAAATATTCACATAAATTCCATTCTTTCAGCTTTAAAAGTAGTCTTTAAATTTGAGGTTAATTTAACATGCAATCCAATGGGAATATAATATATACGTCTCTAGGCCGAAAGAATTCTTTGTATTGGGTTGTGTATTCAGCTGAATACACAGATAATTGGTAATTGTGACCTCTCCTCTTGCATTACTGCAAATCTGTTTACCAACGAAGCAGCTTTGTGTGAGCAGGCTGAGTAAGTATACATACATATATATATATATATATATATATATATTATTGTCAATAATATCGGTGGTGGTGGTGGTGGTGGTGGTAGTGGTGGTGGTAGTGGCAGTAGTAATGCGTAGCACTAGTAATGGTAGTAGTAGTAGTAGTAGTAGTAGTAGTAGTAGTAGTAGTAGTAGTAGTAGTAGTAGTAGTAGTAGTAGTAGTAGTAGTAGTAGCAGCAGCAGCAGTAGTAGTAGCAGCATTAGTAGTAGCAACATGAGCAGCTTTTGGTTTCTGCACTGTCACTACAAAATTTTTAATTATAGGACCTGTATATTGCACAGGACTGTACTTCTTATCCTGGGCTAGGTCAATTTTGAAGATGGATGACCTTGATTTTAATTGAAAGGTCAGAGGGCCACTTAAGTGAACTTGGTATCTGAATTGTAACTCAGAATTTAAGTTATGACTTCAATATTGTACACGGTAATAGTCCTAACTTGGGTTTGGTCAGCTTAGAAGATGGATAGGTTTGACCAAATTCCTAACGTCACTAGCTCTGCTGGTCGGTCGGTAGAGAGAATGTCGTTGCTGCACCATAACTCAAGACGTTTTTGAGATAAGACTTTGTGATAGTGCCCTGATGTATACTCCTATATAAGGGCTACGTTAAGTATAAATATGGTTGACCTTGACCCTATTTTCAAGGTCACAGAGGTACTGTAGTAAGTTTTGGTTTCCGCACGATGATTCGGAAAGTTTTTATGATAGGACTTGTATCATAGTCCTTTTCCAGGGCAAGATCAAGTTCGAAGATGGGTGACCTTGACCTAAATCCAAAGGTCAGAAAGGCACTTTAGTAAACTTATTTTCTGCATTGTAACTCAAAATTATGTTGTGACGTCAATATTGCACATGGCAATGGTCATCAATAAGGGTTTGGTCAGCTTTGAAGATGGGTGACCTTGACGTAGAGTCCTATCAGTAAACTTGTTTTTCCTATGATAACTAAAGATGTTTTTCATCTAAGGCTTTCCTATTGCGCAGGATTATAGCCTTCTAAAAGAGCTAGATCAAGTTCTGAAACGGGTGACTTGAGCTGAAAAGTTAAGACTGGAATAGATCAGAGCTTACGTTCACGAATATGATTATATGCATCGTCACGGTGCAGGTTTCGCCAGTTTGGGATAGAGAAAGTAGGCCGACTTACTGGCCTGCTACCAGTGTTACCGGACGATGAGGAGTTAAGCTTGCGCAGTCTGTAATATCTGAAATTCGATATGAAAATACACAAAAATGGTCTATCTATGTGTATACTTTAGTCTTGGGACACGAATAAATATATAGTAGTGATTGTTCAGACATAAAATCAGCCAGTACCATATCATAAATAGGAAATGTTTGTTTCCGGGTATTTTAGCTGATGATCAGGAACAAGCTTAGATAAACATCAATCCATTTGGGGCTCATGCAGTACACATTTTAATTGGGCTGTGTGAAGCGATATGTCTCTTAGTCTGACACGTATGTGTAGGATATTCCATATATGTGGGTTCCTGGGGTTTTATCCGCCAAATTGTACAATCTGTAGGCCATCGCATTTGGTTTATCCCTATTCTGGGACCTACAGCTAGTTTATGTAATAAAGGAACATAGACAGCTTTGTATTGCATGTATTCACATCCCCTTGAATTATAATATGTGTACATTGCACATGTATATGTGCATGTATGAATAATGTACATGCACATATGCTCATCCATACTGCCATACAAAGAAAGAAAGAAAGAAAGAAAGAAAGAAAGAAAGAAAGAAAGAAAGAAAGAAAGAAAGAAAGAAAGAAAGAAAGAAAAAAAAAGAAACAAACAAACAAGGAAGAAAGAAAGAATTCCTAGAAAAACACTATGTCTGTGTTGACACACAGGCATAACAAAGATGTTTCTATTCGGATTCGTCCTGTAAGGTTAGGTTCATAAAGGTTATATCAGAACGTGCTCTAGGTATTCTATTTCTTGAAATAAGCGTGAATTTTGTCTCGAAGGAATTGAACACAAGCAGCCATTGCTGCGACCACCCCTCAGCCTCCTGCAGAGGAGAATTAAGAGAAGAGAAAGCGGCAGCAGGGTCATCAACAGTTACAACCAAAGTTCCATCATCTGCAAATAATCTTACAGGAGATTTCAATACATTGATACAGTATGTTGTTAACGTAAATCAATAATCATGAAAGTTGTGCCGGGGACACCTGCTTCATGAAGAGGATGTGGCTCCCTGGATCACCAGCCTTTGCTGACGATTCTTTAGGTAACTTTTGAACCAGATTAGCAAAGGTCTAGTTATCCCGACCTTTTCCAATGTATGTAATAAACCATGATGATTCACTCTGTGCCATGGTGATACACTCTGTGCCGTGATGATACACTCTGTGCCATGGTGATACACTCTGTACCATGGCGATGCACTCTGTGCTACGGTGATACACTCTGTGCCATGGTGATACACTCTGTGCCATGGTGATACACTCTGTGCCATGGTGATACACTCTGTGCCAGGGTGATACACTCTGTGCCATGGTGATACACTCTGTGCCATGGTGATACCCTCTGTGCCATGGCAATGCACTCTGTGCTACGGTGATACACTCTGTGCCATGGTGATACACTCTGTGCTATGGTGATACACTCTGTGCTATGGTGATACACTCTGTGCCATGGTGATACACTCTGTGCCATGGCGATGCATTCTGTGCTACGGTGATACACTCTGTGCCATGGTGATACACTCTGTGTTATGTTTATGTCATAAAGCAAGGTGATACACTCTGCGCCATGGTGATTCACTCTGTGTCATGTTTATGTAATAAACCAAGGTGATACAATCTGTGCCGTCTTTCTTAGCAGATGTAGCCATGTGACCTTAATCATGTCTGGGTACGAACCCAGAAATTTGTTTTTCTTAGAATATTTTTCCTTCTTTCTTTCTTTCTTCTTTACGACCAAATTTGCAGTGCGTTTTTCTTGGACACCATTATTCCGCAAACCACCAAACTTGCTATGGTGACTGACCTATCAGGGAAATTATGCATATCGTTTGGAATGGTCATGATGCTTAAAATTATGCAAATTAGGGGCAATGAAAAATTTAGAAGCTCCATATCTTCAAAACTATTGCAGATAGACACAAAATTTCAATGTGCATGTAATGGTTTGTGACATCTGCCAATATAATGGACAGTAAATGAAAGTTGGGGGCATTGAAAATTTCAAAACGTGAATATCTCCAAAACTGTTATACATAGAGAGGCATTCCAACTTCAATTATCGGTTTGTGTCAGAGCCGCATCCAATGGACCATGAACCAAAGTTGTAGGATTACAATTTATGAAAATTAGGTGAACATTCAAAAATTTAAACCTTGAATAGTTTCAAAACAATTATAGATAAAGAACTTTACTTTCTAGGTTTGTGACATAGGTGCATCCAATGAATCATGACCCAAGTTGTAGGGTTTTGATTTATGCAAATAAGGCACATACACAAAATCTAAATCTTGAATAACTTCAAAACTATTATACAAAGAGGTAAAATTCCAACTTCAATTTGTGGGTTTGTCACATAACCGCATCCAATGAACCATGAACCAAAGTTATAGGCTTTTGATTTATGCAAACTAGGCAAATACACAAAACAAAGACCTTAAATAGCTTCAAAACTACTACAGATAGTGGTGTCATTCAAACTTCAGTTTATAAGTTTGTTGCATGGCTACATCCAATAAACTAAGAACTAAAGTTGTAGAATTTTAATTTATGTAAATTAGGCTAATACACAAAATTTAGATTCTGCTGAACAGTGGCAAAGTCTAGCATTTCAAACTGACCTCATTTTGCAGGCCTCCAGACAGATTTACTGTGAAGCAAAATACCCCTAAAGTGAAATTTCAATCTGAAGGCCAAAACCCCATTTAAGTTTTGGAAATTTCCAAAATCCTGAAAGCGGCGGTTTTTTCGACAGCGATTTGTACATCCATAGGTCATAGTTGTAAAATGTCTGTGATTGCAAAAAATAATTGTAGAAATAAACGGAGCAATAGCAGTGAGGTAGACTACAATCACGAAATGCTATTTGTTATGTATGCTTGTTTAAAACTCTGACCGAATTCTTCATTCTGCAGGCTGGTTGGGAGATGATTCCCTGACTTTTCTCTGCACCAAGCAAACTTAGAGATTGCTTGTCCTTTCTGGCAAGCGAAATATTAAGGCAAAAATAGGAAACAAGTAGATGTTCTATGAAAGAACATTTTTTCGCATTACATTTATCTGAAAGGCAATGAGGGTTAATGTTATTTTAAACAGTTTTATATGACATTTAAAAGTCCAATACGTCTTTCTTATCCAAAGTTTGCCAGTTAATTCCTTTAATAATAATTGAGGCAAAATTTGTAATCATAATTATTCAGATCTGCTACAATGCAAACAGTCTGGTTGGATAGTCGTCTGAACACATATCCTCATATTTATTTGTACAACAATTGACCCAGACCCTTATAATTGCATACGTTTAGTAGATGTTCTACTTTAACTGCGTCTTATTTCACTAAACAGCGGATTCGTCAATACACACAAACTATGTGTGATCCAAAATATATGGTGCATGTCTTCCTAGATACGAAAATGCCTTGCCAGTCGAATTGCTGACCTGGGTTTAATGAAATGCAAGATTAGGGGTCAAATCAGTAGCCTTGTTCTCAGTTGCATATCTGGGCAGTGCTCATATCAACAAAAAGCATGGGTACATCGTGGTTCCTTCGATTTGGGAGTGTTGAGGTGCAATAATCTCAAAATGGATGTCTATTTACCCGAACATATCATTTTTAGGTATTTCTCTGTAGTTACAACATTGAATAACAGTTTCTGATGTGCTTGCGACTGAAATTAGAGATGAACAATGCCAAATAAGGCATAAGTTTATTTCCTAAGACCCCTGCCAAATCCTGGTTTCACGAGTTTTGTGTTAATTCAAATTGATTTGTATGCTGCTGCATCATTCTGTGTATAATGCTGCAAAACTGGATAAAATACTGACTCAGCATCCAACAAAGGTGAATGCTTGGTTCTTGTTACTCAAAAAAAGGGCAGCCATCTCGAGTAAACAGCCAACCACAGAGGCCTAGTACCCATGTCACCATGCAAAATGACCAGCAAAGGAACATGCTTGGTTCTTGTTACCATGGGAATGACGGCCATCTTGAATAAACAGCCAACCATAGAGGCCTCGTGCCCATGTCACCATGCAAAATGACCAGCTCTGGGGGGGGGGGGATCATCTCTCAGCTTCGGATCACATTAAAGGGCTGTGATAAGTGATTTAAAACTTATATAAGAGTTGGTACCTTTATTGGGTCCAGATTGATGGCCACTTTACAAGCTTTCTGTCACCCAACACCCCACTAAAGATGCTAGAGATGCCTGTTTAAAAAACACATCGACCAGATGCTCTTCTAGCATTTTAATTTAAAACAAACCCATGACTCTTTCCTGCTATAACTTGATCAACAGATGTCCATGCTTTCAAGAACATATAGACTGAGACTGGGTTAGGTTAAATTTCCAAGATACAAGTGGTCCAATTTGAATAAAGGGAACAGTCCATATTATCAAAGGTAATGGGGGTTTAGGACAACTGATAAAATGAAACTTTTTCTTCAATAACATAGATTATGTCAAGTTTCATACTTATTTATAATTTAAGTTGTGAAAAAAAATATATTTGAGCAATCTAGGGCAAATTGTACACTTTGGTCAAAATTAAAAGGGCCCTCCCCCCTAAATATGGAATTTGGGGGTTCCTTTCTTCTTGGCTAGAAGGTGAACGCTGGATTGTTACTATCCCATCCCTCACCCCTCACCCACCCCCACCCCCATTGTATTATGGATGTGTATGCTTTGGCAGTGCATTCTATGTGCAAAAAGCCGGGAATAGACACCATGTTACACAAGTGGAGCTTTGTAAAAAAAAGTGTATTTTTGGAAAAATGGCAGAATTTATAGGTTGAAATTCAAAATCAGGTCACAAGATTGTTTCCTTCTAATTTGGACCTTCATCTTATTGCTTGCATCAACTAAGTATTATTGGAGTAGATGGCAAAATATTCTGTCATAACCTTGCTTGTACAAAATTTAATCCAAATTTATGTACATGACTTCTGGATATTTCGGTCAGCAATGGCTGACAGGTGAGAAATGAAATGGACATATTGGATTAACATGGTCTTATAATTAGACCGGAATAATACCTTAATGTGGATATATATGTGGGGAAAGATGATATGTAAAGGTAAGAGATCATAACACATCTTTTGTGCCACTATTTTTTTTATTCCTTATTTGTATGTGACACCAGTTAACAGCATGGCCGCCATATTGAATTTGTCAAGCTTGGTGACGTCACAGCCTAAGGCTTAGCTTGCAACCGAGGCTTGCTGGCAGCCAATCAATCTGCTTCATGTCTCAGCATTTCGACTGTGCCGTTGTCGTGACAGATTTATTGGTTTGACGGAGCAATGGCACGCGGGGAGCCTGGTCGCTTCAACGCAATGCATGAGCTGATACGAGAAAGATAGCGTCGACTGGTCTCCTGATTCAATGTGAAACGATGGCGTGTCAACAATTTAACGATCTAAATTTTCACATATCTTTCAAACAGCTCGGTTGCATTTCGTATTCATGAAAACAGACGTATGGGCACAAAACGTGCAGTGGCATGATTATTTATACAACCAATTGAATTGCTTATACTTTGTACAGAATAAAAAGTGAAAGAGTGATATCTTAGAGGAGAGAGTGAGGAGTTCTATTCACTGTTTCATTTCATTTTACTTCATTAATATTTCAATTTTTTCTAATACAAACATAGTATTCTTTCTGCAATGGGTGAAAGTTTATCACATGCCAAACTTTCTCCCGGGATTACTACAAAGATAAACGATTTTTCATTTTACGTTAAATGTCGGTCCATAGTTTATCTATGTTTTTCGAAGTGATTCTTTACTGTGGAGAGATGATACATGGACTGGATATGATGAATGAACAACATGAACCGTACGCCTAGATCTTTATTTCAAAATCTTTCGAAGGTCCTCATCACATGTGGGCCAGCGCATTGGAGGGGGTGGGGTGCAACATTTTGCTTGCTTCTCTCAAAAATTAGAACCACTTGTGAAGTCAGTCCAATTAGTAATTCATTTGTGAGGGACATAAATGGCCGCTGCGGTTCATGACATCAATTAACGCAGTTCCCATTATTGATGTCGCGTTAGATTCAATGATTGCCATGGGATAATTGGGATTCACGAGAAAAGGATGTTATGTTGAATGTTGGGTGGATCAGTGCGACTGTGGTGATAAACTGTTAGTCAGTTGGAAAAACGTCTACTAAGTGTCAACATGGAGGTTCTTTTACTTTGCATGCTCTTCCTGCATTACTATGTCAGAAAAGTTACAGGTAAGGTTATTTGGTTTTTGTTTGTTAGTTTATTTCTTTGTTTGTACCCATTGATTCATTTATTTTATTCATTTATTCATTCATTCACTTGATTGTTTCAATGTAGAACCATCATCTTTCTATCTGTGTATTTACCTACCTGTATATTATGCATTTAGTCAGTCAGTCAGTCAGTCATCCATTTTTATATTGATTATGATTGATATTTTTCTACTACAAAGGAACCTTCAACCTTTCAAAAAAATAAGCCTGTTTTGTGCTTTCAGACTGTAAGTGAACACCAACCGAATAAACAATCTACAAATTATCACGGCCATTGCAAGAGAAACGCCAAAATCTCAAAAAAGATGTCATCTGATTGAATCAGAAGGTAAAGGGGCGTCCCGAAACAATTTTGATAAATGCCGTTCTCCAAGTTTCAATATTTTCTGTGATAATGCGGGGGCCGGGGGCGCTGGAAAAAATAAATAAAAACAAAAACTTCGTCTGGTCATTGTATATGATTCCAGAGCAATTGACAACCTGATTCCTTAGACCCCATTACGTTTATGAATTCAACCAGAGCATCCCGTAGGATTATTTATTGTCTTTTTTTTCTAATTTCAGGAGGTGATCCATACTTACTACTGGCCAACGACAAGAATGTTAAGCTGTATTTCTTGCGGACGCGCGCTGCCAGGACTTTCAATGAGTGGTCAGGAAAGGCCGTGGGTTTGGATTTTCATTACAAAACTCGGACGGTGTACTGGTCAGATTTTGCAGAGAGCAGGATATATAAGTAAGACACAGATAAATATATTCCTGGTATAAATACTGTAAAATGTATGTGACAAGGAATTCGATCAATTTTGTGACTTCCTGTTGGAAATTTGTTTTGTTAATGAGTTGAATACAGCACGTTTTTGCTTAATTATTGTAACTTACTACCAGCAGACACAGTAAAAACACATTTTACTGAAACAAGTTAAGCAGCTTACTGCAAAACGGTATCGTACTTGCAAAAAGTTTCGTTTAAAATGTAAAATGGGGTGTTTAAAGCATATGTACAAAAATGAGCGATTATTTGAAAAGTTCTATGCTCAATCAAGCTGTGCTGTAGTAAATTCACGAGAAAATTGTCATATGTCATTCCTGTTAGGTCAAACCCCCATGGGCTATAGATAGCAAGCAGCGACTGACGACAGTTACAAGATTGCCTAATTGTACTTAAAATCCTGTAAAGAAAAAATGTTTTGATAACATGTTTTTGGCATCAATGCTAATGACTTTCATTCTTTTCTGACATGCCTAAAAGCACATTTACTCAATTAAAAAAAAATACTCAAAATTGACAGTATTTTCTCAAATGTCACAGACCTGACACATTACGTTGAAACATTGACTCAGGGTTGGCAGTTAAATAGAGCTTAATTGTTTGAGGGGTAGGTGTCATCATAGAGTATGTTTTACATGTCTGGTGCAGGATGTCCATTGTTGCAGTCCTTGTTAGGACTTCCCTTGGTTTGTACAGGGGGTCTAGCTGCAACTGTTTATTTTACTATCACTGGGACTGAATATATTGCCCCAGTTTGTTTCCACTTCAGTCATACACTGGTGGGTGCTTTAACTATGATAAGCTGTCCAGCTAGAAAGGGTACATATTGATTCAGGGGTAAGTCAAATTGTTCTTATCTGAACCTGTACTATACAAATTTAGTAATTATGGTTTGCTTGACAGGTATTTTTTTTTTCATAATGAAGTTCTGCATTTATAAGCAAAACTTCACGTATTTAGCTAATTCATCATTTGCCACGTTCATATTTATTCTTTATTATGTGGGTTGTCTTTGCTGAATATTTAGCTTAAACAAGGAGCCCCTTCTCAGAGAAACATGTACGGGTAAAAGGCTCCGAAACATGTTGAGTAGTTACCCACTGAAGACCCTCTAATTTATTTGGGCTGATACAGTCTCTGTCAAAATTTTACAGAGGAACGTGTGTAATATGGACAATAGTAATTCCATATGTATATAGGTTAGACAGGCACAGGTTAGCTTATGGAGAGTAAAGAGTTCGGACTGCGGAATAGGGTAATGACTACAAGGAAGTGGTTCTGGGCAAAAAGACACAAATACAATTCGCAGTTTATCAAACATGTAAGTGTTTCAAGTCAGAGATAACTAGAAAAACAGCAAGAAGAGATGATTCAAATATGAAATAATTCACGTTCCAATAACACCACGTGACGTTTGTCGTCATATTGTAAAATAATGCTTTCATAGAAAGTTATTATAAAGGATGCCAGCAAATGTAGATTATATCCGCATATTGATATCCTGGTGATGTATACCGGCTTTCCCTGATTATCTTGCTCAGGTTGATAAACATGTACGGCAGTTTTGTGCTTGCATATAGATTTTGGCGTTCAAACGTTTTCACTTCATTAACAATTAATTTACATTAATTCGTCAATTAATTCCAATGTGGACATATTTTGATGGGGTTTCAAGTGCAAACTTTCGGTGTCGTTAGCACTTCAGGCTACACAGAGTGGGTAGCGCTGTGGAAAAAATTTATGTTCTCAATTTTCCCAATTTTTTTTTTTTTTTTTTTTTTTTTCTTTTTGTTTTTGTTTGTTTGTTTTGTTTTTTTAATTGGGTCTTTGTTCATTTCTGGCAATCGAACCCCAATCCATGTCGCTCGCCTTCATTGAGCCATGATCGTCATAATCACGCAATACCTTATCTGAAACAGGAAAGAGATAGAATTGGACCCCAGGCTTGAAAGATCAGCTCAAATCGTTGTTGATAACGTTAAAACACCGGAAGGTCTAGCAGTAGATTGGATATACGGTAACTTGTATTGGACAGACGCACAGACGAAATCAATCTCCGTCGCCACATTGGATGGAAAGTGGAAAAGAACTCTGATTGATACCAATCTACAAAAACCACGGGCAATAGTGGTTGACCCAAGGAATGGGTAAGTAAAAAGAGAAATGTGATCATGGCCACGTTGTATATAAAATGCAATTGACGTTGACATTATTGACACATCAAGTTCCGTATTTTCGCTTTCCTTTAGCCACGTCTGCCTTGTGGCAATGACTTCAGCTTAACAAAGACAACAATTTCCATAAAATGCGGCAAGAAGTTGACAGTTGACGATGGATCAGAGGAAGGTTAATGTTCGTCTGTTTGGAGGGATATTGTTTACATTTCCATTTCACTCCAATCTTAGTGCGGACCTGGAAAATTGTAATCACACACACTTGCCATACATCAAAATGCTTACTCATTGTTTCACCTGACGCAATATATATCCCACGTACATAGACTGCTGCGTAAAAAGGATGATGAGTTGGACCAAAGTTAAATATGACTAAAACATAATAACCAACGCACATTAAGAAAAAAAGGTGATTTGAGTGCTTAGAAGAACCCCTTCCTTCTTTGCGAACCAGGGGTTTTATCACTACGGTGTAAATACATTGTACTGCATAAGATTGGGTGTACAGGGCAAAATTGGGGATGAACGCTACTTTTTTTCAAAGTCGAGGACGACGACGACGACGACGACGACGATGACGACGACGATGACGATGACGATGACGATGATGATGATGATGATGATGATGATGATGATGATGATGATGATGATGATGATGATGATGATGATGATGATGATGATGATTGCATAGTTGGGACTTTAAAATATGCAGGTCAACCTAGCACAGAACCATCATGATCCTCCAGCTTTTTTCATTGTGAAACTTCATTCGCATTCGCATTTTTGACTATAATATGTGCCACAACTATGATAAGAATCAGCTTATTTGTCCAATACCAAAAAGAAATATCTATATCTCAGTTATAACATTCTTACCAGAGTAATATATGCGTGCTTGATCCATGTTTCAGCTGGATGTACTGGTCCGACTGGGGAACCAAGATGATTGAGAAAGCAGGATTGGACGGCAGCTACCGGGGTATTATGATAAGGGGGCGCCTGCAATGGCCAAATGGACTTGCAATAGGTATGACACGTGACCATTATGTCCAATTATTTTGTCAGATAAACTGAATCTAATATTGTGGAGGGGTCATTTTTAAAAATCATTTTCATACTTTATCGAAATTCAATCGTTTCAGGATCAGATACGGGGAACCAAACTTGTTTTGTGTATAACACCATCACATTTTTACAAGGAAAACCACGCCAAAAGATACCCTCAACAGCTCCTATGATGGGGACTATTTTGAATTAGATTGTTCATATTAGCACTACAGTGGTGTTTGCACCAATACTTGCAGAGTGTTCACATGGTGCAGTGTTGGTATATGCTAGGGTTTATGAAGCCGCACTCCCATATGGGCCTGTCTGGTTTCATGCAGGGCCTAGCACATCGAGTTGACATGGGGACACCTAACATGTCTAAAGGGTTACTAAGTGGAGTGATTTAATTTACTTTGATCTCAAAAAGATTATTTTGATCTCTTTTTCTTTCTTTTTCTTTTTTTCGAAAAAGTGAAGTTTTGTACTTTTGATGATGTGACCCTCAGCTGGTGCAGATCATGCGTATCAGGTGACAATCATAAGGTGTTTTCTAAAGACAAGTAGTCTCAAACGCTACCCATAAAGTTAGGTGTTCGCCATGGCACCACTTTGGGACCCTTACTTCTCCTTTGGACCTTTAACTCCTTCCAGGAAGTATTTATCTAGAGAGCTTTACTGAACATGTGCATTGCCAATTTTGACAAGTCACTGAACAGCAATGTGACACAATGGAGCGATAACAATGAAGTCGCAATCAAACGTGACAAACCCAACAATATTCTGCTCTCTAGTCGCCAAAGGTAAAAAGGGCTGCCAAGTAAAAATCCAAAACACATCTCTATGGCGAAATTTTAGAGGTTGAATGTGACAAAATTCTGGCTATTGGCATCGATATCTACTTATCCTGGAGGAACGAGCACATCAATAGTGTTTCAAAAAAACAGCCAATTTTTTCAGTCTATTGGGACCTGTATCTCAATACTTACGTATCGTTACAAGAGGGAAGTTAATATGTCTCACAGGCCTATCTATCTATCTATCTATCTATCTATCTATCTATCTATCTATCTATCTATCTATCTATCTATCTATCTATCTATCTATCTATCTATCTATCTATCTATCTATCTATCTATCTATCTATCTATCTATCTATCTATCTATCTATCTATCTATCTATCTATCTATCTATCTATCTATCTATCTATCTATCTATCTATCTATCTATCTATCTATCTATCTATCTATCTATCTATCTATCTGTGTGTCTGTCTGTCTGTCTGTCTGTCTATCTGTCCGTCTGTCTATCGATCTATATATCTATCTATCTATCTGTCTGTGTCTATCTATCTATTTATCTGTCTGTCTTTCTATTTATCTATCTATCTGTCTGTCTGTCTGCCTATCTATCCATCTATCTGTCTATCTATCTGTCTGTCTGACAATGGCGCTTTATTGTTGTACCTTTTCTACTTCACTTTCTTTTTGTTTTGCGAAAGGGATTCATATAAGGCTCCGCCCTCTTTCTCTATCGCTTATTTGAAATAAACATGTTAAACCAATATGCCATATGATTAACCGCATCTTGACCATTTTTCAACTATGTGGAATCAAGCTAACATAAGCTGACCAATAAAATTTCAAAAACTAGCACCGAGAATGAACGGCAACTGTGCGAGTGGGACCCCAAGCTGCATGTGAACTCTTCAAGCAGTTTACGATTATGCCCCGGAATGTCTGACTTAACTCAAAATATGTCAATACTTCCTCCTAGTATTTTCAAACTACTTAACAGTGTCGACAGTGCAAGAACTTGATTCATTTTGTGATAAAACACTCCTGATTCGGTGTTTTGAATCATTTTGTATTCCTTATTTCAATTTCCATTATCATTTGTAAATTCGCCTTAGTGTGCCTCGTGGAAGATGAGCTTTGCTCAAAATGTATTACCCTCAGTTAATAAAGTTGTCGTTGTAATCCTTGTTATCATCATCAATAAGTTTGTGAAGTAAATGTAGGCCTCTGTAAATGTACAATAAAGGAAAGTTTAAAATTAAAACTTAAATAAAATCATTACGGTGCTGCCGTCTGCAGAAATACTGTATGTCTTCGCATGAAAAAAAAAACATCCTAACTGGAGGATCTTACGCTACTGTGGGCAGCTAATAGCTTCTCACTCAGGCGATCTTTAAAGTTTGTTCGTAGTACTTTTGATGCATTTGTTTGTGTGAAAGTTGCTCTGTATGAACAGTTCACCATCAAAACCATTGCCCATTTGGAATGGTAATGGTACGTGATGGATTGTTCTCAAATATAATTTTTCCAGTACGGGAGGACTAAGTAGGCCTAAACGTTTATCTTTGTTATCAGATTATAAAGATGATAAGTTATACTGGCTCGACAGTGGTATCAGGTACATTGGCGTGTGCGGTTTAGATGGACGGGGTCGTCGGGAGCTGGTGTCCTTGTCTGAAGATACAACTAGCAGATATACTTTTGGACTCGCCATGTTCCAGGTGAGAAAGACCATACACAGTTATTTAAGTACACGAGACATAAATGTTCTCGGCTTAGTTTACCTGTAAATTGTTTCCTTATACCTCAGGGGGAACACACACTCGTGATTCTTTAGTTGGGGTGGGACATTTTTTCTGTCTCCGTCTGTGAAAGTACTGTCGCCCTCCATATCCCTCTAGAATGCGCAGCAATACTGATCGGCACGGGAACTAGGCAAATGCGTCGCCTGACCCACATGTACGTCATAAATTTTGGTTCACGTTCACAATTCTTCCTGTTCTCCTTCCACCACCCCCTCCCCCTTCCCCCGCCTCTTCAGAAAACTGAATAAGTATTGACCTCTAAACACTCTCTTCCTTATGTATAATTCACTTTTTCTACCCCATCTTAATTATGCCATCCTAGCATGGGGCTTCTCATGTGACCGCATTTTCAAGTTACAGAAATCTATTGTTCGGCTGATTTGTCTTATAACGCCCATACAGATCCACTTTTTAAAACACTAAAAATTCTCAAGGTCGAAGATTTATTCAAACTTAAAGCTCCAAAATTTTATTTTCTATACCTTCAAAACAATCTGCCTGCATATTTCAATGATATTTTTGCACAGACACCTGTAAATCACCCATATCAAACCAGAAACAAAGAATCCATACAACTACTTGTCCCAAAAAGAAATAGAACCCGAAAGTGTATCAGATTTTTAATTCCTTCACTCCTTAAAAATACACCTCCTTGCATTAAAGACAAATTCCATACTCATTCTCTATCTGGTTTTTCAAAATTACGTTAGAATTCATTTCATCAGTAAATACCTTGAAACATGTACCATACCAGATTGTTTTGTGTGCAACAACTAAAGCGCCTTGTCTTTCGTTTTCATTTAAGGATATATATCAGGTTACAATGGGTTAAACCATCATTTTTGCTATTTTCACACATGTTATGCACTTTTCCTTTAAGTTTTGTATGCCGGAATGAGATTTCAGGTTGTGTAAAGGAAAATTGTGAATTTTGGCAAAAGTATTGGGCCTGGTTCTCACTGTTTGGTGTGGCTTCGGCTGGGGACAAGCTAAGCTTCTAAGCTCCACCCTGCAGGAATCCAACAGGAGCCTCATTTACATACAGCAGGTGTGAGCGCTTCTGCGCACGCTCCGCACAAGCAGACTACGATCAGCTGGGCAGGCAAACCGCATTATCGCTTTGTGTACAACTCTCGTTTGAACATATCCATATAAACTCAGACTTCCATCCTCTTGTTGCTCCAATACTTGTTCTTTCGCTCAGTTTCAGAGTTCCAACTTTACAAGTTGCACACACAGCAGCGGCATCAATACAAGCCTGCAACTGAGAACAGTCCCATAATCGGTATCCCTCTGCCTGTTCATTCACATCTCCTTGTTCACAACAATCTGTAGATCTAGCCTCGTGGACCACAAAGTCTCCGAGTTTCTGGGAACTAGCACTGCAGAAGCGTTTGTCCAGACCGGGTTGGCTTGTGGATGTTGTGGTGTTCACCGAATCAGTGTCCGTGACCTTGGCCGCGACTTCGTTCGACCCTGACCATGCAATGCCAGACTCGCCCGGGGTCTCCGTGAGGCTCACGTCGGGTTGCAGGGTCGTCTCCACTGGAGGGAACTGATTGTAGTATGATCCTAGATCAGACGCTTTGAGTTCACTTGCAACTGACGCGGGCATCGGTCTGCCCCTAAGTTTTTTCTTTCTCGGCATCTTTGCAATAGCCCTTTCTAATCACACAAATGTAAGCAACGATCCTGTGAACTTGATAGAAACTTTCTGAACTGAGACTGAAGTTCCGATTTACTGACACCTATACTGCCATCACTGGGCCCCACGCAAGACGGCAAACATCGTAGAACCCGGTTGCCCCGTAACCACCTGTCAGTCATTTGTCGGCCAATCAGGTTAAACTTGAGAAACCCCAACATGGAATCCAAAGTGACAGATGAGCATGATTATAACATTTTTGGATGTAAAACCTCTAAAATAAAGCATTCTTCGAAGTTTGATACTCCAAACTTGTCCATTTACTCAACAGGTAGGAGTGTGTAACGGAATACCAAGGTGTCATTGCGATCAAAGGTCCAAAGAATAGCGTAAGTCCTATTGAAGTCGGCATTTGCTTTGAAAGCGTTTTTCTCGGCATCATTCCTGGCCTTTGTTTCTCAACTTCTTGTGAAATCAACTTCGTCAGTTTTGCTCATAAAGACCTGGGGTTTGTGGCAAACTGTTCACAAGAATGTAATCTTTAAAAACGTGTCTCAGATTTTTTCTATCTTGAGTGGTTTTCCCTCCACAGCGAGCCAAACGTCAAAACCTTTGATGTAAGAATGGAATGTCATCTTTTCAACTTTAAACGGGAGTATCTCCACAATAGCGCAAACAATGACAAAAATGAGACACGTTTGTGTAGAAAATCATGTCTGCTAGCTTTTGCAACAGAAATGCACATGCTCAAGCTCAAAATAAAAAAGTAGATTTAATAATTGTGTGATTTTTTTTATGATCACTTTACCTGATTGTTGTGTCAACACAGAAGAACTTGTAAAAATGAAAATGCTATCAACTTATTCCCAGATTTATTAGCTTTCAGGAAATATATAGTTTATGGTACTTTTAACGTATTTTCAGACTTTTATTAAGTCATTTGTAAGACTCACGCGTAACCTGATATATACCCTTAACTGCTAACTGCTATTCCATTATAATCAATCTACTGCAGAAATAAATTGTTTTATGTTTATTCATATCCTAGGTGGCCCCTGTGATAGCGGACATCATGTCCTTAACTGGGGTCATCCTGACATTACCTGTTTATATATACATATATATATATATATATATATATATATCATGTACCCTTATCTCCCAATGGAACTGTTATGTATGCGTATTTGTACCTCACCTGTATGTATTTCTGTCAAATAAACCACTTCTGAGTTCTGAGTTCTTCCGGCCACAGCCAAGGCAAGAGCATCATTTGTATTTCTCGTGGAGTTCACATGTTCATATTCATTGACGCACAAGATGACACTAATATGTGCAACAAAGTTCACATGCCTGCACTATGTAGTTTGCACCAGCTTACAAGTGGCCGTTGTAAATTGTGTAGTTAAAGTGTGTGTGTCAACACACACTTTTCTGTTTTTCCTCGAGTTCTTCATTTAAAGTGTGTGTGTCAACACACACTTTTCTGTTTTTCCTCGAGTTCTTTATTTCTTTCTTTCTTTCTTCTTTCTTCTTTCTTCTTTCTTCTTTCTTCTTTCTTCTTTACCAGCAAATTTGTCCGACACTTTTCTTGGACACTATTATACATACAAACTCCAAACTTGGCATGATTGTACTTCCATACAAGGAGTTTGACCGTTTTATACAGAGGAATGAAGATCTTTAAAATTATGCAAATTAGGGGCATTTGAAATTTTAAATCTTGAATATCTTCAAAAGTATAATAGACAGAGATGTCATTCCAACTTCTACTAGGGGGTTATTGACCAGTGCGCATCCAATGAATTTAAAACAAAAGTTGTAACAATTCAAATTATGCTAATTAGCAGCATTTGAAATTTTAAAACTTGAATATCTTCAAAACTATTAAAGATAGGGATGCCATTTTAACTTCTACTAGGGGGTTATTGACCATTGTGCATGTAATGAATCTAAAGCAAAAGTTGTAGCCATTTACATTATGCTAATTAGCAGCATTTGAAATTTTAAAACTTGAATATCTTCAAAACTATTATAGATAGAGATGTGATTTCAACTTTCACTAGGGGGTTGTTGACCATTGCGCATGTAATGAATCTAAAACAAAAGTTGTAGCAATTTAAATATGCTAATTAGCAGTATTCAAAATTTAAAATCTTGAATATCTTTAACACTATAATAGATAGAGATGTCATGCCAACTTCTTGTAGGGGGTTATTGGCCATTGCGCTCCTAATGAATTAAAATAAAAGTTGTAGCAATTTAAATTATGCTAAATAGCACCATTAGAAATTTTAAATCTTAAATAACTTCAAAGCAATAAAAGATGGAGACGCCATTCCAACTTCTACCCCTGTGTCATGGAACAGTTGTACATTGCCGTACCAATATGCTTTGAAGACACACACACTGATTTGATATGCAGTAAATCATCTTTCCTAGTTTGCCTTGCATTTATTAACTATGCTATCCGGATCTCCAGATCTGTGTCCACCAGGTTCCCCGTAGCCAGTATATTGTGTTAAGTTTTACGTATCATGTTCTCTTTATCCAATACTGTGTTATGAGGCTCTTTTTATGTGCTTAACATTGTGTTGGTTCGTCGGTTTCTCTGTATCCAATGGCAATATTGAGTTGTTCGGTTGTCTATGCTCATGCAATCTTGCCCTATCACGACACCAGTCTATTTGTAGTTGTTAATAACACCACCGAATCTTCTAATCATCTGAACATTAATCTCTCCATTAAACAAACCTTGGGAAAATTGTGGCGTGTTATCTTTAACGCTTTAAAGTATCTTTCTGTCATATTTTCAACCAAACTTGTTAAACCACACCATCCACCTGTTCGTCTCGGAGACTCTGAAATACCTGGGGCAGACTCACACACTCATCTTGGTATTACTCTCAGTAGCAATTTATCCCGGCATGCTCACATTACTCGAATTACCACCAAAGCGAGCCAGGGAATTGCCCTTTTGCGTAGATTCAAATATACATTTTCCCGCAAAGCTCTGATTAAACTCTGTTTAACTATGATTCGACCAATTTTTGAATATGGTTGTGTGCTCTTTGACAACTGTGGTCACGTCCTTTCTGATCTCATTGAATCCAAACAGTTTGAAGCCGCCAAAATATGCACAGGTGCATTAAGACACACATCACATACCAATGTCTTACGTGAACTTGGTTGGACAACACTCGCCAGCAGAAGGAAGTACTTTAAGTTACTTCTTCTTTACAAAATGTATCACAACCTAACACCTTTCTATCTATCTCAAGTGATTCCTCCAACTATTAATGCTCGAAGCCTCCGCCACACTAGCTCCAGACGTCCCATTAATTGCAAAACTAATCGCTAAGACAAATCCTGCCTTCCTGACACTGTTAAGCTGTGGAACAATCTTCCTTCCGATATAAGAGACTCAATTTCCCTCCAAACATTCAAATCAAAACTGAAAGCAACTCTACTAGCAGTGGATTATATTCCTGTTTACTATACCCAGGAACATACATTTGTCATAGCCAGCTTCGTCTTGGATTCTCGAGACTCAACTTTGAAATCTTTAAAATCAACATCATCCCACAGCCTACATGTTTTTGTTCCTACCCCACTGAAGATCTGCAACATTTTCTGTTCTTTTCTCCAAAGTATTCAACTCATAGAATTAAACTTCTCAGTTCCATTATCCCTATTATTGCTCCCGGCGTCCACCCGAATCTGATTATACACATAGCGAGTGACAGACTAGCTCATATTCTTCTCTTTGGTAGCGATGAATTGTCCATTCCCTTCAACATACAAATTTGTGATGCTTTTCACAGATACATTGTAGACACAAGACGCTTCATACTTTAGTTCCGTTATGTATAAGCAGTTATTTCAATTGAGCTAGTCGCTGATTTAAATAAACTTATTTCTTAAGTGTCCTTTATGAAATTTCCAACCGCTAATCCGTATTATTGTGAACAGGGAGGTATATGTGTACATTCTACCTGTAGTGAACTTTTTTGCTTTGTTTTGCATTTTGGTGACTTTAATTATTTTGAGTTTTGTATGGAAGGTACAAATCCGAAACATGTGTATACAGCTTCTCAGTTAATTGGGTAACTTTGTTCTTGTTTTGCCCTGTGTGTTTTGTAATATACATTTTGTGTGTCACTCCATGTTCTGGAGAACCCCCCCCCCCCCCATTAGTGACATCTAGATGTACTATAGGGCGATCCAGTTGAAATAGATATGTTTAAACTAAACTTATCATGTTCTTATCCAGCACCGTGTTAGACTCTGTACATGATATGTTGTTATTGGGTTTTCTGTATCCAGCATTGTGTTATCGGGATCTCTGTATCCAGTATACTGTTATCAGAGTTTTCTGTATCAAATATTGTCTCTTCAGGTTCTCTGTAGACTATATTAATGTTACAATATTGTGTTATCTGGTTGCCTGTGTCCAATATTGTTTATCAAGTTATCTGCATTCAATACTGTATTATTACGTTTTCTTTATCCAAAAGATTGTCAGTCAGTTGTCTTTAAATCCTCATATATTGTGTTGATGATGTTATTGACTAATTTGTTCATCATTTTGGTCATGTTGAACACGCTGGCGGGTTCCATAACAACAACTACCATTGGTTGCCTGGGTGGGGAACATAACAGTCATTAAGAGAATATTGTGTCAGCACCAATCCGGTCATGTGTATTTTAGAAAGAATAGATTAAGATACTCCGACGCTATATGCACTGAGCTTTACAGACGGCCCCTTGACATACCAATTTCTTGTCATGTGACAGGATTGGTGCTGGCGCAATGGGCCTATCGTCAAAATGCTTATTGCCCCTTCTATCTTAACCCACACAGACAACCTGTTGTGATACGGTGCAGGTTAACGTATTTTAAATCCTGAGTCCATGAAAAACAAAACAAACCAGCGGAAACAAAGAACAACAAATAGATTGGAAAGTTCTACTTTTAACCTGTATCTTATAAAGCCACGTTTAAATTTTAGGACTACTTGTATTGGACCGACCAATCCAAGAAAAATATTCAACGAGCAAGAGTGGAGAGACGAGGACAAAGTATAAAGTCCCATGCATTCATTAATAATTTACATAACCCTCTTGGATTGAAGATATTTAAGGAAACTCAGCAAATGCCAGGTAAGCGACCTAATTCTTCATTGCTTAAATGAAGAATGAGTCAAACACGGCACCGGTATGATGCTCGCACCAACGTGCAGTAAAATAATTGGCATAGGGGCATATGCTCTTCTTATTGGTGTCACATGCTAACAATCATCATTTAAATGGTTTTAAATTAAGGGAAAATGTTAAATTAAAACACAGGAGACGAAAAAATGTAACAACTGGCCTTTTCGCAGGTATTAAACGGAAAGAAAAACATGCGTGTGAATGTATAAAGTCTTGTGCTCAAAAATATCATTCAGCTTCAAAAATTACAGAAAAAAGGGGCGTACTTCAAGAGTAGTCGTTTACCAGCACTCGGCAGACCTAGGTAGTAAGTAAACGACAGTGATTGGGTGATGTCTGGTTGACAGTTTCCTTGGAGGAAGTGTAAAAAGAACATTAAGGCAGTCTCACGACGAATGAAAAAAAAATGGATGCAGTGTGACATGATTCTCGTGCACGGCAATCTTACAAGTTTGGGCCTATACTTTGCAGGTATGAACTACTGTAAACAAGATAACGCGGGCTGTTCACATCTGTGCCTTGCGGCGCCTCAGCTGACGTCATCATCCACGAAATATACTTGCGCATGCCCTGATAATGTTGCTATGGGTCAAGACAGAAGAACATGTGCATCTGAAGGTAGGAGTGTATAATTTATCCACATGATTAGAAATCTTCTGGCGGGTTAGCCCATGTATTGTACATACGATTACATTGTACTCAATACATGTGCTAATTGTCAAAACAAGCCATGCACCCAAGTGATGCGATTTAATTACTATTTGGATCGCCCGCATCAAGTCAACAACTTTCATCGGAAATTAGTGTTGATCACAGAGAACGATTTTTCCATCAGAAGTCAGTGTTCAGCACAGAAGACGTGGTCATTTTCCCCTCTTGTGTGTCTGGGATACCAATTCTGTTTGTACATGGCCAGGCGTTTATCAACTGAGTGTCAAGTTGTCGTCCGACACAATCTTCAAATTGAGAAATAAAATTTGCTTAAATAAGGGACCTGCCGATTCTTTAGGACACCTCTGTTTGGACTTACTAAAATCTCAGTTGTTTCTTTTCCAAACCAGCGGCTCAGACCCAGATTGTAATTTCAGCTATTTTGTACCCTATGTCCTCATGCAGTGCAGGCATGAGTATTTGTGACTTTCACACAATCGATTTTCTACAGCTTGAACATATTGTTTGGATGTGTCCTTGTGAAAACATTTTACCCTTAAAAAAATAAACACACACACATTTAAAGACAAAATAGGAACGTATGTGCATGGTATACATTTTGACACCTCCTTCACTGGGTCTCTATTCGTGTGTTTGAATCTGAATGCAACCTGATTATCCACATTATTTCAGATTCTGATCAAGCTAAAATTTCCGACGTAACAACGGTTCCAGGTGGTACACGCAAGTCGCACGGTCTCAGTAATGGTGAGTACGTCACTTTTATTCCACTGGACTAGTTAACACACACACACACACGCACACACACACACACACACACACACACACACACACACACACACACACATATATATATATATATATATATATATATATATATATATATATATATATATATATATATATATATATATATTCGTGGCTTTTTTGGCTTAGGGTTAATTCAGGTGAAGCGAGCCCTCAAGTAGAGCGAGTCATTCGTCTTCGTAACAGCAGTCACAATTTTTCCATGCTTGCCCTTTAAAAGAATGTGTACATGTAATTGTTTTAAAGTTATAGCTCATGTTGAGACTCTCCTGTTGGCGGCAAGAGACCGGGACGAGTTGGTGTTGGAAAGATATCTGAAGACACATGAAGTACTCTTTTGAAATTAGTGTTGGAACAAGGTGTTGACTCCGAAGGGGAAACCTTCTATATCTATTTTGAGTTCCAAATATAATAGCCAGGGAAAGAGAGCTGTTACAACTTCAAATGGCGATCACAATTTTAAATTTAGTTGATTTTTACTGACAGAAGTGTGAGACAATCTCTCTGGTACCCATATATGAAAAACGATAAATCCTTATATGTTTCGGTTAAAATTGAGTTACATTAATGAGATTTTACATTTGGTGGCACAAACAGGGCATACAAAACTGGCTTACATTTATATCTTGTAATTTTTCCGGTGCATTATTTTTAGGGGGGAAACGACTTAGTTTAACGTTAATAGTAATGCCACTGGAAACCATTTTTATTGATTTTGATCAAAAGGCGATTGAATTTGTATGTGTGGCTCACTTTATATGAATGGTCTGGGTCGCTATACTTGAATCGTCTAGGTAGATCATGTTATATAAAACCAAGGAGGCTATATGGAGATATAGCCTTCTTGATGAAACTTAATATAAATTGTAATATTCAGACTGTATGACTCAAAAGTCGGTGTGGCAGGGATCGAAGCCTGGAGGACGTGGTTGCTCGAATATTTGCGTATCTTTATTAAAACAAACTGATCTTTTGATGTCCTATTGAGTGTGCAGGCATTTGAAAACAAACTGGCTCACTTTACCTGAATTAAACCAAGTAAAAGCTTCAAACTCTTCTCAGGAAAGGTTCTTTGCAGTACCAAAAATGTAATCATACTCTCTAACAGAAGTAAGGATGGTTTTTGACGTTAGGATATGCATACATGTCAGTTGTGAAATTATCGCAAAAGATCTTCTTATATGTACTTAGTGGATAACACTTTTATTATTAAAATTCAAGTTCAATGTGTGTGTGTCAACTATCCGGGTATAAAGCAGGAAAGTCTTGATAATTATTGGGCATTGATTTTCACTGACCGGTCCATTTGTGTGTCAATCAATTTTGTGAATTGTCAAAGCAATATCTATGGCTAAAAAAAATAAATTAATATTGCTGGGGCAATAATCACTTTTTAATGTGACACGAGAGCTTCTGAGAACGGTAAGTGGTGATCTTAACTAAAATGTTTGTTTTAATCTTTTCGTCGAGATGATAGATCTTCTAAGAGTAGGCTTCCTTGTTTCTTATTTCCATTTCGTCTTGAATTGAGCCCTGGAACGGTGAAGACTGGAATTTTGTTAGTATGTCATGTCATGGTTCATGACCAAACACACATGACTGCCTGTTGTAAAAATGTTTGTTAAACTTGCAATTTCTTGCAGTGTTCTATGCCAGCGTGGGAGGAGCGGCGGGTTTCGTCCTGTTTTTTCTGCTGACCTTGGTATCGTGGTGTCTCTGTTGTCGTCGACGGTCATGTTGTAAATACAGATCTGAAGTTGCAGAGGTTCCTGGCATTAAAAGTATCGAACCCCTGTCAAAAGTGAGGGGAGATGAAACGCTAAGATACAGGGAAGACAGGGAAGTGCAAAGAATGTCGTTCAGAGCATCACAAAAAAGTCTGAGGGGCCGGGGATCTATAGATCGCGGGCTCTCTAACTCAAATCCGTCATTCCTACAGACACCACATGTGCACAGTTTGCCAGATTTAGGCGACCAGAGTGGAACTCCTGGGGTATACAGCTATGTCTATAGTGGATTTGTTTTTCCAAACCGTTCTCCGCCCAAGTCACCAGTGTACGCATCGGCTTACTTGGAACCGGACTGCGTGGACCAATATCAGAATGTCAAGCCAGAGGTCCACAGTAGCTGTCCGTATCAAAATTTGTCACAGTGCTCCAGGTTTTGAATCTCGTGATCAATATAATAATTGTATAGGTTTATAAAGTAAGGAGTAATTGTAAACTAATGTATCGAAATCATGACATACGCGGACAGAAACAATATACAAATTGAGCCCCAACTTGAGGCAAAGAATTCACAGACTGAAATAGCCGAATCCTGTTCAAAAATGGCAAACTCTGAAGACCGCACACGCACAATTGGCATCTTTAAAATCAGCGATGGGGTCTTATACCTAAACCTTATGCTGTGTAAAAAGAGTCTGCACGTGTTGTTTTATTGTTGTACTTTGAGATTGGACACGACTGCTGTGAAGACAACTACGGCTGATCGCTGTGAAACTGCGTACTATGTGGCTGTGGGTATTTTTATTTATTTATTTATTTATTTAAACCTTATGTTTATTATCTTTTTCTCTGTGACAATACATTATGTACGGGTTAGTTTGCACATAATCGAAGCATATTTGACAGTTTAAGAGCATCTATTTATGATAACATAAAAGGCATATGAGCATTTGCTGTACACAATTCAAGGGGGAATGCAGCCGCTTGCAGAGTGTTGGCAGCAAGCCCATAATATATTATGTGCGCACCGCTATTTATCATGTTTGGGCGTTTCCCGTTCAAATCGCCAAAAAGCGCCCGGAAGTAAATTGTGGTCTGCTTTTGTGTTTTTGCTTAAAAATATCTTTTGTAGAAAATATTTTGCTGCCAATTGTAGGTGAGACATATCATGATGGCACGCCTCGGGTCAAAATTGGGCGCATGCGCCACACGCACGTCGAGGAATTTGACTCAGTCCTGTTCTGACCAGAAAAAGTTAATTCATTCTCCCAGTCTCAGTGTCACATTGGTGTCCTTTAATTTAATGCTTTTTTACAATATGCAGATATTTTTTCGACAACAATGATTTCCTCACTTTAAAAGAAAATGGGTTGATAGCATCGGGGGGGGGGGGTGTTTTTTGTTTGTATTCTTCCTTAATGTACTCTGCTCCGGGAAATACAGGGGCTCTCTTCTCCATCCCAGGAATGCACCTATTTTCCCACCAGATTTATATCTGTCGTTTTGGAGTGTTTCCATTATGTCCCTGGGTGTCAGATGGAGAGTTGATCTAATATGCATCGGAAATATTTACTGCAATTTAATTGAATACAAAGATCAGTGTTTATAGGTTGAGTTCCATCTATATCAAGCCCCAACCCAATACAAAAAAGTGCAGATTGATTTCGCTCCACTGCGAATAATGCTGCACAGAAAAGGGACAAAAGTTTCAAATAGATACTGCAGAAATGAAAAAAAAAAACTTGAGTACACTTGTTTGGAGGTAAGGACCCTTAAAATTAACAATATGACCCAAAAGGGGTTTTGTGTGATAATGGGCCTATGAAATTGATATTTGATATAAAAGAAGTGTTTTTAATTTGGAACTGTGCTTTTGTGTTTCTTTATTTCTTGTGCACACCAACTGTACAAGTTCGTCATGACGAAACTTCTGCTTGTAAGATTGTATGTGTATACTTACAGTGTTGATTTCAATTCAAATTATGGTCGGCTGAGAAAAAAATTTAAAAGAATTTCCACAGCCAACACACAAGTAAAATGTCATGTAAATATTTATACTTCCCGTAACACATGTACATTATAATTTCCAATGACGGTAAAACAACAGTCACCAAATGAATGATTAAAACGAGCCCAGCTTTCCGTATGATCAAACCATAACACAAGTCAACAAATCGCAAAATACAATTTCGATTAAGATAACACTTCCACTTGACAAGAAAATTGCTGATAGACTTTGTTTACCAATGGTATGATTTATGCAATCGACTCCTTAAGGTCAGTCTAGCCAGTTTTACGTGTTTTATTACACATAGATTTACAGTGACCGTTGAGCTTACAGTGGCTTTTAACCAGACGTTGCAGCAATTTAAATCATTTATCTCGAAGGTCAAATGCCCCGCAACACTTCCAGGCAATCAAGGCATGAAATACAATAGCCAAATTCTATACGGTCTGTGTCTGTTCCCGTCATTGCTTACCTCTAAAATATAAGTACAGAAATATTGACAAATTCCTTTTCACTTTAGTTTATTTTTGAACAAAACATGGTCAACATATAACTGCTGAAAAAGACCATATCAGCCTGAAACATAACGGGTCAGCGTCTTCAGCGGAAAATTATCAAAACACATTTTGGAACCTTTAATGTCCGGGCGTGTATCTCTGAGAGTACCTTCTTGTCTCAACTTAATATTAAATCAGGAAAACCCACAAAAATTAATATATGAACGTGAAATGGTACCTATATCGCATGTAAAACTGTAAATATGTAGCCGGCCGCTTGTTTAATGCAAGACCTGCAAAAAAAGAAGGCTAATGTAGGTCTCGCATGTATTCAGAAGGATATTTAAAATACATTGTAAAAATGTTAAGCAATACGCTGCAATCCCGCAGATTTTATATATATTCCAGGTGGATTGAGTCCCTTGAAAGCTGTACAAGGCGAAAAACATGCACTGTATTTGTGTACCTTGATAGACGTATTATGTGGAGCTTCACACTTTTTAAAACATTGGTATCATCAAAATGATATAGACAGAACTCAGAAATCATTTTACTTTGAACAATAGCATAGTGATTGATACAATTTATGCCATGGTGAAAAAAGACGAAGTAAAATGTATACTAAGGACAATAGAAACCATGGTATTTAACAAAAGTCCCTAAATTAAAAGAAAAAACGAAACTAGAGAAATTTGATTTGTTTTTCAGCAAATCAGTGTATGTGCCTAGAATACTTTTTAAAATTACTTATGCAACATTCATTTAGCAACGATTCAACGATAGCGTTTATTGAACTATTCAAGAGAGACATAAACACCTCTATTTATAATAGTTCTGAAATAATTTAAGAATTAAATTGTGTGTATTTGCTTAATTTCAATAAATCAAACCGCAACAACTTTGCCCCATGGCTCATTGAATGCAGCTATCTCACAAACCTATCGATTGAAGTCAGAATGTCACCTCTATCTACAACAGTTTTGAAGTTGAATACTCAATATTTATATTTTGTGAATTTACCTAATTTGCATAAATTTGAACGCTTCAACTTTGGTTCATATTTCATTGGATGCAACTATGTTGCCAACTTACCAATTGAAGTAGGAATTACACCTCTATCTGTTATAGTTTTGACGTTACTCGCGATTTAATTTTTTGCGTGTTCTCCTAATTTGCATAAATTGAATTCTACAACTTTTGGTTGTGGTCCATTGGATACACTTATAGCACAAACGTATAAATTAAAATTGGAATTGCCCCTCTATCTGAAATACTTTTGAAGATATTCAACATTTGAACTCTGTAAGTGCCCCTAATTTGCATCAATTAAGATTCTACAACTGTATATTTGTGGTCCATTGGAGCATCTATAGCACAATCTTATGAATTAGAGTTAGAATGGTACCTCTGTCTTGAATAGCTTTGAAGATATTAAATATTTAAGTTTTTCAAGTGTCCCTGTTTGGCAGAAATTAAAATTCTACATCTTTTGTTTGTGGTCCAGTTGTCGCATATAGCACAAACCTATGAATTAAAAGTTGGAATGGTACCTCTACATTTGATATTTTGGAAGACTATTTAAATTTGAAATGGCCCTCATTTGCGTAATTTTCAATATTTTTACTTTTCCAAGCCAGCGGATTCCTTTCACCACCAGGCCAATCACCACGCCAGGTTTGGTACTTTTCGGAACAATAGGTTTCGAGAAAAAACGGAGGACAAAACTGACACAGAAATAAATAAACTGGAAAAAATAAGATTTGCTTTAGAGCAAATCTGCGTGCCTTGAAAAGTAATGAAATTAAAAACGTTTTGATTTGATGCATTTTGGCATCAATCTTTTGCTTTGAAAATGCTCCATAATCTTTAATAGGTTTAAAGTAATGAACATTGAAATCTAAGTATCTAATCAGCAAAATTTTAAATTTTACAGCTTGCATTTCCATTTCATTGGAAGCACCTATAACACGAACCAATCAATTGACGTTGCTATTGACACCTCTATCTACAATATATTTGAAAAGGTCCAATATATGAAGTCCAAAAGTGTGCCTAATAAACATGAAATCAAATTTTACATGTTTTGCTTTATTTCAGCGGATGCACCTATAGCACAAACCAAAAAAAAAAAGAAGTTGGACTGACACTTCTGTCTGAAATCATCTTGAAAAAATACATAGAAGCACATCAGTATGTGTGCCTAGAAGGCAAGATAATACTGTTAATCATACATTGATTTCACTGAATACTGGGAATATTTCAAACCTAAAATCTTGATTATCTTCACACCTATAACAGAGATAAGTGTAATTCCAAATGCTACTGGTATGTACATGCAGTACGTTGTATCTAATATAAACTTGTAGCAGTGAAAATCATGCCAATTGAAGGCATTTTACATTTTGAAACCCGAATATTCTTAAAAGGTATTCTCAGATATATGCACAATTCCAAAGATTACTTATACAATGAAACCTATCAATTGAGGGCATCCTTTGGACTGGTAAAAAGTGCCCACTGTAGGGCGGTGCCCACTCCAGACATGGTGGGGCCTTTTAGGTATGGATGAGTATGTCTCGGCAGAAAAATCATTATTTGTACATCATTACATACTTTATACATAACATTACTATCCAAGGGGAAATAAATGCATGTAAAACAGAGATATTTGACAGATAGTACAATGTTAAAAAACATAACTGTCCTGATTCCTTTATAACGTAAAAAAGAAAAAACAAACAAGTAAAAGAAAAACACAAAAAACGCAGGAATTGAGCAGATACTAGAGTACCTATTGATAACAGGTCTCACTGCACAGGTTAGAAGGAGAAAAACCACGAATACAAACTGCCAAATCTACAAGAGGCAGGAAGGTTTGTTCTTCAAACAGCCAAGAGGCTAAGACTGGGTACAAGATGGCCGTGACCCTTTACTCACCCAGTAAATCTCCACGTAATTGATAACAAACAAAGGGACAACATTGAACTGTTCATACTTCCGAAGATCACCCCATGGTGCCCTCACAGACCTTAGTGTGATGTGAATACATGCACACAGTTTGGCTGTCATTGCGCCAGCAGCAAGATTTCTTGGGTCCCCAATTTAAATCATACTTTTCTTATTTCAAAATGAATTAACACAGGGAAACATGTTGCAGTATAGCCAGTCATTTTGATAGGCTTTTTTCTGCTCATGAACGTATTTTGATGTCTGAAATCATTTTGAATTTGTAACAAAGCAAATTATGATTTAATGGACCCAGGAATAATGGTCTATATATGCATCAGCATTGTACTATTGTGCTCCAGCTGTGACCTAATTGAGAACATTCTCTTGCTTTAGCAGCGTAATTGGAAAGATGCTAGACTGGGTTATTATAAACCAAAACTGTGATATATTATGTAGTTCTGATTTACAATTTGCATACAAATCTCGTCATTCAACTACTCAGTTTACATTTCTTGTTAATGAAGTTATTCAGTACTACTGTTATGGTGGAGGGAACACATTCGCACTACTACTGGATGCCACGAAGGCATTCGATCGTGTCGAATATGTTAAACTTTTCGAATTATTGCGCCAGAAAGGGTTGTGTCCTCTTATTGCCAGGTTTCTTGCGTTATTTTACACGTCACAGAGAATTAGAGTTCGATGGTCAAATATTTTGAGTGACGCCTTTTCAGTTAGCAATGGTGTTAAACAAGGTGGTGTCTTATCTCCCATACTGTTTGTTATATACTATGATGAATTACTGAAGAGACTAAAAGAAACCGGCCTTGGCTGTCACGTGGGAAAACAATTCCTCGCAGCTATCAGCTACGCAGATGACATTATTCTTATGGCTCCTACAAGGGTTGCTCTGCAAAAAATGATGTCTGTATGCTCCAATTTTAGCACAGAATATAAAGTTGTATTTAATCCGAGCAAAAGTAAAATTATTGCTTTCGGGAGTGATGCATGTCTTGATAATATGTCTTTTGAGGGTGGTGTGATTCAACATGTTCTAAGTGATTCTCATTTAGGTTCGCCGTTCGGCAAAGATATTCCTAAAAGGCAGGTAGACCAAGCCATAGCTGAATTGTATAGCAATGTAATCTACTTATTTCTCAATTTGGACATGCATCTTCCAAGGTCAAATACAGACTTTTTAAATCATATTGCATGTCAATACACGACTGTGTCCTTTGGGATTTTTCATCTTCCTACGTAACAAAGTTTTTCACGGCATGGCGTAACTGTATCAGACGAATTTTTGGTGTCCCTGGTAATACCCACAACCAATTTCTCAGTTTAATATGTGAGGACTTACCAGTAGAGTGTCAGTTACATTCTAGATTCATGAATTTCTTTCGAAAATGTCTTGTTAGCCCTAATAATTGCGTTCAATTGTGTAGCAGGCTAGCGATGCAGGGAAGTCGATCCCAAGTATGTAACACCATTAATTATGTGCGCCATATATATGGATTTCCAAAACAAAATGCCCAATTTGTTGAAATTTCAGATGTCGTCAGCTCCGTCCAAGATGTTGCCTTTGGTTCCATATGTGAGGAGGACATTATACACAGTCAATTGATTCGCGATCTCATTGAAACAAGAGACAGTGGAGACTTTTCTTTTTTATCTCACCAAGAAACACAGGACCTGATCATAACCCTTTGCACTGACTGAACGTTTAGTGATGCAGCTACGCACTTATTTTGCACCATCACTTTGTTGTAAACTAAACCTCAACAAAGGAATATATCATTTGTACTATTGCTATGTAATGCGTGTACTTTGTACGAATAAAGATATATATATATTTACTCTTTTATGTCTGCTTGAACTTGGTCAGCCTTGCATCTCTCTGATTAAACAACAGAGGGTGTCAGATAGGCAACTTCAAAGAAATTGACTCTAAATGACTGACCTCGCAGGCCCGTAACCAGGGGGGGTTCGAGGGGTTCAATCGAACCCCCCTTTTCAAACGAACCCCCCTTTTTGTGAAACGAACCCCCCCCCCCCCCCAGTAACATTGTGAAACTTATTTAAAGCCAGCCACCTAGTACACAGGTGCAGTGAATGTTGATCATTGGCGCCCTTTTAATATCGCCGCTTTGCCTCATAGATATTTATCATTTAAAACGTCATATTCTTCAAAATAAAATATACTCACAATTGTGGAGCTCGTTTCTCATGTTTTAAATAATTTCTGAGCTTTCACTTGAAGCTACGCTGTCCTTTTGAATGGTAAAACGTTTAACTCTTTCAGGTTCATCCCCGTATTCAAGACTGAGTCAACAGCTATATAGTGCACTTTGCATGACACAAACTTGAAAACTGTTGATCCAGTCTCGTTGTGCATTACATGATTTTAAGCCCTGCGGAAAGCTGTTGACTTAGCCTATATTATTTTTCAAAAATTAAATCTAGACATAGGTCTAGCATAGTATACATATATCATATTAAAGAGTACTAGCTCTTTGAACGATTTGATATATGTGCCTATTTAATATGTTGGTCTTATATAGCCATTAGATATACATGATGGATCTTACTGAAATGCTCAAATATCACTGGATGTATTCGTTGGAAAGGTCTTTTCACCAGGAATACAAATATGAAATTGTTATATTGATATTATACCATCACTGAGGGTCCGTATATATACGGACTCAGACTGCAAAGTGTTAACTTGATTCTTCATGATGAAAGGCATAGCCTCTTTTCTTTATGACGGAAGCCATAACTCATTTCTTCATGGTGGAAGCCACAACTACTGTTAATTTGAGAAAAACTTAGGAAAAAATTCTCTTCAAAAGCTGTCCTCGGTACATGTGACAGCAATGTGATTGTCACTGAGTGTGAAATGTATCTCAAAATTCACAAGGCAGTCTAGGACACACAAAAGTACAAATTCATATTGGTAATATATATAGTATTATACTTTATTAATCTAAAGAGAGTCTATCTCATCAGAATTATAATGAACCAGCCGTATACCCGCGAAAATCACGGGTTTTTTGAAAGAAAGATCAACCGTTTTGATAACATTCATTGTAATGTAGGCTGATTCACGGGAAATAAAGACAAAAAATAAAATCTTTGATAGTAGTAGGGGTAATCATTATTATAGCGTTCAAACAAATACAAAATTACATGTGGGCCTACAGGTAGATCTATATTAAGAATCACTCATTTCAAGATTTCATGGAAGACTGTATTTCAAAGTTGTGCAACCAAATAATATTGGTTTTGATTATTTTTAATATTAAGTCCTTGTAATCGCTCCCACTGTAGGCCTACATGGAAAATGGAAAGCTGAAAGTTGTGTTTTCCCGCATTTTTTACCAAAGTCAGATTGCGTGGGGGGGGGGGGGTCTTTCTGTTATGTCGGGCTAAGGCCTGCACGTCAGACGGCTAAAAATGCGTTTTCGGCTAGTGCTCACGTTTACTGTTTTCAAGTGGAATTTCAAAAATTATTTAGAAGCATAGGCCTATATATAACATAGACCTGCATGTAGGCCCTACAACTGACCTTTACATAGGTCCTACATTTTCATCAAACAAAATGCAAATAAATTGAATTTGTCAATGAAACCAAGTAATGAAAGATAGTTATTAATGTTGCACTTAAAAAAACTAACTTTATGCAAGAAAATGTATATTATGTGGACAATGATCGGCTATGCACGCAAATTCAGTAGACTTGTAGAGCTCCAGGGCCTAGTGCCTATGTAGGCCTAGGCTGACATGTAGAAGTCAGAAAGAACTCGCAGCGATGAACGCTAGGTGGCTCTCTATCTACGTCGCTTGTCCTTATATAATGACGTCATTCAAAATACAAAAGATTTGCCCTAAAAAATCGATTAATTGCCGATATTTATCGATTGGCCCAACGAAATGAAAAACGGTGAGAAAACCACGCTCAGGGGGCCCAGGGTAACACGTGGCCCGAATTTCAAGGCATTTCATCCAGTAGTTTTAAAGTTTTTCTATACAAAGCTGTGTATTATAATTTATATATAGATATCGCTGAAGTAAATCACTTCAATATTTTTTGCCGTGAAATAAGCATATATGACAGACAGCAAGTAAGGGCAAAACCCCCCTCAGATTGCAGGAAATGCTGTTTTTAGGGGTTCTTTTTTGAAAAATTTCCCGGGGGAGCATGCCCCCCAACCCCCCTAGCAGAGCTTCGCGCCTTCGGCGCTCGCCAATGTCACATTATCATTGCAAAACGAACCCCCCTTTTCAAAAGGCTGGTTACGGGCCTGCCTCGGTTACATCTATTTAAGTCACGGTAACCAGACTGAGTGTACTATTCAAGTGCTTGATGCAAATAACATTCATTCAGGTACCAGGTAGCCTAAACGTCAAGTGTAGTGTCAGTTGATTTTTTTTTCTAGAATAACAGCATTCTTTAGCACACTTTGCATGCACTGCTCATAAACTGCACTGAGAATAGCTCATGACTCGGTCCATAGCTTGGAACTGTAACCCTCTACCTTCCAGTTCCGCCTTTTTCGCACGTTCATATGAATAGGAGACGTGCATGTTAATTTCCCGCCACAACTGCATACCTGATTGCCTCGTCTCACTTGGCGAGATATGGCGAGATATGGGTCCGTACCTGTGTGGACAAGCGGGGCATTACTAATATTTTGGAAATAAAGAATACTTATTAAAGGCAGATGGAATTTTTCTTATATATGGCTCGGGAAGTATTAGATGAATACCAGTTGGCATTTGTGAACTTAAATTTCTGAAAAAACGCTAGTTTTGTTAAAATGAGCATATGGCCCTGTCTCTGTCAGTGACGTGACCCGCACGTCCCCCGTGATCACCGGGCGTCAAACCTGTGCTTTGTGGCGGGAAATTAATATTCATACATCGTATTAATATACATGTGAATATAGCCTCATAGGCCCCTACTAGATTTCAAGTTCTCGCGAAGAGACTTTTTTTTACGGGGGGGAGGGGGTAACATGTGCAAGAAAGCTCCGGACAATTATTATATCATGTAAAGGTCATAATGTTTTCAATTAAGTTTGTCCTGAATAAAAATGAATTCGATAATTATTGACCCACTCTTTTTATTAAGAAAAGGTTATCGTGTGCCTGGATAAGCCCGGTGCCTTTGTTTTTAAAGTTTCATTTAAGAAGCTATAAACTTGTAACGAAAATACATGTTTTATTTGTTGATTGGTCTCGAATATATGAACCCGTTTGTTGGCAATTATATGCCTATAATTATCAATAATATTTTTATGTCTAGGCCTATACGTGATAAAGTGGCCTGGCGTAGTTCTGTGGTTAGGGCCCAATTGTCACATCACGCAAACTATGTGCCTTAAAATAATGCCTTCGTGTATGCATCGTGCACCCTATTATTCTGCGCGATACTACTACGCCGTGCACTATACAATGGGCCTATGAAATACATATCTAAACTCAAACTGTCATGTCATAAAATTGACGGGTGTTTCTTTAGTTAATTCAGTTGCCTCGTTTTGAGCAGACTTTTTCTGCATTTTCATGCACATTGACCCACAATCGTAAAAGTCACACACAATTAAACTTTGGAACAGTTAAAACTATGCAAAAACGACTATTGTACTCACCAGCAGTTCAAGGTCTCTCGGTCTCCGACGTGGCCTAACCTCCAAAAGGGTAAAATGCAACAAATGACACAAGTCTTGCAAAGAAGATGCTAACCCTCTGAACCCCAAAAGCTGATACATCAGCTCTAAATGCATTGAGGTGGAAAATACGCTGGTTCCAGAGGATTAAAACTTTTCTCGCGGCTTTTTGAAAAAAAAAATGCGCGATATAATTACGCGCCCCATTGACCCACATTTACGTTATATAATTTTAAATGGAAATTAGCATGGAGGTATTAATGAATACCTCCATCACCCATGATATTAGAGACCTGGCACTCCGGCGGCAGAGGAAAAATAAGTGACCTTGATCTGCGACCTGAAATATGCAAGAGTTTTGTGACCTTGTCAATTGAACACTTGTAAAAAGGGACCCATTCCGCAAAGGATGACCTTAGGGGATCCATCTAGAGCCACTGCACGGGGCACTGAACATGTGCACTTGTTTGACCAGTATAGTGGCTTTTACCTGCTTTTTTACCCCGTGGTAAAAACGCAGGTCAAATGGGAGACTGGGGAGAGTTGGAACACTTCAGAGTCAAGGCCCTGTATCTTCAGAAGTGTTTAATTACTGGGTTATTTTAAGATAACATTTAAATGTCAGAAGGGTCCAGCAAAAATGGGCATTGTCTTGTTCAGATATTATGGAGCATTGTCAAAACATATATATTGACAACTATGGGCAAGTGAAATGTTGCATATCGCCCCATATAAGGGATAAAATGAAACATGCAATGGGGTAAGTTGAAACAGTGTCAATAAAATGAAATATAATCACCCTACATGAACAAGTCAATTTATATTCATTTTAGCCCGACCTGTCCGTCGTTTACATGTAACAATAAAATATTTTACAGAATGTATTTGATGATATAGGACCTGAACTCTTACATGTTCCAACTCTCCCCAGTCTCTCTTGGTTTTAATTTCCTTCATTGTTGAAATATGAATGTTTGTGTATTTGCTAATCTTTATTGTATGTTTGTGTATTACTGGATGCATGCGTGTGTAAATAAGTTTGCATATGTGGACATAAATAGAAATTGACTATAACCCACTGGTAAATGTTCCATCCAACTCTAGGAGTAGGTTGAAACTTTTTCTAACCCCGAGGGCAGCTTGAACTTGCTCCACCAAACCCCAGGGGTAAGTGGAAACTGCTTCATCTAACCCCAGGGGCAAGTGGAAACATGTTCCATATTACCCTAGGACAAGCCGAACACTGCCCTTGCACTATGTTTCAGCTCACCCCTTAGACTGTCAATGTACATTTATCCATACTGTAGGAATACACATCAACTGATTTCTGTCACACTTTGTGGTGCTAACTGTCTGCCACCCGGGAATTTTATACCACTGGGTAAATTAGCTTAATATTTTACTGTGTAAAGAATGAGGCAAAACTTGTTTGCAAAGAAATATGTATCAGCTAAAATTTCAAATGCTTCAAACGTGTCAAATTTGGGTTTGTACAAATCAGCTAAGAAAGACAAATTCAGATCTGTTTGAAGTTTTGAAAACTGTTCAATTGAACTCAAGATATTAAATTTTTAATATCGCCAGAGTAATATCATTAGTCCCCCATTTTCATGGTCAAATCTTGTGACCTTTCCACTAGTATCGGTTCACTGGCACGTATGGAGGTTTCAAGTACAAGTTCAGAAGTAATTTTTCATCACTTATTTCATGTATTAATATAAGTATAAGGGTTTTCTGGGAGTGATCTTTCAAAAATTCTCAACAGAAATTTTATACAAATGCGCACAAAACTGTCTATAAAGACCACTTATTGGTGGGTCTCAATTTTCAGGTTTGTGGGTTTCTGTATTCATCACGTAACTTATTATGATTAAAATGAACATTTTATACACAGCTCTCAAAAGTTAAATTTCAATGAGTATTTATCATAAGTTTGAAGTACAACTGTATGTAGAGACCACAGGTTGTACAATTTAATATACAGTTTCACGGGGGGTTAAGTGATCAAAAATCAGTTTGTTTGTTTGTTTGTTTGTTTGATTGATTGTTTGTTTGTTTGTTTGATTGTTTGTTTGTTTGTTTGTTTGTTTGTTTGTTTGTTTGTTTGTTTTTTGTGGCTGAGGGCTATTGATGACTTGGCACAGCTTTTTAAAGTTAAATCTTTATGAATATTAGTCATAAGTGGAAGTACAACCGTACATAGAGATCATACGGTTGTGGTCAGTTATACAGGTTTCACAGGGGGGGGGGGGGGAGGATAAAAAAATCAAAAATCAGGTTTTTTGTGGCTGGGGGCTATAATGACTCAGGAGAGTGGCAAAATTCACATTAAAAACATTGCCAACACAAAGAAACTAAAGTAGAACCTCTCTATTATGACCACAAAGGTTACAAACAAAATTATAAGAAATTTGAGGTGCATTTATTGTATTAAAATATGCACTTTTTATGCAAGAGTTTGTTCCACATTTCATGAGTAGGATTCCCAATGGTGTCATTATCATTAAAGACAGTCTACTGCATTTCTTTTGAATATTTATTATATTAAGTCAACACAATGATTAAATTACCAAAATTTAATATTCTGCTCTCAAGCATGGAACATAAGATATTTTTCTCTGCACAGGTTCAAATAAGTGCATTGACTTAGGGGAAAAAGTCGGGTCCCGGTTGGGGGTGCATTGAAAGACGAAACAAATATTACCCTCAAGCATGACGGTACAACAAAAAAAGTTGGGCATTTAGTGAAGACAGAAATTGCCACAGAGTCACAAAACCTGTTGTTAGATCTACGACAACAGTGTGGGCGCATGGCAGAAGAACACGTTAATGAAATTACTGATATCGTTGCTGCAGTTGAGAAGAATTCAGGTGATGACATCACGCAAAATGTTGTCAATACTATAACAGATATATGCAAGACAAACAATGCGGTTATACATCTTTTGTCTTCGTTTCATCATTTCATTATCTGCCCTCAGTTTCTCACTTTCTTTGAGCATTTTCTTCTTCAAAGTGTCTGCACTTTAGAGGCAAGTCTGTTGTTTTCCACTGCTAACTTGTCTAGAGTTTCTTTTTCAACACGAGAGGAAAACAAGTTAAATCTTGAAATCTTCTGTGCAAATTCTTGTAAGCTACATGTTGCAGCGACACAATCTTCCATTTTTCTCTTTCTTATCTTTTCTTGTGGTAAACACCACGGTTCAGACAGGTACGTTTGTAATGTCAATTCATTTTTGCCAGGTATGCGCCACCCAAGCTCTGTTTTTACATTTTCAAATTAAGTCTGTATGTAAACATCTGGCAATTTAGACAGATCTTGCTGGTAAACTTTGCCAAGAACATTCTTAACTTCCTCTCATGATATGCATAGTTGGTGTCTGTTTGATATGCTTTGGTAGTTTAGTATAAATTTCATATATAGCCTGATTGGACAACTCACTGGTTGATACACTTTGCAAACTTGCCACAAATTCTTCTTTTGAAGAAAAGCTCATACTTATGTTGTCAAATGTGAGAGTGGATCTGAAGGAGGCATCTGGGGTATGATATATATATATATATATATATATATATATATATATATATATATATATATATATATATATATATATATATATATATATATATTTAATCATTATTTGATACAGAAGACTACGGAGTATATTATACCACGTACACTAAAAATATAGCCTATATATGATGGACTGGTCAATTCTCGTTTCTTTTTCAACCCACAAAGAGCATCAATATATACTGAAATAAAATACCAATCCCACAATGCAACAGTTACGATATGGTGTCCTCATAGGCAAATTATCAAAATTCAATAGACTACGAAAATCTAAATGTTAATGATTGTTCCAATGTTTGAATGAGGTTTTGGTAGTTTACTGGTAAAATTGCAATATGTTATTATTTTAAATATAGTTCGCGCAGGCTTATTTTTCGATATTTTCAAACCAGGCCTGAGAGGTTGCTATGTCATTACTGCTACATTCTGGGAATACGAATACGAATCTTTATTGACCAAAACACAATACATATAGCAGCTTATGATCGATTGAAAACACACATATGATTCCTAAGTAAGACATATAGAGAGTGCCGTAAGAGTTTGAAAAAAGAAAATATCTCATAATACTCAAATAAAACACACATGCGGGTTGCTATGTCATCACTGCTACATTCTGGGAATACGAATCCGAATCTTTATTGACCAAAAACACTATAGCAGCTTATGATCGACACATTATTCCTACCTAAGATGTATAGAGAGTGCCGTAAGAGAGAGAGAGAGAGAGAGAGAGAGAGAGAAATAATAAAATAAAATGGCTCATATAAAAATACTTAAGCAAAATACACACGAGTACCATCAACAATTACCAATAAGGACATCTCAACATCACCGACCATCTGCAATATCGTATTTAGTGTTGATTCAAATCAGAGATGTCTTCAATCAGGGCTATATTGTGTCCATCCACAAAAAAAGGATCGATTGCTGAGCCTTCAAATTTCAGAGAAATCACAGTAACAATATTTTGGGAAGGTATTTGGTGTGATTTTGAATGAACTGCACTGCCACAGAAATATGTAGATACATGTGGAATTTTGAATATAAACCAGATATCAACTAGAAAAAGACGCGTACAACAGATCATTTATTTGTATTTAGGATACTTTTTGCGAAATATGTTAAGAGGATGAAAAATAAATTGTATATATGTTTTGTAGACTCCCAGAAGGCGTTTGATATGGTATGTAGAACTTGATTTTAAGCAAATTACAGAGACTAGGTATCAGGGGTCTTTTCTACAGAACTATTTAAACATATACATGTATCACGAGGTAGAGACCAGTGTAAATATTGCGAGTAAAAGAACAGAAATATTTACAACAAATATTGGGGTCAGACAGGTGAATGTTTTAAGCCCACTGTTGTTTAATCTTTTTATTAATGACCTGCTTAGTGTTATTGTAGTCGATGAAGAGACACCCAGATTAAATGAAGAAGCAGTAAATTGCCTATAAGCTATGCCGACAATCTAATTTTAGTGTCCATGGTGGTCTATGATGAGTTGGTAGACACACAACTGGTGTGATTTACTGGACTCAATGGGGAAAATATTTGAAAGTTTATGGCATGCCACTCACTCTAGATAAAAACAAAGAAAATAGTTTCTTTGTTAATAAGCTTAGGTTTCATAGTGTGTGCAAAATAAAATTTAAATATGAACAGTATTTAAATGTTTACGCAATCCCAAACAACGAGGAAAGTGATTAGAAGGCTGCGGCAAGCGCCCACAGACTGAACATTGGAGTTGGCCCATAGAGGAAACAAAATGCATGCAGTCAACATGGGCCAAGTAGAAGATTAGTTTCATTGTATCCTAGAATGTAAGCAACATGAGAAACTAAGAGAGAGTCTGCTGAGACAATGTCCTGGGGATTCGATTCATTTTGACATGAACAAGAGTAACACACAGAACCCAGTTATACTGGGAAGGAATTGTTGTATTTTTAGTTATTGATTTGTAAATAGCTTGTCTATTTATAGGTGTTGGTTTATACTGAGGATGAGAGTGGCACTTCTCTTAGTAATCTTGCCTCAAGAGGGCGCACTTGTCATAATTGTATTTGAAATTCTACGTTGAAACTGTTGACCCCAAGAGGGCGGACAATGAACTTTGACCTTCAGATGGCGCCACCAACTTGAGTCAAGTCTGGGCTTTGATAAAAGGTATTGGAGCTAGAAATTCGGTGTTGGGAGATCGTTGCGTTAAAGTTTTATTGATGAAAGTAATAATATTAGTTAGAAATTCTGTGCCTCCAACATGATAACCCATAATTGTGCTGAACAGCGCATCAGGTGGTAGGGTAATAAGAGAAGTGAAATGAACTGCATCAAGAAACTTTTTTCTCACATGTAAATATTTAGGATAAGAAGTCAAAACATGGCACTCATCTTCAACCAGTCCAGTGGCACACAGCTGGTAATATCTTTCACCCCGAGGTGTTTTAGGACGAGTGTATCTGCCCACCTCACACTGACATTGATGTGCACTGATTCTTAATGTAGTAAAGTATTTTCTTTTGTGAGTGGCAGGATACTCAAAATGTAATTATCCACACTAAGTTGTCTTTTGAATTGACAGTATACGCGCCGGTTATTTCCTGACCCATTGATAGAATTTATGTGATCTAATCACAGATTTTCATATTTCTTACACATTAGTTCATTACGAATGTGACATAATTTTCTTTCATATTTTGCACCCTGGTTATACCAAATTTCACAAGGGTCAAATGCAAACAATACTCTTTTTCATAAGTGAAATCTCAGCTTTGGGGATTTTCTAGTAAGTTTTCATAGCTATCGAGATAGCTTTTTCTTGATATGTGTTGGGGGTTACCATCACAACTTCTTAATCAGCTACTGAAGCTATGCCTGACAATGTTTGTGAGAAGGGGGAAACGTCCTAACTCACCTTTTACAACTAGACTTGAAGATCTTTTATGAACACCTGGCATGAATTTACATGGTCCGTTATTAAGTGTTTCAAATTAAGTTCCTCCACAGATTGAAAGCAAGTTGTATTCATTGAGATTTTGAAGAAGAAAGGGGGCATATACTTCACTGCCATAACGGAGTAGAGACATGACAAGGGAGTCAAACAGTCTCATGCCGACAGTAACGTTGTCCCTTATGTTAAACTGCCTGAGTTTGAAATATGTGTCTTGAGCCTTGTCTGGGATATACTTGGTTACTGCAAAGATGGCAGCTGTAGGTCGCAGTATATGTGACACTTGTTCTGCTTATCTGATCTGCATAATCTTTACATCAAAATGTGTCCATTGGCAGTAAGTTTCAAATGAGAAAATTGCATGAGTAGGATTTATTTTGGCTCATCCAGGAGCTGTACGCATAGTGCCTGGATATAGCTGCTGTATCATGATTATATCACGGTCATCCAGTCAGAGTTTAGCCAGTGCTGATATCCCTGTGGCTAAAATTTGCCACATTAGCTATGGCCAGACACTTAATAAACTATGCAAAATTACATTGCTTTAAAGCTAGACTCGTCTAAGTAGAAAAAAAAAGAAAAAATGTGAAGCTCACTATAGTTTTTCGATTTGCTCTTTCTTTGTTTATATATTTTTGTATAACATACATACATAAATACACACACGCACACGCACACGCACACGCACGCAATCACGCACACACACACATACATACATACATACATACATACATACATACATACATACATACATACATACATACAAGATTCAAGATGATTTTATTTCAGACTCCAAGGTCCATAGAAAATTTTTAAATAAAATAAACAAACGTACATGTAACAGTGCAATGCACGATTTGGTAGCGCAATGTAAAGTTACCATGATGAAATAGAGGTACACCAATACCCTTCAATTACACATTCTGCTCATGGCGATCATGCTGAACCTACTTTCATAAACAACGCTTTTTGCCACCTGTGATAGGTGAACAGACCCATACATTCAAACCAGCTGTCAAGAAATCTTTGCATAATGCAGTTTATGCAGATTTCAAGTATTTTAAAGGAACTGTAAATATCTCCACGTGTAAGTTCACCATAAGTCGGGATACCAAGATTAACGAACATTTGACTAATACTACAAAAGCGAGGTAGATAGAAGAAACTTATCAAATTATAAGCTACTTTCACTTTTTTTGCATCTGTATGGTACAAGTGTTCGTCCATAGTTGACTATATTTGAATTTGCATTATACGGTTCGAACAATTGAATCTTGACCTCCCTGCTACAGTTACCAAACTTAATTATCAAAGTATTCGCTCTTCTGTACATGGACCTGAATTGTCTTTGGACGTCATCATCACAAAAACAATGTTTCAAATATGACAACCTAAGCACTAAATATGCAATCTTTTGGTCACCCAGATATAAATCAGATACAGTTGTAAGTTTCCAATATTTTGGCTGACAGCACATACAAACAATCCTTGTCATGTTATATTTTAAGGCTAAGCTATCAGCTTTCAAACAGCATAAATTAATGAGTGTTTGTAAACCTTTAGCTGAAAGAGGAACAAGACACATGCATAAGTGTCAACCCCCGGAACTCTGTGACAGGTAGACTTTCATGAAAAGTGCATGAAATCAAAGAAAAGAGATAATTTTGCCACAAAACACACAATACTGTCCTTTTGATCACTTATAATTGTGGAATTCAAAACGGAAGACGCCCATTGGGAACGGGAGAGTTGACAGCTATGTACATGTCATCACTGCGTCAGCATACATTAAGTTGTTAACAGTATATACATGAAGCTTTTCTTATTCTTCGTTATATATTTTATAATAACACGAGCAGGACCATAAGCAATCCGGTGTTGTTGTCTGACATCTAACATGTTGTCAATGATTCAATTCCAGTATAGTAATAATAATAATGATGATGATGATGATGATGATGATGATTATTATCATTATTATTATTATTATTATTATTATTATTATTATTATTATTATTATTATTATTATTATTATTATTATTATAAACCCCCACGAATGAGGAAAAATAAGGTACATGAAGATAACATATATATTAAAGTCACAGACAAAGCACAATCACATAATGAAGTCATATATTATCCACATAATACCCTCAAAGAATGAGGAAAAGTAAAATCTAATCACTGTCGACGCATAATCCCAGATCACATCATGTCACTAGTCATAATTCTTACGCTAAAACAGAATTATAAATGGGAGGGTGTGCCTCACTAGCATAAAAACAATAAGTTACTGAAACAGCACGTTATCAACGAGACAAGCGTGTGCCAATAATAATAATAATAATAATAATAATAATAATAATAATAATAATAATAATAATAATAATAATAATAATAATAATAATAATAATGTAAAAACCCCGATAGCGTGGAAAACACAGATAAAGTGCAATAAAGGAATAAAATCATACAAACATACTGAAGCACACAATAACTCAGGCTTAACCGTGAAAAGAAATCAGAAGGCACTAGTTAAAAGGCGTACTAAGTTATATTCAAGTACCAGGGTTTGGTGTAGTTCTCCTGTATTACCTGTAAAAGAAGAAAGTTCAAAGAATCGACGACACTACCCTTTGTGATGTTTTCATGGGGAACATATGGCTTGTGAATATGTCCATCGGTATTATTTATTTCAACGATGTGTTTAACTTACAAAACAAAACAGCATGTGATCGGCACCTGTTGCTTTATGTCTTACCTATCAGTCTCAGTTTCTTGTGATTCAATCGACACGCCCATCACTTTTTCTGAGAATGCCCTCTGGCGGGAGGAAAATAAAGCGCCAGGTACCCGCGTTTAAGATCACGTGCCAGAGTATCTGCCAATGAGGACGAGCTTCCTGAAGTTAAACATGGCGACCAGCGGGAACCTGTGAGGTTTGAAAGGCTTTACAAAACAATCGTAAACATTATTTGTGGGTGTAAAATTTCACAATAAGTATTTATTATGGAGATTGATGATTTGTCGGATACATTGTCGACCTATTCGGATGACGAACAAGACCCGACTAGCGTTCAAGTTGCTTGTCTATCCAATATCGTGGATCTACAACGTGCTTGCCAGGGAGAGAATTTAAAATTTTCATCGGAAACTAACCGCTTTCTCTTGTACTTGACGCTGAAGAAGTTGGGACCCTACCTCGCACAGAAACTGATTCAGAAACGTAAGTTTGAGAATGGAGACATGAGATTTACATTCATATTTAAAGGAGGACGGGTTTCATACCAGAAAGTGGTCAACAATGTCAATGGCCGAGATGTGACCATGACATGACACTGTCACTGTCATTTGAAACCATTTCTGGAATAAATAGAACTATTGTAAGGGTCATCCCGAATATACGAGGCGTAACCACTGCACAACTCAATCAGTTTGTATCTGTGATTTGGGTTTCCGTCAAGAATGTTAAATCGGATGTTATAGTTCAAATATTGTGCAAGGGGGGCAAATGGCAAAATTAAAGTTAGCCTCGTGATACGAACCAGTTACACAGGGCTTTGGGCACATTAAGGATCAAGATTTTATGAAACTGTCGTCAAATTAAAAATCATTTGATCTGATGTTGAATTTGCGCAAAAATTTAAATGTTGTGCATTTGACCCTGAACAAGTTAATCCGTGACCAAGAGTTTGATCAAAACTTTCACTAGGAACCAATCTACGTCGGGGGACACATTTTCGAAAGTGTGCTTGTACACAGTAATTTTTCTTGTAACCCCCTCCCTCCCCCCATAAGAGAACTCTAAAATACTGATTTTCAGTTAAATTTTGATCAACAGCTTCAAAATTAGCTTAAAACATGCATTGATCTTGACCTCTCTCTCTCTCCCCCCCCCCCCCCCCCCCCCAGCGAAATCGAATGTGGAAATATTAATAAAAATGGCTGGCCACTTGTGGCTATCTGTGTTTGAAATAAGGCCAGTTGACTCGGCCAAGACAAGCATAAAATGTAACAGATCGGTCAAGTTGCCACTGCACTTTTCCACTTTTTACATGCATGTGAATTTGGACAAGGCATGTATCTTACCGAAATTCTAAACGCAGTGACTATTTTCACCGTACGGTGAGAATAGTGTTTTGTTTATTTTCACCGCACGGTGAGAATAGCATTTTTTCTATTTTCACCGTACGGTGATGATAGAGTTTGGTCTATTCATCGTGTGGTGAGAATAGGGGCTGCGCTATTTCTACCTTACGGCGATGGTATGAAAGTCAACCAGGGAAAAATATTTTGGAAAAGCATTGTGTCATGATATTGCACACAACGAACCAACATTTGCTGAAATAATGAAAGGCCTAACTAACATCCCAGTTTGAACATGGTTTATAATGAGATCTGTTGAGGTGTTATTTCAGCTTTTAATTATAGATGGGTCCATGACAGTACACCAAAAAACCAGTTCACCGAAATGAATAATCACCGAACGACAAATTCACAGAATTCTTTTTTTCACCATATATTTAAACTCACCGAATGAAAATTTGGTAGAATTGCCATTGAATCAAATGGTTATTTCAACTGAATTTCGATGAAACTTCACCGAAACCTGTTCTCTTTTGTTGTCTGTTTTATTCAAAAATAGGTTGTCTTATTTATATCATTTCTGCCCTTTTTGTTTTATTTTCTGTCTGTTTTATTCACGATTATTCTGTTTTGAAAACAGAAATATCTGTTTTGTTGTATTTTTTGTCTGTCTTGTTTATAATTATTCTGTTTCAAATGAGAGATATTTGTTTTGTTTTATTTTTTTTCATGTGTTTTATTTATGATTATAATGGTTTAAATGAGAAATATCTGTTTTGGTTTTTTTGTCTGTTTTATCTATTATTATTCTGTTTTAAATGATTCCTCAAACAATCATGCGGACTTGCAAAAATTTATGCCAGGAATATGTATGATAATAAAGAAACAAACATAACACAATCATGATGCCAGACACCTCTAATAACTCATATTGTTGTTAGTTGATTCCTATATATTGACCCACTGTTCTTTTCTGTCAAGTGGCAATGCGGTCAAAATGATTTTGGATTGCATTACAGTGATGTGAATAATAAATACGATGAGAAAGCTATGCGACCTAATTCCTATTCGACTAATTCACAGTTCGGTAAAATTGTAATACGGTGAAATGGATTTCGGTCTAATGTCGTGCACCCTTATCTAACAGCTTTTATAGAGCCAACAACACTCTGTATTTTTTATTTGGAAAGGCCAAAATTTAGGGGACAAGACAAAGTAAGAACTATTTTGATATGGACACAGATGGAAGTAACGGAACTTAAGGGTAATATAGATCTGTCTCGTTATGACTTTAGGTAAGGATCGCATAAAAACAAAACAAAAACAAAATACAAAAAAAAAAAAAGACACGAAGCAACGAAAATGAAAGACTGATTGGTGGGTAGAGCAAATTTTTTACATCAACTTGAGATGTTAAAAAGCCAAACATTTAATCATAGATCATTGCGTCGACGATCTATGACTATGGACTATAATTTAATGCTGTCACGGTGCCAAGGAAATTGCTTTAGGCCTACACTAAACCCTCCGTAACTGGGCACTTTGCTTTGGTCCCGTTTCCTATTGACTATACTATAAAGCTAGCTATCTTCCTAAAGTAAGCATTTTTCTCCGATCTTAATTTGCCTCAGTTCTATGTGGCAAGCCATAACCATGAATTTCCGAAAAGGCTCTTAATTTCAATTTCCAGATGGTGAAAATAGAGCCGCCTCTATACTCACCGTGAAAATATACCACACTGTACCATCATCACCATACGGTGAAAATAGACCAAGCCCTATCCTCACCGTACGGTGAAAATAGACAAAACTCTATCCTCACCGTACGGTGAAAATGGACAAAGCTCCTTCCAAACGCTATTCTCACCGCACGTTGAAAATAGACCCATCGCTATTCTCACCGTACGGTGAAAATAGCATCGTCCAATTCTAAATCTGCGGACAAAGTGGTTTTTTTTTTTTTTGATTTGTAACACTGGCTATATTTAGTTTGACAGCTTTGGTAATATTTTGATTTTGTTAATTAATCTCTGTGTGTGTTCTTACTTTATCCTTAGACTTTCATCAAATGAAGATTAAACCATAAGGCCACATAAAAATATCCCAATTTAACATTAGTGGTTTTCCAAAAAAGTGATGACGACAGGAGGTTTTTTTCATTCCTCCCTCCAAATTATTTACAGTATTAAAGCTTTCCACAAGTCCCCATTACCCATACAGGTCATTTGTTCATTCAGAATGTTATGAGACTGCTGTAACTTAGTTAGGTTTATCAGCGCTAGAGGTGCTGACAGGCATCAATGATATTTACCTGTCATGATAGGTGTGTATTAATGAATGCACCAACAGGATTTCCGCCAGAGGGGAAAAAGGGTAAAATAGCATACCCTAAAAAATCTCAAGGGTACTTTTGCTTACCCTAAGATTTTAGCAGAAAAGAACAATTTTAGCATATATTACCCAGAAATACCCCATAAAGTCTTCATTATTAGAATTTTTACTTGAGAATATGAATATTTGAGTACCCTAAAATTTCACTCTGGTAGAAACTCTGACCAAGACTGCTGCTAACATCTGTTGCAATGAAGAACATCTATATATGTGATGTCATGTTAGTGTGTTTACAACTGACTTCATGCATGTGTTTATAAAATGTAATTGTGACTTCTAAAAACAGTTGATGCTTTTCAAGTTGCTATTTTTTGCTGTAGAGAGTAGCACATTTTGCCCTGCTTTGGTAATAAGCAGATCTGCCCTGCATACAGGTGTTTGCCTATTTTACAGTGATACAGGCCAAAGCAGCACGACAAGAGATGTCCTGTATTATTGGCAAGCATAACATTGATTCAATTATAACTGAATGTTCACCTATTTTGTGCAAATATGTGAAAATCTTATCCTAATCTGATGCAGATTTTTGCTATTATCTTGTCAGTGGGCATCAACCTTGCAGTTAATTCATTTATTTTGGGATTTTCTCAATGACATGCATGTATTGGGCGACCAAAAGCTATCAGAATTCCCACTCTCATGTCATGTAAGGGTACTGTTTTCAGGCAGGAATTTCACTGTGTCAGACCATATCAATTTTAATCTGGGACCTATATTTCCCTTCCTTAAAGTGTTAATTTCAATATTAAATACAGTAAAACCTCTATACAGTGGGCACCCTTGCGACCGGAGAAAAGTGGCCACTGTAGGGGTAAATTGCCCACTGCAGAGAAGGTTGACCACCATGGGTAGGTAGATTCCCAGTTACCAGTAGTATCCATGAGAACACAATACAAAAGATAGACTAGACAGGCACATTCATGTACATGTTTATGCTGGTCTGCAAATCCAAATGAAATAAGTAATAGACAACAATGTTTCAAATTTTTTTCTTTTTATTTCTTGACACAGGGCAAAAAGACCTGATTTTAGAAATTAATAACATGTACAACATACATATAAATTTGCACCATGAATACTGTACAATGCATAAAATTGACGGTCGCCCAGTCGACCGAGTCGATTAAATTACTGTGTGGGCGATCAAATTGTTTGATCAAGTCGACCAGGTGGTCAAGTTTAAAAAATCAGAAGTGACTTCTGATTTTTACTAGTCTGCTTTATGATTTAAGACATTTGTCTGTGTTGGGAATTAGAAATGTTTACAAGAATAATCCTGTACGTTGTCTTTGTTGTTTATGTTCCTTGTTGCGCTATCTGACAGCATGAGCGTCATTCATATTCATGATCTTGACTGGTAACTTTCACAGGGTCTGTACAGGTCATTTAAAACCTGGAAAGTTATGGAATTTGACTTGTCTAAAATCCAGGCCTGGAAAGTCATGGAATTTGTAAAATTTGGCTGAAAGTCATGGAAAGTCATTGAATTTTGGAGTTACTCATTCTGAAATTGTATTACCTGTACATGTGATTTCTTTTATTCTTCACAAATATTGTTCATAGCATGTAGAAACTTTTTTTTGTTGATCAGGTTTATGTAGCCATTTCATTATACATTCCATGAAATTGTAGAATCTCTCCATTAAAACCCCACACTTGAGTACAAATATACTCTCTAAGTCTTGATTTTTGAAAGAAAGTCATGGAAAATGTCATGGAAATTTACAAACGATGACGAGTATGGACCCTCTTTCAGTTTTCGAATCGCTATCTTTGATTCATAGGATAGCCTTTTTGAAAGAAAGCGTGGGATTGGTTGACTCGAAATTCGCTACTTCCAGTTTTGAAGTGGCTGGTTCAAGGCCGTCTCAAATTCCCGGTGTTGTTTATTTACATGCAAGCACGCACACTTTATTGTAGAGAAACGTCAGTTCTTGTTGATGGCTATTTTGAGTTTGCGTTAAAAATGATATTTCCCTTCCATGATGATTTCAATCAATGATAGGGCTGTTGTTTGTGACAATTTGAATGATGTAGGCCTAACTTTGCAAAAATGGGGTGATTTCATTGTCGTGGTCTAGATCTTTTTTCCCTCTACCCACCACGTTCTTCACATTGGCAGAATGCTGATAACCCTTTCTATTTTAAGAACAAGCTCTCCCATTGGTTGAAACAAAAGTATTTTAGGGGAAACCCCACCAAAACTGCTTCTATTTCAAACAGATACGTCGCTATTTTAGTGGGAAACTACTGAAGACGATTCTCCGGAATATTCTAGGTCAGTCAGAATCAATCACATGGTGTTCCCCATCCAATCAAATAAGTCGTTTTTCTACACGATGTTTTGTTCGGGAGTACTCGCTACCTGATGATGTGAAGCTTGGCTGGAAGGATGGGAGACAAATATTTGTAGGGCCTGTATTTTTCTGTTTTTAACGGAAACGGAACGGAATAATGAATTTTTGTCACCTCTGAAACGGAATTTGCTGTTTTGCCTGAAAGTGTTTTACACACAAAGAGAACTACTGAAACGGAATTTGGAAATTTCTGGCTGGTGAAACGGAATTTCAATTTTTTTGAAACGGAAAAATACAGGCCCTACAGTTGTATGAGCAAAAATGACGATTACTGACAATTTATGAAAGCAAGAAACAAAATATAACGCTGTAAATTGGTAAGAATGATAACATACTACCAGTCTTTGCGTACAATAGAGCAGAGGGTCCAATTTTTTCACGGAAAGCAGGGCGCGAAAATTCCCATGATCCGACGTTCCGGGACAAGCTAAAGCTCTTCTCGGACAAGTGACTTTCAAATTCAACTTGTCCTGCGGACAAGCTATTTTTTTCTTTTTTAATTGGACAGAAATTACGTCTGTTTGCATGCACGGCAACATAATGATGAGCAGTCAGAGCCTTCGCGACTCTGTATATGTTGGCGATTACTGTGGTCCGTGTGAACAGAACATAAACACCAATGCAGGCATGTGCGTGGGGACGCCAATGCGCAATAGGTGATGATAATCCCCTGGCCTAAAGTAAACAATCCAGGTTTAAACAATTACATGGTCAGCAGGTGTATTCAACAGGACTTGACTATACCTACTTGATTTCTGTCAAAACAAGCAGGTATTTTGACCGTTGCGTGCATACGACGACGAGATCAAAGGTACCAGCAGTCGTGCATTGGGGCGTAGTGGCTTTCGCCCGCATCGGGGCAAGGTCACAGCACCTCACCGTCAGTCTTATCTGCGCGAGCGATGACAAAGGAACATCAAAAAATTTTAAAACTTGCATGGCGAATTCTTGAGCAAATTAGCATCAAAGACAATTTATCGGTGGGCTCTAAAAGTGTTGGAGAGATCATGTAATGGTGCCGCAAGTTGACTTCCCGGCCAAACAAAACACATCTGCCAGTCACACGCAAGTGACCGCGTGGAGTAATCTACGGTGAACGGAGCATCATGCTGACTGATCTGTCACACATTCGGCATTTTTCTCTATACCCCTTCCTTTGCGTATTTGCCTGTGACTCCAAATAATTGTTGCTATAAACACTGGAATCTTTATTTTCGCATGCTGCAATTAAAAAAAAAAGCTTCCCGTTTGTGTGTTCCCTCCGTAAATTATGGAATATTCACACACGTTCACTGGGCGGAAGCCATGATGAAAACACTGCAGCACGAGCCGCGATTGGCTCATTTTTGCATGTGACTCAATTGACCAATCGGGTGATGTGTTGTGCGTCAGGCCACATGGCCAAAGCAGCTGTTTGTGTACAGTTGCACGAAAGATGTTGACGGTGCGCACGCTCGATTTCTGATTTGAAATATTAAAATTTTCGTTTGAATTTGATTTAAGAACACCGTTTATTGCGAGGATCTTGCCAATACTGTATACGCAAATTTACTACGATGTACCGATAGCGTTCATGGTAGGTACGCAAACGAAATGCATCCCATCACGGCATCAGAGGCAGCGAGAAAGAGTCCTGAAACCAATGCAACTATTTTAATCGTTATTTACCTTTAACCGGGATACGGACTCCTATCGTCCCAGAAATTACAATGTATTTTTCATCGTTAGTCACCCCATGCAAATAGCTTACTTTTTTAATTTGTATTTTTAATGTTTTGCCAGTTTCACTGTCGAACAGTTGCAGCTTGAATCGTTGTAAAATTTGACATTTTTGTGCGAATTTGCAAGCGACAATACGCGGCAAATATAATTTAGGGTAAATGGTTTGTGTAGGCCTTAGCATTGTGTTGAAAAAAAACGATGTTTATAGAAGGTTTATCAGGACAAGTTGATTTTGTATGCGGACAAGTGGATTTTGAAATTTACTTGCCCTGCGGACAAGTGATTTTTAAAAAAATTGTCGAGCCCTGGAAAGAGAGTAAAATATGCCAGCCGCAGGTAAACATGGCTTAGGTGAAAATACCGCTGCCGCATGTGTTGATCATGTTGACAGTTCATCAGTGACTGGGATAAAGTGCGTTTATCGACTAATTACTGCAGCAACCAACAAACTTTACAACTATAATTTAATGACAATTATGATACACAACCGATCTTTAGAAAAAAATAAAGAGGAACAATCGTTGGTGACACTAACCAAGGAAAATGCGCGGATCAGTATCAATGCAATTGTATTCACACAGGGTTGACCGTTTTGGTCAATTTGTGATTGAGATCGATATATTCATTTTGTTAGGGTGGAGGGAACGAGTTTTTGTTGAAATTGACAAAGAAACCACATAGAAATGTAGAGGTCATAATCAATTAAGGCTATGTTGATCATCTTGCATGAATTGCAAAAATAAAAAAGTTATGGCACTCTTACACCAGCAAGTTGCATGTTGCTCAACAAAACAAAAAAATGTTGAGTGACTGGCTGTGCCAAATCCCAAAACTGGCCAGCGTGCTTGGGGTTAAACAGTCAAAAGCTGCCCCCCCCCCCCCCCCAAGAGGGCGATTCAAACCAGTACTACAGTAGAGAGATTTAAGAGGTATTACGTGAGTAATTCGGCTGGCTTCCGGGTAGAAGGATTATAGAGTGCGTATTGGAAATGATCCTTGCAGGTACAGGGGGCTGTCTTTTACATAATTCTGACCACTGTAACATACTTTTTTTCTGAAACTGACAGGTACAGTGTGCAGTATTTATTGACAGGTCAGTTTTCAATATACCCAGCGTAGTAACTGAATACACATGGCCACAATGTGAGTTCTCCGTGTCACCGCGCAAGGCGGCATGACTGCTGTCAGTACTTTGGCTGTAGCAAATGGTAGTATCTCAAAATTTTCCCAATGATGACTAGGTTTTCTCTTGTTCTCAGATGATTCAGAATAGTGTAAGGAACAATTTGGCATAGGGCATGTGTGGGTTTATAAGTTACTTTGGAAGGTACAGACTGCAACCTGGTTTGTTTACATTTTTTGCGGGTTGAATTTGTAGCGTAATACCAAGAAGGCCTACTAGCGGGACCATGCAGTCAAGGTCAAAGTTTGGCAGCAGGATACTCTGACACTCGAGAGCTAACTGAGGTTGTCGACAGGGCATATTTGCTCAATAACCGCCACTTTCTTTCAAGACTGACCCTTTCCCCCACTTATCCATAGGTAAATATTGTATTCACAAGGTGGCAAAAATCACCTGAAATGCCAGCAGAGAGCACCTAGATTTCAAAATTTCGGGGGGGGGTGGGGGGATGCCCTCAGACCCCCTAGCATGGCTTCATGTCCTCGCAATGTCAGAATTCCGGACCACTAAGTACTGAGCTGGACCAGTAAGTTTTCTGTACTGTTTTATGCACTGAATACATGTACATTTGAATGTACTATGCACACAAGTTGACTCTGATACTTGGTCACTGTCTTCAAATTTATGTCCTTGATGTGTAACAGAGTATGTATTTTAATTGAGTGTCACATTGTTTTCATCATTATTTTCCCACTAAGTCTTCAAATGTTTGGGAAGTTAAAAACACATGTGCATTGTCATGCGTCAATGCAAAGCCCAGGGTTAGGAACCTGGCATATGAGGAACAGCTATCATCTCATAGGTTAAAATGATGAACATTTCACTGTAACCTTAGGCAAATCACTCAGGTGGCATTCAACTTATTGTTTCAGACAAGTTTAATAGCTGTTAAGTGTCTCCCCTTTGATAACTTCATCTTGGTGTTACAGTTAGTCCACAAGGTGTCAAGGGAATCAAAGTATCTATCTATTAGAAACCTGTCATGCTGTGAATATACGTGTACTTGAACTGGCTGGCCTACACTGCACTGTTGGTGTGGTAAGGAAGTTACACACTGTGTCCGGTGAAGAACCCGGCTAAGGGGAAGAACCCTTATGCAATATTGACAGTTTGAGAAGAAAACAGGCCAAATACATGTACGGATTACCCTTTTCTTTTTCTTTTTTTTTTTTTTTGAAAAAGCCCACTGTAGTAGATTTTTGTTTGTACACATGTAAGGTGCCCACTGCCCATAGTAGGGAGATGCTCACTGCAGAGAAGTTCCATCAACATGTAGGTAATAGGGAAAAACAAACCGCAACAAAGACAGGTGTCTATTGTAAGGAGGTGCCCGCTAATGGGAGTTTTACTGTACAAGACATGCATACTAGTTTCCTGTCGCAAAGCATGGGGTTCACGTCTGTCAATTATGGAGGACACACAGGCTTATCAGACAAGGCTAGATACCCCTCTCACATAATAAGTGTCTTTCAGAGAAATTTAAGTTGACAAATGCTTAAGTCATATTCATTTTTAAAAGTGCTTCCTAAATTTGATAGAATTAATTTCCCAATCTGCCTGTACTAAGTATTATTTATTTCCAAAATATTCTTAATACCCCGCTTTGCTCATGCATGCAGCTGCCCATATCTCACCAGGTGAGGCTATGGTTACTAAAACCACCAGGTGTACCGTTGGCAGGAAATTAATATGCATACATGCGTGCATATACAGTGGTACTTCCTGTATGTGGCCACCCCTTATGGCAAGAAAAAGTGGCCACGTGCAGCATGTGACCTGTCACTACAGGTAAATTTTACAAAGAAATTTACAACTATACCCGGGCCTAGTGACCACAAAAAGCAATGTGGTTGCTCATGGCAGTGGTTGCATACAGCAGGTACCACTAATAGCAAGGGTTATGGTGATAGTATATTTATAACTATTAACATAACCCTTGCCATGGTATCTGAGTATCCATTGAAAATGCCCGGTATCAAAGTCAACACGAACATCTACCTTCATGTGTACCAATTTGAAATAAATTTTTTTCGCCTGTGAAATATATATGCAGAGATGTGTGCTGCGTGCTTAATCTGGCTACTATGAGTCAAATGTAGAACTTGACTAATGACCGTCTTGTGCAGCATGATAAATTCTGATCAAACTAAACCTAGCTGACACATCAAGTTATTGCCATACAATGATTGTAAGTAATCTGACTGAGTCAGAGCCATTATTTTAAGGTGTGCTGCAACAGCTTGAGTGAAAATTTCAGATTTTCATCTCCTATGTTCATCAGTCTGCCTGCTAAACAGACTTTCAAGAGGACGACAGACTGCTGGCCCCCTGCACCGACAAAAGTCTGCTAAGGAGGCAAGTTCATCAGTATGATGACATGGATTGTCACTGGCCAAAAAACATGATCATGAAACTTATTTTAAAGCAATGATCACAAAAGATCTCAACATGTTATCACAAACACCAAAGGGACATGGACTATAAGGGAACATACAGTGAAGCTTTATTCTGTATACATAAATGGGCCTCACTGCCAGCTGGATGTTACAGGGTGGAAGCAAAAGCCAGAAGGATTCCAATTTCAGATAAAATGAATGTCAAGTCATCAATCAGCACCTGTGTGTGGAGATATAAAAAAATCCTTGTAATTCTATGACGAACAACCACTTCATTCACCAAGTGGTGCCTGTGCAAACATTGCTTTACCAGCTTAAAATGGTCCTGGGTCATTCCATATCAAATCATCAAATTTGTGAAAATTTTTCTTATTTCTAGCACTGTCTTATTTTACTGCACTCGCAAATGACTTGTTGCACTGTTTAATACCACTAGGCATTAAACACATGGTGCTGCAATTTTTTGTTTGTTTGTTACGGCTATTTTCGACTTCTTCTCCAGAGCAGTCACTTAGATTAAGCCGAAACTTGGTGAAAATGTTCCTTGTGGAAGGGTCAAACAAACTGTTTACTAGTGCTAATGCTGCAAATTTCTGATTTTTAACGATTTTTTCAATTTGGTACTTGTCAGTAAATGCATCTTTCCTATTGATTACTATGTAAGTCAATGGGAAGTCTAACGCTAATTCACATTTCTGATTTCTTCTAAGAAAGCATCATTCAAATTGACTTCAAACTTTGCTGCAATTTACCTTGGGTGAGTATCTAGCAGATTTGTTCAAATAGTCACGCTTCATTGATTTTTTTTTTTTTTTTTTTTTTGAATTTTATAGGGGGGGGGGGGCAAATCAAAAATTTTTCTCTGAAACTGCTCACCCAATAGGCAAAGACAAGAACAGAAAGTTCAAGAACTGCCTGAAAGAGGGCACTGCAGTCAGTAGAGGGCTAGGGTTGTGTATTGCCATTACTTTTCATTGTAATTTGCAACTTAATAACTGAAAAACTACTGCACACAGAAACACCCAATTTCAGACAGTAAGTCTCGGTGCATAACTAAATACCTCACAAAAATCATATAACCACAACTACAAAAATGACTGGTTTATTTAAGGTTGCTTTAACATACAAACTAATGGGAATACACACCGTAGAACTAATTCTGACCTTTCCTATTGCTTTGATATCACACTTGAACACTCTTAAGGACTCAAAGTTCTGAATTTGTTCACCAGGTGGCACTGTGATTCTTCAAATTTTTTTATGATTTTTTTTTGTGTGTGTTATTGGTATTATCGACCTCTCCAGAAACGTCACTTGATTAAGCTGAAAGTTGGTCACTGGGAGGCAATGCTGCAGAGACCTGATTTTTAAGGATTTTTTTTTCAATTTGGGTACTTAAAAATGCACCTTTCCTTTTGATTAAGTACTATGTAAATCAATGAGCATTCTAATGCTAATTCACATTTTTTTCTTCTTCCACGAAACTGTCATTCACATGGACTTCAATCCAAATGATGGTTTCGTAGTGGTAGTTTAAAACTGGTGGCAATGTGCATTGGGTGGGTCTCTAGCAGATTTGTTCAAATAGTCATGCTCTATTGATTTTTTATGGGTTTTTTTTTTGGGGGGGGGAGTCTTTTTTTGGGCAAATCTTAAAAAAATCTTCTCTGAAACCACTTATCCAATTGTTTTGATATCAAACAGGAACATTCCTTGGGACTCTTAGTGCTGAATTTGTTGACCAGCTGACACTGATTTTTGCCAATTTTCTGTGATTTTTTTTGTGTGTGTGTATGTGTGTTTGTGTGTGTAATTGCCATTTCCGACTTCTTCTGCAGAACTGTCACTCAAATTAAGCTGAAACTTGATCGATATATGTTGTTTGTGGAAGGGTCAAACAAAATGGTTCACTAGGGGGCAGCGCTGCGGATTCCTGATTTTTCAAGTTTTTCAATTCGGGTAGTGACCTGTAAATGCACATTTTCTATTGCTACTATGCAAGGCAATGGGCAATCTAACGCAAGTTCACAGTTTTGACTTCTCCGAAAAAGTCATTCAGATTGACTGTAAACTTGGTGGCAATGTACTTTAGGTGGGTCTTTGGCATATTTGTTCAAGTGGAAACGCTCCATTGATTTTTGGATTTTTTTTCTTTTTTGGGGCAATTCTTAAAAAAAAATCACAAGGGTATGTACATGTCAGTTGAGTACAGGACTGTCACAGCCCTCTTGTTTCCAAACCCTTTCCCCTATTGATGAGGGAGGGAAAAAACAAAATGCGTTCAGAGAACAGATTATCCTTAGCTCCCACAATCGTTTTATCCTTAATTGAGTCATGAGTTGCGAGATTAATGGCAGCGCCCTGGTAAAAGCGTATTTGTAGAATGGAAATGGTTTAGAGCTTTAATTTTAGTGTCTTAAAAGAGGAAATGTGCAGATTTTTCTACATTTTGTGTTGCTTTAATTGATTTGATTCTTTTACTGGGAAATTTTTACCTATTTCCGTTAAATTCCGTGGGAAAATTACTTTCCATTTTTTGTTACTCATTCCGCGATTCCGCCGGATTTTCGGAAAACGGAAAATCATCAGCCCTACAAAAGGAGAGTGGAATTACGGCTCGCTTCGTAATCAAGCGGCGTGCAGAAAGTATGTTTGTGGGGAAGGGAAAAGATGCTAACATATAGCCGTAGTGGTTTACTTTATAGGTATCTTTGTTGTTTTGCTTTCTAATGCAGGTAGACTTAAAATGTTCAGGAGCAGTGGGAATTGTCGAACAATGTCCCTTCAAAGGCCATGCCACGATAAATTACCCCCCTGGTCCTGCACACCAAAGACAGGCATGGGGGAAAAAAAACAAACTGGCACTTTAATCAACAGTACCCCGAAACATAATACATCATATTATTTTATCGAAACCCAAGGAGGAGGAAATAAAAGTACAAATAAACACATTGAAAAAAGCATTAACGTGATTAACATCAACATGAGAGAAAAGACACAAAAAAGTGATACCAAACTCAAGTTGGAAAGAAAAAAGAAACTTATTGAGAAAATTACTACAAAATAATGACAAGCTAAGTAAAATGTGCAGACAAGTGTAACAAGCTAACTACATAAAGTATACAGATAGGAGTAAATACAATAAAACACTATCCCTAAAAACGGGATGAAGATGTAGGGGGCGCAAAACCAAACCCAACACCTGTCCACCTACCAAGAGCGGCCATTTAGGCTGCCCCACAGAAGCAAGGCCTTTGGAGCTTGTTTTCTCAGAGTGGATAATAGGACGAGAACCTAAGAATTGTTATTCGTAGAAAACGGCTTGGCGGAATTTAATCCGGTAAACGGCCTTTGATTCTCTAATGTCTGAACTGCAAAAACAATTCAGTGATTTTCAAAATTTTGCTGTGTTCTATTTCTATGAAATGAAGAAAATGAACATCTTGGAACTCAAAGGGAAAATTGAAATGTCAAACTTTGGGAATGGATAACAGAAAAACTAAACCAAGCATAAAAAAATCACAGGATCGTTTTTTGTTGCCAATATGTCAGGATTAAGATGCAAGTGTAATTATGATTTTATCACAAATAATTATTGACTTATAATATCAACATTTATGGGGTGGATGCTTAGGAGTCAACTTTCAATTGTTTTTTCATCAAATCAACATCATGTGCACCCAAATATGGGACATATTAATTCTTTGGAGTATGATGATTACACACAAATATAATTTGTTATCCTGACACAAACAAATTTTGAGCTAGGATTGATTAAAGTGGGATTTATTTTTGGTAAGTGGGATTTATTTTTGGTGTCTTAGCTGTCCTTAACAGCTGGGTGATGTTTCTATGTGTTAAGAGCACATGCTCTCTGTTTTCAAATTTCACAAATTTGACGCGATTTCACCTGGGTACCACTTCCTGACTGGCGACCGTGGTTGGAACAGATCAACAACTGAGATATACTTTAATTTAGTGCTGTGAGATATCTGTGTATATATATATATACATGTATATATAATTTAGACAGCATTTTGTATTTTCTTGAAAAGAAACTTGATCATTTTTTATGGTTGGCGGCAAAGCTAAAAAAAAAAAATCTACATGTATGTAAATGTCAAATATTATGTGATTCTTAAGAAATATCAGAAATGTAAGCAATGCAATGCTATGTAGTCGAGCTTGTGTGTATCTTAAACAGAATTCCACATTTAAAAAGAAACCAGTTCCATTAATGATTACCTGGAGCCAAAACTTTTGTTTCAAATTTCAGTTGAGTATGCACCATGCATGTGCTTGCACAGTTTTGTCACTTCCTCATCACAAGGTGGCGCTACATGCACAATTGGTGAACAGTCATTAAAACTTGTTGATATTAAAATAAAATTGTTTGTGTAAATCTTTTGAAAACTTACCTGCAAACATCATGACAATGTGCTTTAAATAGTTTGACAAAAATAGTTTTGAAAGAAATGAAAATAATTCTGGTCACACAATTTTCTTTATTATGAAATCATTGTTGTAATATATGTGTGTGGGACTCCCATTTTTGAATGGGAGACCACCCATTTAAATGTAGATAGTGAGTCCTGGGGACCCCCACAAATGAAAGCGTAGATAATTTTAACCCTGTCTGGTAATTTTTTTCCTTTACTGCAAGAATTATAACCATATACCATTGACCTGTGGTGGGGACTGGTTATGTATTGTCCTGCATTAGGGCTGCTTTGGACTTTTTGGTGAGGTAAACATTCAACTCATGTTTTAGACAATTTGGGTTACCTAGCAGATCCATAGACAAAGCAAGGCGTGGTTGTATCAAAGGAAACCTGTAGACTGAAGCAGGGAGTATAATATTGCAAAGTTGGAAACGAGCCTGACTGTATAAATACAGTCAGGCAATATATGTATCCAGTATAAAGTTGCTTGAAACCTGTCCATCCCCCCCCCCCCCCCCCCCCGTCCAAAAAAAAAAATAGAGAGAGAGAAATACAGAAAAAAAAATCATACCTTGTGGATTTTATATGCCATGTATGTAAACGTTGTCATTTTTAAACGCAAGTCTGCTTGAGTGTACATGTATACATCATTGGTAATTGAGTAATTGTCACTGGATGCTACCATGATTTGTCTGGGAGAAATCATCGAATCTGGTACTGAGTCAGGGGCTTGAAAATTTCAACAAAGTTGACCATATTTAATTAATTTTCGTGCTCCATCTGCCTGCCAGCAGGACCCAGGACTATCTTGGTCACCATCCAAATTTATATATTAGAGTGAAAACTTTCACACACAGACTTCAGTTTTTCACAAAGTTCCTTAAAAACATTTGACATTTAAATGGAGAAAAATCTCACCAGTAGCCAGGTAAGAAATCATCACTAAGTTGTAAACAAACCCAATAATGCTAGCATGTTGCTGAGATGTTGCAGATTTCAAGCCTTCAAATTGAATTCAACAGTCATTTTATATATTTGGTCAGAGGATCAGTTATACTTATTTAACTCATTCCATAGTATGGTCCCAGGCCTTGGTCAGTGGTTCTGGCGCAGCTGCAGCATGACTTGCCAGGCAGTGCCAGAACCATTGACTTAGACTATAGGCATGTTGGTACATGAATGAAAACTCTTTTCATGAAGAATTTAAATATGCAATTGTTGTCTTAAATCTATATAAATATCAGGGACTGGTATGGAATGAGTTGATCTGCATTTAATGGTTGTATCCTTTGCAAGCATCATGTAAAATGATGTTTTCCCACTGGTTACATGTATTGAAAGGTCATAGTTCTTGAGTTTGTTTTACTGTTTGCTGAACAGTTGTAGACCGAGGTGAGCTAGAATGGGACAGTGAAGAAGACTTTGAAGTTGAGGCAATCCTGGATTATGTCAAGGAAGATGTAAGTGAAACAAATGTTTTCAGTGCCGATTTATATACATGTACCTTGAAATTAAGGTTTTCAAATTGAATAACAAAATTCCTCATGTTTAGCAAATGCGGTGACACATATTGGTCATTTCTCTACATAATATGGGAATAAACACAAATGTGTTGGCATTTTTGCATGGTCATTTTCTAGGGCTGTCAAGTTAAAGAGTCCAGTAAGAAGATCTCAAAGGGGAGGGCATATATGGGACTGATGATTTTCGGGGAGGGGGATGGGTGCCACAAGGGTTTTCCATTTTTTGGATATTTACAGAATTTTTGCTGGATATTTCTACCTGAATAGGAAAACTTCATTTGACTACCACACTGTATGAAATTGTTAAGTTCCAGTTTTCATTTATGCCCAGAAAACCCTCATACTAAGGCAGAGGCAAGTAGAGGACCTTTTCTTAAGAATTAGAAAGAGGAAGCACTTGGAGCAAAAAATGGTAGAGGACATTTCTTAAGAATTAGAAGGGGGAAGCACTTGGGGCAAAAAATGGTTGATAAATAGTTTCTCATGAACCACCGCATCGATTTTCAAGGCCTGTCTCACTTCTATATTTTTTTTTGAAAAACTCAATAAATATAAAAACAAAAGGCTGCCCAGCCACATGGTTACTTATTCCTGCCTCAGGTTTTTTTTTTTTTTTTTTTTTTACATATGTGATAAGGGCCATGCTGTGTTTGTCACGCTGTTTGACATCTATGAAGGCCATACTGTCTTAGTCACGCTCTATGCTTCCATTTTGAGATGAGCAAGTTGAATGTGCAACTAGAAAAGAAAGATTTGCTTGAAAGCAAATCTGTCACTGTGTGTGTGGAAAATTTGCACAACTACAAAAATATGCAGTGTTGCAACACTTACAAATTGAGTCCAAAGTGAATAAAATTGGATGGAATAAATACAATTTGAGCTCAACATGATTAAATTTGGATGAAAATTGACAGAGTTATGGCTGCATGAATATTTCAAAGGTCCAAGTGACCTTCACCTTTGACCTTTAGAGGTGACATGTGAATTTCAAAAATGTGCAATGTTACAATATCTATAATTTGAACCCAACATGATCAAGATTGGATTAAAAGTGACAGAGTTATGGCTAGATGAATATTTCAAAGGTTCAAATGACCTTGATCTTTGACCTCTAGAGGTCACATGTAAATTATAAAAATGTGCCTTGTTACAGTAGCCACAATTTGTGTTCAACATGATCAAAATTGGATGATAATTGACTGAGTTACAGCTACATGAATATTTCAAATGGCAAAATGACCTTGGCCTTTGACCTCTAGAGATCACATGTTAATTACGAAAATGTGCAGTGTTACAATATCTACAATTTGGGTCCAACATCATCAAAATCGGATGAACACTTTAGAAGCCAGAAGCAATTGAATTTTTTTAATTGCCGTAATTTGCATATTATTCAAAATCTTGACTATTCAGAACGATATGCAAAACTTCACTGCAGGTGCTATATAGCCATGCAAAGTTTGAAGTTTCTAGCTTGCACGGTGTCTGAGTTTAAGACGACACAAAAATCTGGCGGAAAGAAAGAAAGAATATTGGGTAAAACAATATGTCTGTGTTCACACACAGACATAATAAAAACATCACCATTTCATCATTGGCTGCAGGTTGTTGATTTGTATTTGATTTGAAATTTGAAAAAAGGTAGCACTGCTGCACCAAATTTATTCTTCAGCCAAAAAGTAAAATTAAAAAACCCTTACCCTCTTGTTTAAAAAAAAAGTTCATGAGAAACTATTAATTTTGTATGGCCTTAACTAAGGGGGCAGTGGAATAATACAGATACTGCAGTGTCAATGTTTAAACATGCACATTTCATGTCTGCCATGATTCTTTTCTGAGGAAACAAAAAGTTCCTGCAAGATTCTCAAATAGTGAAATGAAATACAGACAATATTTAATGGCAGCACCCTCAATAATCCTTGTGGGGTAATATAGACAATGCCGTATTAACATGAACTTGTATGTTTTGCGGCCGTCATATTGTGCATGTGAATAAGTTGATGGAGGTTGTTTAAGAAATGAATGATGTTGAACATTACAACGAAAGAATGTACCAGATTTCTACTTTATTTGTTCCTTCATCAGATTTTATTGCATTTATTTTGAAATTTGACTGCATTTTGGAAAAATAACTGTTCTTTCTTTGGAGGTTCATTTCATAGTTCTGTCAGTTCTTCCCTGAAAATAGGTCCAAGAAGGGCATGTTATATCCCATTGTTTTCAAGGCATGGTACCTTTGAAGTGCAATGTTAAACAAAAATGGCAGATTGCATATTGGAACCTTTAAATTAATCAGTTAGTTTTTTTCTGTACACCTGCATTCAAACGTTTAAAGTACCAATGGACTGAATTTTGATCAAAGCTACCTTGCAAAAATTAAAATTTAACACAACACATAAATGGGTTATGTTGGAAAAAAATGAAATCTGTTTTGTTGTGAAAACTGAAAACAATGAATGGGTCATCACACTGCTAAAATGTGCAACCTGTGCTCGAAAGAAACTTGTAGTTATGCTGTTTACACCAGCCTGACAAGACTGGGGCTGTGTTTAATATAAAAATTCAATAAATAAGTTTAAGTAAGTTGGTGATTTTATATTTATTATATAAGTAGGTGATTGTAGATGGGGCATGGAGCTCAAACCTTTTGGAAAGAGCAAATGGGTCCTCATATTAAAGGAGAGGCAGGATAGAGCTCGGTACTTGCCAACTGATATATGGAATCCTGAAAGTTTCCAAACTTCATATCCAACTTTTCAATTTGAGTCTTATAATGAAGACTATCCCATTAGTTTCCACATAGTGTACATAGGAAATATCTTGCCAAATTTCAATTTTGTTTGGTCTATTTCAGGACAAGGAGTTGTACTTGATCAAGTGGAAGGGTTGGGCCAATGAACACAATACATGGGAACCAAAAGAACATCTTGGCTGTGCTGAATTGCTTGAACAGTTCCACACTAACTTTGAATCATGTAGCACTAGGACTGAACTGAAACGTAAGCTCAGCATAGATGGTGATGATCAACCTTGCAAGAAACGCAGGATCGATGACATTTGGGCCAGGATCTCAACGAAGTACCAAGACAATATAACTCCCTTGAAACTACTTAGTGTTTCACAGACCACAAATAAGAAATACAGGGGTCTGAATGGCCTGACAGTTGGTCAAAAACAGACTGCCATACCAAAGTTAAAACGTAATCGTGATATTAATAATAAACGCACCAAAGCACACAGGCAACTGAAGGGAGAAATCCAAGCTGCATTGAAAGCATGGGAAAAGCATTTGAATGAAATAAACACTGACCCTGCCACAATATCTGTGGAAAATAATGTAGACTTGTGTGGACCTCCAGAGAATTTTGAATACATTAATGATTACAAAGCAACTGGAGGAGTGGAAATTCCAATGGACCCTTTTGTGGGCTGTGAATGTGACAATTGCTTCGAGGAGAAAAAACAGTGCTGTCCACGTAGCAGTGGAGCGGACTGGGCATACTACAAGCATGGAAAAGTTCGAGTTCCGCCTGGATCACCCATCTATGAGTGTAACAAGAGATGTACTTGTGGTCCTGATTGTCCCAACAGGGTAGTGCAGCATGGGCGTAAACATAAAGTGTGCATCTTCCGTACAAAAAATGGCAGAGGCTGGGGAGTGAAAGCTCTGCAGGCAATTAAGAAAGGTTCATTTGTTATGGAGTATGTTGGAGAGGTGAGTCTTAAGAACTTGAACACGATACCTGGTGAGAGGGTTTTGGCATTTTGCATACACGCTCTCAAGCTCACTCTCATGTATGTTAACTGGTTCTGTAATAATAATAGTAGTAATATCAAAATTTTATTATCTCTTTTAACACCCCCGCCTTATAAGTGCCCCATCCCCACCCATTTTTCCGGCACAAAGGTTCTGAAATATTGAAAAATTAAATATTTTATGATGATGTACCAGTTGATATGTACAGCTAAAATGTTTGAAATCTACATCTAAAATTGAAGCTAATTTTAATTAGGCCCTAAATATCTAAGGGCCCTGTGAACTGAAAGGGGATAATATGGTACGCAGTCTCACTTTGTGAACTTGTTTTCTTGGTGACAGCCTTAAAGAACTTTTTGACCAAATGTCAATCTTGCTCAACAAATGGCGGTCCCAAATGTGAACTATTAATTTGGGAAGCCAAAAATTGCAAGCATGTGCCATGAAAGCTGTTAAGAAGAAACTTCACACATAGGAATGGTTTCTATGAAGAGGCAAAATGAGTTTTGACAGGGAACTGGTAGTGTATAATGCAGATCACAAGATGCTGTTCTCCTAATTAGTATTCAGCAGGGTGTTAGCCAGAAATTATAAGCAGGGCGTCCAACTTTTCTGATTTTACTTGGGTCCTGGTGAGTAATCGTTTCACACTGACTGCTTTTGAAGTGGCGGCCATTTTAACTCTATTACTAAGAGCCACATTAATTGACATTGATTCATTGTCTCTGCCAAATAAGTTTTCTATCGGTACAATTTTTGTGATGTTTGGCGTTCCCATGAAAAAAGCATACCAAAAGAAAGGGCGCACAACATGGGCTAAGTTATGTGATTGACAAAATGTTGCGGTATTTTCATGTCAGTGTCTCACTGCCACATAAACAGCCTCCAACCCTCCCGACATAGGCTGGAGATCTCACTCATTCTTATTGTGAAAATCAGTCAAATTTTACAACTTCATGCCTGATTGACAGTGCTCCCCATTGTAAGTGAATTGGACTTCCCCTGAGAGCAGCTGCAGCTGTTTTCATAATTCTCTGCTGTTTTCTAGGTTCTTCAGGTTGGAGTCCCTGCGTGAAAATTTTTAAGTTTAATGAAACTGAAGGCAAATGTACCTAGAGCATAATGTTTTTTTTCTTTTTTTAGCACTTTCAATTTGGTTGAAAATTGTCGAAACATTGTAAAAACTGTGGTAAAATTGCACTCCATAGGACTTGGATCACTTCCACAAACACTGCATGTTTGGTATCATGGGAAATTTCAGAAATTCATTTGCACATGATCAGTAAAATGCTTTCTCATTGGCTAAATGTGACTGCAATGTGGTTTATTTATGCCAAACATTGCTGTGTCAAAGGTAAGAAATGTTATTGAGATGATCCTTTTTATTGGAGGATGGTGATGTAGTCAGATCATCATACGACCTATTTGAATAATTAATGCTGAAGATTAGTCACATGGACCAATAGGAGCTTGGAGATCCCTCAGACCATGCACTTCCACCCAGGTCTCAACAACATGCCGTTCGTGAAAGCATGGATGGACATGTCTGGCGCAATAAAAGTGGCAAATTTGGCTCTTTTGATGTTGCTAAAGTGTAAAAACTGATATTTTCATAGGATTAGGACTTGGATAGTTCTTCTGAAGCTATGTGTCCTGACAAAAAAATGCTCGTCAACAGCAATTGTAATGTATTTTGCCCTATTGTCAAGCACCAGATCATGACAATCCAGATGATAAGAAGCTCAGCCTGAAATGAAATTGTTCCATGAATATCTGCGTATTTTGATCCATTAAGGAACCAAATAGTCTGGAGGACAGTGTGCAAGATTTACACAAATTTACATCAAGATGGTTTCTGATTCACAAATTAGTATTAATAAGGGGTCCACAATTACTCAAGTGCAGAACAAATCTCATTTTCACACAATTCAGACTGAAAGCTTTCTATTGATAGGGCTTTGCACATTTTCTATCTCCTGTGGTATCCATGTCCCTATTACATGTATGATGAAGTGCCCCTGTTATGCTGATGGCAATATATTTGCATAGCCCAGAAGTCAAGTTATCTTATGCGATAAAAGTTCACAGAGTCCTGGGCCAGTAAAGTGTTGTGTCTGTGTTTCAGGTTATTACAAACGAGGAAGCAGAGCGACGAGGCAAGATCTATGATGCAGAAGGACAGACATACTTGTTTGACCTGGACTACAATGATGGGGATTGTCCCTTTACTGTGGATGCTGGGTTCTATGGCAATGTGTCTCACTTCGTGAATCATTCAGTAAGTGTTTGGAGGTTAAGCAAACCAACCTCCATACTTATGTGTAGGCTTACTGTATATGTAGAGGAGAAAAAACACAGATCTATTTATCTTGATCCCTAAACAGCTGAGAAGTACAGTAAAACCTATGAATAAGTGAAAGCCTCTTGGATCTGAAGAAAGTGCTGTTATTTAAGGTGCCCATTAATGCTAGGTTTTAAATTAACATGAATAAACCAATAAGGGGCCAAGAAAAGTGTTCAATAATCGAGATGTTGACAAATCTCATTGTGCATTAAAGTCCGGTTTTTCTGCATTCAGCTTTGCAATATCATTAGTATACCTTGGACATCATTTAATCTTAAGAGGAGAAACCAGAAACATCCTCAAGAAAAGAATGAACTTTGAATTTTGGGGGTTTTATTTGTTGCAGTGTGATCCTAATTTGGCTGTGTATGGAGTGTGGATTAACACCTTGGACCCTAGACTACCCCGCATTGCACTGTTTGCAAAAAATGATATTAAAAGAGGAGAAGAACTGACGTTTGACTATATGATGACAGGTTTGTGTCTATGTTACATGTATCACCTGTGTGAGCTGTCCTGCTATGCATAGTTGTATCTTTAAAGTTGAATTAAATATGTTATTGTGGGATGAGGGTGGAAGCTTCTATCAAGTTTGTTAACTGGGCAGTACTGTGCATGGTTTCTTTTTTTTTTTTTTTTTTAGCTTTGCTGACGAAACGTAGAGCTTATGCCACCACTCATGTCTGTCCATCCGTCTGTTAACTTGCTCGTTAGCCCGATACCGTCCACAGTTTTCAAGTTAGCCCAATATAAATTTCAGGACTTAAAGGATGTATGAAAATCTTAGCCCCTTTTGATATTGGTGGTGCCACCTACATCATTATGTAATATAGGGGTCAAAATGTGAAACTCTTGTGAACCCTCTATCATCTTGTGTGGATCTTTACCAAAATGTGATGGGATTGTGTGGGAAGTCAAAGTCTTAGATGCTAGTGATATTAGTGGGGTCACCTATAATTTGATGGAACTTATGAGCTAAAATGTGTTTTAAGATATAAAATTCCATATTTGGAAAAGTAATTGGATTAGACTTGCCAAATTTATAGACCATGGCCAAAGGTAGAATGTTATGTAATATCGTTGATCTTGAGGTATCTTTATGAGGTCATCATGCCTGTAAAGTTAAAAAGGTGATTTTGCAATGGCAGAGCGCAGGTTGGACATCAGTGGCAAAGAGAATTGAGCCTCCAGATCAAAATTGCACTCGATTGCACTAAACATGAAACTCTACTTGGTGACGTACTTTTTAGGTCACTGTGACCCGATAATAATGGATTTTGCCGCTTGTCCAAGCTTACGTATTTTCGTCAATAACAGGAAAAGTTATTACCCCAGTTGAGCAAACAGACTATATATGGAAAGCTCAATGTGGGGCAAATATTTCGAACCGCAACAATTTTTCAATCTGAGTTGAAGGTCAATGTCAAATGGCCAGTTAAAAAATAGGGGTCACTGCTGGTGACTGCTCTGCACCCCACAATTTCTAAGGTAGGCCAATATAACGTTTAGGAGTTATACAGTGTAAAAAAATCTTTGTCGACATCAGTGTTGGTGGCACCAACTATAATAGGTTTTTTACAGGTCAAAATGTGAAAAACTTTTGACTGTAATACCATCCACAGTTTTTGAGTTAGCCCAATATAACTTTCAGGACTTATAGGGTATATAAAAATCAAGGTGTATTTCGATGTTGGTGGCGCAGCCTACAATATTATGCAATATAGGGGTCAAAATATGAAAATCTTGTGTACACTCCAGTAGCATCTTTAATTTTTGGCAGATCTTCACCAAATTTGGTAGGATTGTGGAGAAGGTCAATGTCTAAGTTGCTGATGATACTAGTGGCACCACCTATAATTTGATGGAAATTATGAGCCAAAATGTGTTTAAAGATATAAAATTCCATGTCTTGAAAAGTAATTGGATTAGACTTGCAAAATTTATAGGATATTATTACATACAGTCTGAAGGTTACAAAGGGAATACATTTCAGGAAATAATTTTTACCTCAGCTGACTTGTCAGTCAGCTGAGCTTATCTTACTGCTTCCGTTCGTTGTCAACCATTCACATTTATGATTTCTTCTCCAAAACCGTTGGCCAAATTCACTACAAACTTGGCTAGGACGTGTGTTGGGTGGGTATCTACCAAGTTTGTTCAATTGGTCACTCTGGTGATTTTTGGATTTTTTATGATTTTGGGGGGCAAACCTTAAAAAATCTCCGAAACCAGGCACCTTATTGCTTTGATATCGCACAGGGACACGCCCGGGGACTTCTAGTTCTGAATTTGTTCACCACATGGCGCTGGAAGTTTTTATTCTTCTTTATTATCTTTAGGTATTTTTGACTTCTTCTCCAGAACTGTCACTCCAATTAAGTGGAAACTTGGTGGAAATCTTCTTTGTGGAAGGGTCAAACAAAGTTGTTCACTAGGTGCCACTACGGTGGATTCCTGATTTTTAACGTTTTTTTTTAATTCGGTACTTTCCGGTCAATGCAGCCTTCATATTGATTACTATGTAAGTTGAGGGGCATTCTAATGCTTATTCACATTTTCCAACTTCTCCAAAACCGTCATCCAGATTGACTTCAAACTTGGTGGTAATGTATGTACCTTGGGTGGGTTTCTACCAGATTTGTTCAAATGGTCATGCTCCAGTGATTTTTTTTTTTATTTTTAATGAAGTTTTTGGTCTTTATTTTTTGGACAAGTCTTAAAAAATCTTCTCCACAAATGCTCACCCAATTGCTTTACATAAGAACACTCCAATGGACTCTTAGTTCTTCATTTGTTCCCCCAGGAGGTGCTGCAATTTTTTTTTCAAATTTTGTTATGAATTTTTGTTTGTTTTTGTTACTTGTGACTTCTTCTCCAGAACCATTACTCAGATTAAGTTGAAACTTTCTGGATATTTTCCTTTTGAAAGGGTCAAACAAATTTGTTCACCAGGTAGCACTGCTTTGGATTCCTGATTTTTCAAAAAAAAAATTTCAATTGGGGTACTCATCAGTAAATGCACCTTTTCTATTGCCTTCTATGCAAGACAATGGGCATCCTAATGGTTATTCACAGTTTGGACTTCTGTGAAGAAACTGTCAGTTAGATTGACTTCAAACTTGATGGCAATGTGCCTTTGGTGGGTTGGATTTTTTTTTTTGAAAATCTTTTGTAAAAAGTTTTAATATGAAAGTTTAACATGGGAATTTTTGTAATGGTTATAACTCAAATAATTTTGGCCAGAATTGGGCCAAACTTGGTAGGGATATACCTTTTATAAGTGGCTACATATTTCGTGCAAATGGTCATGCTCCAGTGATGTTTAGACTGTGACCTCATTCCCAAGGTCACAGGACAACTGACACAAAATTTACTGTTAACTTGATAACTTGAGGTCTGTTTTGAGTTAGGACCTTGATGTTGCACATGTGAATGTTTCTCTGTGAAGGTCATGCTTAGACAGTACATGAGTCACCTTGTTTCTGGGGTCACAGTGCAACATACATGAGTTTAACTTCTTCACTGTAACTTGAACTACCTGAACTGGGACTTTGATGTTGCACATGTTAGTATTCTTCTATAAAGGTCCGACTTACTTAGTACATGGGTGACCTTGATCCTATCCCAAGTTCATAGAGCTGCAGTTGTGATGAATGTCTAGGTCAGCTGAGCATGGGCTCTTCACTAGCCCTCTTCTTTTGCAGAAGTGTTAGATTAACTATTTGGTGTCTATCTGAATTTCCACATTGTCATGAAAGCAAGCAGCAAGCAGAAAGCTGAAATTGGCCAAGGCAGAGGACTTGGCTTTATTGAAAACATAAGATGGTTTGGTTTTATGTATGATCAGTAATTCTTTTAAAATGTAGAATTGGGTTCACCCAGAGAGATGAAAATTCTGCATTTGTGTGCACATTTATATAGTATGATTGCATTCCTGGTCAAAAGAAGTAGACATTTTTTACCATACATGTAATTACAACTGAAATTGTACAGCTATGTTAAGTTCAGAATCTGTTAGTCATTAATTCTGCCCGTTCCTTAAAATATTTCCTTTTTCTAAGGGTCTATTTTAATATTACTTTCTACTTTGTGAGGCAAAATTTGTGACTTACTTCTTCTGCAGGGTGATTGTTCGGGTGCACTGCTTGTATGATTACAATTACAAGCAAGCCATGATACAGCTGATTTTAATTTGAAAGAGGTTGGCTGAAAATTTTATTTTGGAGTTTTATGTACTTGCAAAATGTAAGGACAGTGTAAGAGATAGCTGGTGTTGCACCACAATATGTTACAGAGAATGTGTGTCATTGCTGCACACGTTTTCAGGGCTTGACATTAAGGATTTTTTTACTTGTCCCAAGGACAACCACAATATGAATTTTACTTGTCCCATTTCAAAAGTATATTAGCTTACTTGTCCGTAACGAACATCACAGAACAGTGTTGAGAACCAAAAAAGCGGTCGTATAATGCAGGTGGTGGCTCATTGGAGGAATCACATATGCACCACCCCAAATCCATGGCGGACTTGTCGAGGTACTGAGGTAGCGAGGTACGCAAATTTCTGCCACCAGCAGGTCATCATTATCGATTACATATGCTTTGAAAAGAAATTATTATTTATCAAATTTAACAATTACAATCCTTAAAATCTTTATTTCAATAAAGAACTCTTGTCTGGGTGCTGAAAGATGTGTTTCCCAACTTGAAAATATTTGCCAGTCTTGAGTTTTGTCATTTTCCCATTACGCTCAGTGGGCCCGATACATCGCCGGGCATGGAGCCTTCGTTTGCGAAGTAACCAGCTTAAACTGTCATAAAATTGCTTTGACCGCATTACGCACTGTCTTCACTTTATTCTACACATTCGGTGGAGCCTAACTCACCGTAATTCATAAGTTATGTATCAAAATAAGACTTGGCATTTTCCCACTGCCATCACGTGTGGTTGTTTGGGCGCCATGTTGACCTCGTTCTAAACCGTGGGATAATTGGATCTGGCATGCACTTCGTCAGTGTCTGTCACACGTGCTCCAGAAGGCAAGCACGTGTTTGGTTGGGGTTCCAAGTGATTTTGATCTAGCAAAATTTTTCATCATTCATTTTATCAAATATGGTACGATAAAAACATGGTTCAATTGGAAATGAGAATATTAAATAATATTTCTGGGATTTTCGCTTATTTGCCACAGTTAGGTTAGGTTTCGCATGCAAAAAAAGCTATGACCACGTGGCTCCTGTAAACAACGAAGATTGTTCCGGACACTTCCGGCAACCTCCGTCGTGCATTCAGATTTGAAGCATTTCAAGGTGGATGATGTGAACGAACAGGAGTTCAGTGGGAGCGATAAAGTTCCCATCACAAGTAAATTTCTGTGGATCATTATGAAGTTTAGCTCAGAAAACAATCTATAATATCCCAGGATACAGAGAAAGAAAAAGAAATATGATGGTTGAAATGCTCTTGAGTCGAGATCCACTACGGAGAGGCCCAATGCATGTGGAGTAAGCCACATTCACTGCCGTTGTAAAAATGTTAATAAATGGAAAGATCCTACGCTCGTGAGGAGGAATAGATACTGATTGATCAAATTAAAAAGTTCTTAAACAACTCTTTTTTCCAGTGATCCTGAAACTGCCTGGTCCTTTTGGTTTTCTCATAATTTTTTTTCTGCTGTGTACGTGATTGACTTAGTCTGTACTCATCAGTAGCCGCGGCCGCATTCTTTCTTTTGGCACCCCTGCCAGGGCCCTGCCCTGGCGTGGGCGGCTTCAAAAACATCTATAGGCTAAACCTGAAAGCGTGTTCGCTTGCTTCTGTTGACAAATGCAAATGGCGACCTTCACTTCCTAACCTTTAGCCTGATTCCCGCGGTCAAAACTAACACGTGTCTCTTACGGCCAATCAGGTATGCTTAATCTGAATAATTAAAGGATGTAAATCTGGCGGAAAATAACGAAGCATAAACTTCCGGTTACTTCAGAAATTTGCGACCGCGACATGTGCCAGCGGACAACAAGCTTGATTTTTTACTTGTCCGACCTGCCGCAAACGTGTGAAACAATAAAATAATGGTTGTCCAAGTCGGGCTTGTCACATTAAAGAGTTAGTTGTCCAGGAATAACGTTTAATTGTCCCGGGCTGTCGGGCTTGCCTTAATGTCGAGCCCTGCGTTTTGCTGAAATAACGTGTAACTTCCTATACTGAGTGGCAAAAAGTTAAATGTGAAGCTGCTATACAGTACTCAAATGTCTAACTGAAGCATCATCTGAAGTGTAATATATTGCAGGGGATACAACACACCAACTTGTTGCTGCAGAACAGATCAAAGAGGCTCTCAAGTCAGCTCAGGAGGGTCAGCCACTTGTGATGGGACATCCTCCACAGCCCTTGGTGTCAGCAGAGTCCCAGCAGCTGCATGTGGAAAACCAGGAGTCTGTAGACAGCCTGCAAGGCGAAGAGGAATCCGATGATGCCTCTTCTGATAACCCCAAGGAAGATTTCCATAATGAAGACGCAACAGAAGTGTCGAGTGAGTCAGGTAGTGCTGACCAGTTAATAACACAGCCGTCAGATGACGGAGACACCCCGCAGAACTCTGAAAATGGGGATACACCGCAAGAAGAACCATCAGAAGTCCTGGTGTCTGAGCAAGTGGAAGGAGACAAAAATACTTTCATTGGTCAACCTGGTGAAGCATCACCACAGCCAATCATTCAGTATCGCATGATGTGCCAGTGTGGTGCTGCAAACTGTCGTAAATACCTCTTTTAAGAATGTAGATAGTAGAGAAAACAATTCCCAGTATATTTTTGCTCTCCTTTTAGGACAGTTGGCGCTTTACAACTGTTAAATTGACAGAGTGCAGATTATTTTCTTTATTTAGAAAATGCAAGGTAGTGGGACTGTCACTTCAGTATGTATCACTGTACATGTGTGTATGTGTGGTACAGTGATTTAGAAAATGTATTATGAAGAATCTTTTCAATGGAAGTAAATTGTATTCTCTGTTTTAATTTTAAACCTCATGTAATAACATCAGAATTTTGCCCTTACTGTATTATGTTCTTGTAATTTTGTATTTTTCAGTAAGGAGGAGTGAAGTGCAATACAGAATAAAAACCTTGACACATGTTGTGTGGATCATCACACGAGAAACATATTGTGTTAAAATTGTATAGTTGACAGCTTGAACATGTTTTTGGGAAAAGCCTATGTTTTAGGGATACGATTATCAGATACGTGACAGTCCCACAGGTGGTAGTAAACCTTGCAAGTTGAATATTGCACAAATCTTGACTAATGTAAAGTTTTATGAATACAAAAATGCAATTGGCAGTGTACTGAAAATCTGGAGCTTTTGCCTTCCTCTGCACACAGTTCAGTTGCAGAAGTATAGGTGTGAGGACCTATTTGTGTGATCACAGCAACATGGAGTTGTTGCCAATGTTGATGCAAAAACAAAAATGGAGGGAGGGGGAGGTTCATTATGTATGAATTTCCTGCATGCAAATCACACAGTCCATGGTGAATGTGAATTCTTTGAATGTTGAGAAAATGAATGACCAAATGTGCTGAAGTGAAGTGGCCCAGGGAGAGATGCACTTGGTTTTATATTTCACTGCCACAAAAAGCAAACATAAAGTGTCTTTATTTATATGCGTTGTACTATGGTAGGGACCCTAGGGAGAGAGAGACAATTATATTTCTTTAGGATCATGATAATGAAGATAGGCAGCATAGATTGTTGAGTCAAAGGAAAGTAAGATTTGTACAGATTGCCTTGATAGTTTTAAAAATATTTCACAGCATTCATACACAATAAATGTCCCATCCATGTTGAAGTTTGTGTGAGTCCACTATGGACACAATGTCTTGCAATATTCTGCATCTTCATCTGGCTTTAACTCATTCCATACTATGGTCACAGGTCTTGGTCAGTGGTTCTAGCACTGACTTAAGACTATAGGCATGTTGGCACTTGAATGAAAGCTCTTTTCATGAAGAATTTAAATATGCAATTGTTGTCTTAAATGTGGGTAAATATACAGAAAAATCAGGGACTAGTATGGGATGAGTTAAGTCTTATGGAAAGCAGAAGGCCATCAAGGCAAACTCTGTGGTTGACAATAAAAAAGTGTGATTTCCCACACAAACATTGGTGTGAAAAGACTTAATCTGTGGAGCCAAAGAAAGAAAAACAACGAAATGGATGTATATTCAGGTCATGCCATAGAAGGTACCTGTGATTTGAGAGGGTGAGAAAAAACAGATTGGGTTGTTGTGTCATGTGAGTAAACATTGTTTACCATTTCCACCCATGCTTTTGGATAAGGGAATGCTGCCCTGATAGACCTCGGTTACAATCTCAGACTGCATTCAGTGAAGAAGCTGTTTAAACAAGAGTCTTAGCAGGATGCATTTGACAATGGTCAGATTAAAAGTGGGGTATTATAACATGGCCAAAGGCAGCAAGTTACTGGTATTACCACTACCTACAGTGCAATTAAGTGAGAGTAATTTCATAATACATGTATGTGCACATCCTAAAGTTTTGTGACATGCTCAAGCTCTCAAGCACTTTGGCCCATCTGCAGTAAAACTGCACAACAACAGAGATATCCAGCATATTCACTTAATGACATAAATTTTGACAGATTTGGTTAATTCACTTGATTGAATTGGGACTCCTTTATCTGACTGCCAGATATCCGACATTTTGCAGGGAACAAGATGGTGTCATTAGAGTGAGTTATTACTGTGTGTTTTATTTTTTTTCCACTAATTTACAGGAGGCAGGGTAAAATGAAAGACGAGTACTTCAGTTGAAGGATTATTTTGTGTAAAATTCGGAAATTACATTGCAGGGTTCTTTCTTCATGTTCTTTCTAAAATCCTTAGGTGAAGAGGTGCTCATAACATGCAGGGGGTATGGAAAATGGTTCAGGATTAACCTAACCGTCACATTACAGTAAGGAGTGTGCTGTTTGGCTCTTCACATTGTCTGAGTGTCAACTGCATGCTGTATGTCTATTGTAGAAGAGAGTGTGGATAGACTGTTGCAGTTAAGGCCTTAAACAGGGATGGGGATTTTATTATGGGAGAATTTCTCCCTTTTTTTGTCAAGATATTTACTCTAAATGTTACTTGGTGTGAAAGTTGCAGATCTAATGAGATTTCGGATGGGAATAGGGCAAACTGTCCACTTGTGTGGTTCGCTGTTCCCATCCCTGCTTCAAGGTCAGTTGACAAACAGCTGTCTGTCAGCATGTATTATGTGACAGTGAGGGTGAACAGCATGGGTTGGAATTCCATGGGAGCATACATTTACTTTATTAAAAGAAGTGACGGAATGCCCATTCTAATTTCATACACAGTTGTACGGTTGAAGTTATGACTTTCATCAGTTTTTCAAATTTGTTTAAATAGAACATCTATGAACTTGGATCAGGGAGACAATAAGTTGAAATAATATTTCTAGAGGATAAGTTGTGGATGTACAAATTTGCAAATGTAAGGAAGTAGCCATTTTGCAGATCTTGTGTCATTGTCATGTGAAGGTGGGTAAATTTGCGATATATTTACCATTAATTTGATATTTTATTAAATGTATTTTCATAAATTCAGTTAAGGTGTACTAGTGCATGAATTTTGGTTTTATAAAATAGGATAAGATCCTTTTAAACCTTGTATTCTACTTTTGAAACATTTTGCACAGGTTCTGAGCTTTTTGTACATCTGAACATTTAATAATGGAAACAGATTTTGGTCTGTAAGGTTGTCATAAAGTTGTCCACTATCTGATGGTGGAGGATATTAACAGTGTGAAAGCCATGTACAACAATCAAATTTCTAATGCAAAACTGCTTGGTCCCAAGAAAATGTAAATAAGGGACAATTTGTTAATTAGAAGTTTGTTACCAATTTCAGTGTTTCTGTGGGTATTGAAAGTGTTCATGCAAGTAATAAGTTTTGATGCGATAACCAGCCAAAACCTTGATTTTTTAAAAAATAAAATATGAAGATTATTTTTTAGTTGCTGATTTATTTATCAATGTATTTTAAAGGTTGAAAGATTTGCAGTTTTATAACAACGTATATTAATTCTCACAAGTGTTCCAGTATGTAGAGCCTTGTGTGTTCGAACTTGCATATAAAAGTCACGTGTAGGGATGTAACAATGAAACTCCTGGTTCCAGACATTGGCCAATTCCAGATTTTTAACACAACTATTGACAATTGACAATGTGAGAATGATGTTGCAATGATCATGCCTTTAACAGTATTTGAATGCTGCATTTCTTGTAGAGAGCAGCATATAGTCTTTTAGCAGCACTCTTTCCTACTGTCCACCCCCCCCCCCCCAAAAAATACAAATAAATTATATGTGTAATACGTTTGTGCTTAAATGATGTATATGTGCAACAAAGGGATATGCTTGTCTGAAGTGCAAATTTATTCCCAAGTCACTGTCTCATTTGCCAGTGACTTGCCTTTCATTCAGGCTTGACATGGTTGACAAGTTTTTGGGTGTTCAGGTTCTACCACTTAAACACTTTTTCTTGCGAAGCCAATTCTGATGTACTCCTTGATTCACCCTTTAAGCTTTGATGTGCTTATCACATTACTAGTGATACAGTTATGTAATAGTGGTTGTGATGGTGGCCAGCTTGTTTTTTTTGAAGAGAAAATGGAAATGGAAGAAATAGTGCACAAGGAGATTCTGTCAAAAGTTGGAAATTCTTCGGTCCTGTTCGATTCAGCGAAGCTATTTTGGAATGAAAAGTAGTTTCTGGGAATGACAAAACTCATTGGTAGGAGAACTGATATTAGTTTTGGGGAACCTGTCAGGAGGTTGGATAGTGTTTTATTCATGTACTCCTATCTGTATAATTTTTTTAGTTAGCCTTTTAGATTTGTTTATATACTTTACTTAGTTAGTTTGTCATAAATTTGTCATTATTTTTCAGTGAGTTTAATTTTTATTTCACGGTGCTGTCGTGATACCACTCATTTTGCCATGGGCGGTTGCTACCTTTAGCCACGTGACCGACTGTTAAGTATGATTGACAGGTGGCATTGTTCTGCTGGGCAACTGAAAACCTAAAGAATGATGCGTGGTCTTTCAGATTTCCACATGCCTGTGTGGGTTTTCTTTTCCGTTTTTCTCATTTTTACTATAGTTAGGAACTTGAAATTTTGCCAACTTGTAGAAAGAACATTTATCTCAGAAAAACCATTAAAATCTCAAAATCCCCCTTCCTTGCAAAGGTTTTTGGTGTCTTTACTGTCCCCAAGACTGCACAGAAATGGCACCAGGCAACTTTTGCACCTTGTCAACATTCCCCTGTCCACTGTGCTGCCCTGTGCTTTGTCTATTCCTCAACTGCAGGTAGTGAGGCCTACCAGACCAGTTCCTGCTTCACAGTCAGGGGAAAAGTGACCTCCTTATGCATACAGGGTAGTGTCATACGAGGACTCTCACCACAGCAAGCAATGGTGTTGGCACATGGCCCCAAAGCGGTGTTACATGAGATGGGTCTGACTCTGTACATCCCAGCTTAACACTGTTAGAAATGACTACAGTGGAAGCCTAAGTACGGGACTAGCTTAAACATCTGATACAAAGTATGATCCCTACTGTTGTGGCAGCATTGACTTGCGGAGCGTTGTGGTACAGTCTGCACTGTGTGTTAGCATGCAGAAGTAGGCACAGTCTTCTATTGTGAAAAGACTGGGACAGGACTTGTGTTACAAACTCCAGTCCAAGCAGGCTAGATCATCTGAGAGGATGACAGAGCAGCAACTTCAGAAACCATTGCTGGTATGTTTTGCATCCAGCACACGTTTCCAGAAGGCAAGATACGAACAGACAAGCAAGTGTTAGTTTGGGCAGGCCGCCCTGTTTCCTTGTTACCTGCAATGCCCACGCTGGGGGGGGGGGGGGGGGGGGGGGAGGTGACCATCGTCTCCTGTGTTGGGACAAGCTTTGACGGTACTGTGTACTTCCCAGGCCGGGCCACAGCCCTGGTCCAGCTGGGCCCCCAGATGACTTGTGTGGGGCCCTGGAGTAACAAAGACAGTTAATAGAACATTGCCCCTCCCAAAGAAGGCGAGTTGATTTCCTTGGAGGCAAATGTGGATGAGTCAATTTTGTCTATCTTGGATATGCTCTCAAATGATGTTTCCTCAGCTGAGGAAAGAAGGGAGGAACGTTACTCCAGAATGGCTTTTGAGTGCATGCGTCAGAGGACTGCAATGTGAGAGGTCTCTGCAACCGTTTTTGCCTGGGATGTTAGTGACCATCCCGGTCCTGCGGAGGAGACTATCACCTAGGCAAAATATGGCTTCAATGTGAAATTTTACTATTTTCCCTTTCTGAAAGAATTGTGGCTTTGAAGAGGTTTTATGTCAGGAATTTGGTTGAAAGGAAAGTTACAACATTAGATCACAGAAAGTTGTTATTTGTCATCTTGAGTTCTTGTTTGGCAAAAGCTGCTTCGGGAGGACGGATTTAGAATAACTGTTAACACTGTTTGTTATTTAATTGCCTCACTTAGTTCTTACCATCTGCGTTGTCTCAGTTGCCAGTGACTGGTGATTCTAGGCCATCCAGCCTCAACTGTCAGACTTGTATGGAGGTGTCAAAAACAATAAAATCCAAACATACAGATTATTACTTCTGACAAGTTTTTGTCAAAGTTCAAGTATTTTTGGCATGTAAAGCAGGGTATGGCAGGTGACATACAGTTAAGCCCGCGTTAAACTTAACAGTCACCAAACACATCAACCTTTTGCAAGCTTTTGAGTGAAAGGCCAACCTTTTTCAAACCCATTTCTAACACTTTCCAAACCATTTCCTCTTAATGCATTAAACCCCTTTTAAACACTTTTAAACCTTTCTCTAATGGTTAACAACCATTTCACCTACTTTCTCGGCCTTATTCATTAAAATGTTGAAATGGTTTGAAACCCTTTGTCAACCTTTTACAAACCTTGTACAAACCCCAGTACAACACTTTGCAACACAAAAAATGCCTTTGGCTGTTAAGTTTCAGACGGGCTTAACGGTCTTTGATTGGAGAAACTGACATGTTTTTACTGTCTGATTTCCATATATTCTGATTGGATGCAAGCGTGTAAGATTCTGGTCATCTTAGAGATAGTTTGTCCATAAATATCGGTGCAACTTAGAGACTACCAGAGACTGCCTTAAGTTCAAAAGCAACTGCCAACTGCTGATATAGCAACTGCTATATCAGCAACATGGAAGAATAAAGACTGCAGAGTAATTTAAGTTTATATGCTAGACTTCATATTTCTTCATGTCACAAACCTGGGACCCTCTCAGTCTACAAGGTGATTGCAACAAGCGAGTGAGCTAATTCCCCAAAGCTCCAAAAGTTTCCTCATCCAGTACATCCCCCAGTCACAAATGTGAAGTGATATATCCACAGAGCAGTTGTTTGCACACTTGACCACAGTGATGCAACGTTCTAGAAAAAGGAAGTCCAGCCCTGACTCTGACCATGAGGATGAGGAATGGGAGTTGTCTATGCTCAGAACATCACCTTGATTATTGGTCACTTTATGCAGAAAGGGCTGGATTCACCTAAAAAGTTGAACAACCAAAGCCCATGTCCCAGTCAGTGTGGATTTTGGGGATAAAGTAGCCATACCATTCAGTGCATACATGGCTGAACAGATTCAGTTGCAAGGCAGGGAACTGGAATGATTATGCTATACCACTCAGATTCATACTGTGAACCTCCTGCCATGACTGAAGAAAATTCCAAGGACATACGATGTACCAGAGCAGGTTTTGGACCATACCCCTCAAGTACCCCAGTCTGCTTTCGATCAGCTGTGCGCTGACAAGAAGCCGGGAAACAAAGGAATATTTGTTACTGATAGGGTTTTGCAACAGTATATTCAAAATAGATGGACTACTATCCACACTATGTCCGCCTTGAATGTGGAGGCTGTTGGCTTGTCTGGGATCATGGCCAGAATGGCGTGCTGTGACTTACAACTGACAGTTGGCCATATGTTAGTCATTGTGCAGCAGCTGGAAATGTCCAAGGCGAAAATCATTGCAGTTTTCCTTGTAGAGGGTTATACGCCAAGAGACTAACTTGACTTTGTAATCCGGCCATGGGCTTGCGGACCACTTATTTTAGCCAGCGCTTGGGGCAGTGGCTGTACACTAGTCTGACCAAGCCCTACTCCCACGATCTCTTTGATGAAGCGGCCGTGAGAGGGATTGCAGAGGAGGGAAGGAACGAAACTGCTCCAAGGACAGCAGGCTGTAATTAAACATGCCCCTGTTCAAAGTCAAAATACCTGGGGTGGTGGTGGATGCAAGCGGAAGATGAGAAAGAAAAGTGGTGGTTCCACTCATTTCTTGAGAAAGAGGTTGAGGTCAGAACTGTAGTGGCAGACGTGGTCCAGGATGGCTTCTGCTTCATCATCCACAACCAGCCAAGCCTGACAGTTGCCACCAGTCGCCTGGGGAGGAGGAGTCCTAGCAGAAGTGATTGGTGGACAACTCTTCACCTATGCTCACAGATGGTGCCAATACACCGACGACTTCTATCTGTTATGTGTGGTAAGTGGAGGTTACACGCTTCATTTTTTTTATTCGGAACCTCCCCCTCTATCAAACTTTCCCATATCTGTTCAGCAAGAAAAAACAAGTTGTTGGCTTGCAAGTTGCAGGACACAGTGGACAAACTTTTGTCCAAAAGGGGATGGAGATGGTACACAATCCACATTCACCAGTGTTTTACAGTCTGTTGTTTCTTATCCCAAAGAAGGACGGTGACTTATGTGGCTTACGTCCCATCATAGACCTGAAAGCCTTGAACAAGTACCTAGTCATCGACAAGTTCAAGATAGGGACCCCTGTTTCCATAGCTAGGGCGATAAGACAAGGCGATTTGTTCAGGTCGATCAACCTGAAGAATGTATACTTTCATACAGCCATAGCGGGAAGGTGCCAGGAGTTTCAGGCACTTACTTTCGGCCTTGCTTCAGCTCCTCTGATTTTTTAAGAGTCATGGGAGTAGTCTTTAATAATGCACATCACAGAGATGTACATTTGCATATTTAGCTGGACGACAGACTGCTGAGAGCATTATCCTGGTCCATCCTGAAACAAGATTCTTAAACTGAAACTGAATTTCAATCTCAACCTGACACAGGACTTCGAGTGACTCGGGACACATTAACAAACCGTTCTGTTCAGATGCTATCCGAAAGAAGACAGATACTGCTGACTACAGTGGGTATTGATCCTTTTCTTGAACCAAAATGCCTTATATGCCAAGCAGTGGAGAAGTCTCATAGGACTTCCAAGTTCCCTAGGGAAGGCTACACCGCAGGGTGGTCCAACAGGCCTTTTTTCAACTGTGGGACAGTTCCAATTTATTTTGATCAGCCAAGAAGTGAAACAGTTACTATGTATATTCATGGAGGACATGGTGATGTTTACAGACGCGTTCCTCCAAGAAAGGGGGTCATGTGCTCTCTTCCACAGTATCTGGCTCTTGGCCGCGGCATCTCAGAGACTATCCGATTAAATGGCTGGAGCTGGAGGCAATTTGCTTGGCCCTTATTCACTTTCAGAGTCTGTTGCAGGGACAGCAAGTGCTGATAAGGTAAGACAATTGCACTGCGATTGCATACATTAACAAACAGCAATGGACAAAAGCAAGGAAACTTCTTTTGACTTGGTAGATTTTCTCCTACCATTTTCAACACCAAGTACAGATCCAATGTACTCCCATTACTGGCACTACAAGGTGAAGGCCAGCAGATTGTCACCCAAGCACCAGGTGATAGGCACTGAATCATTGCTTCATCCCTGTGTGATACAAGCTATGTGGGGCACTCCACACATAGATTTCTTTGCAACAAGCAAGAACCAGAAGCTACCAACCTTCATTTCCTCATTTTTGCACAAGAAGGCACAGGCAGTGGATGTGTTCTGAATCAATTGGAGCGGGATTTGGGCATATACCTACCTACCAACTCCTCTTCTCCCAAAAGTACTTTGGAAGATGTGTGAGGAGGAAGTAGCAGCAATATTGGTAGCTTGGTGGCCTCCAAGGCCTTGGTCTGTGGAACTACTAGAGCTCAGTCTGGAGCGTCTGAGAGCTTTTCCAGACTATAACTCTCTGCTTCGCCAACCAGCAGTGTCAAAATGATTAAATGATTTGTTGTGACCAGCCTTTTGTACAAGTTGGCAGCACGAGTCACGAAACTTTGGGCCAATTCTCTGAAAGTGTATGACCCCCAGTGGTCCCGTTTTGTTCAGAAGTAACAGGCCCAGGATCCTAAGATTAATCCATGGAAGGCCACAGTAAACAACATAGTGGACTTCTTACACAAACTACTTGATCTTGGGCAAGAGGTGTGCATGATAGCTGGTTATTGTTCCCTATATCCTGTATTTTTTATTTGAAAGGATGCAAAGTTGGTTTGACTTCAGTCCTCCCTACATTCATTTAGAGTTTTATGTAGATAGGCCAGATTATCTTTCCACAAGGGGACTTGTCAGATTGTGGTGTCAGAGCTTTGATCCTACCCTTTGAGAGCAGACACATGGACCAAGTTCCCCTCAACATGTTCATGTACAAAACCGTCTTTCTCATTACTCTAGCCTTAGGAGCTAGAAGAGGGGAAATACATGCACTGAACCATTTGAAGACTAAGTGGTCTCATGATTGGTCTAAGGTTTACTTAAAACCTACACTGTTCTTCATGGCGAAGAACCAGATAAGCCCCTTATCCATCAAGGCCCTCAATGAAATTTTACTTGGACAAGGTAAAATCCACCAGGAAAGGTTGGAAACCTTGGTTCCTACCTCTGAAAGCTAAGGACAAGATCCATGCCAACACAATTTCAACCTGGTTTCTGAGGGTTATTAAAGCCGCTCATATAGCTGCAGGGAAAGTCCCCGAACAGGTGCATGGGCTCAAGGCACATGACATTAGGACCATAGCCTGATCTTGGGACACTCTAAAGCAGGTGTTCTTTATAAGGACATTATGGCAGCCTGTCAATAGTGCTCCCATTCGACTTTCCTTGATTATTAGTTGAAGAACTTCTCTTGTGTTGAAGGGGATTTGCTTGCATTGACTGATATCCCCACTCCCTTGATGTGTTCACACTAATCCAGATAAGATCATGCTTACAGTGTGACACAGCTACTCAAATTGCTCACAGCCTGGCATTTGTCTTTCAATTCGTACTTGATATTGTGGGAGGTATTATCCTTTTGAGGATCATTCATTTTTCTTCCAGGTTTGTTAACCCACCCATATTGATGTACCAAGGTGCTTTTCAGTAGAGCTAGGCTACTTTTCTGCCTTCATGGAGCTACTTTCACGTTGGAGGCTAGAATGATAATCACCTCAGTTCTGGTGCTATCTGTTCCCATTCTTGAGGTAATGTATTATGCCATAAATTGGGAAAATTTAGTTTTTCATATTTGTTAATAATACTTGCCTCTAGAATACTTTAAAGCCCACCCAACCGCTCCAAAAACTGATGTACATGTATTACGTCAAGGCAGGAGGTTGGCTGCCTGGTTTAGATGGCACTGCAGTGGCCCCAGACCATGAGTAGCACAGTCAGAAAAAATTCTGGTGGTTATAATCTTTGGAGAGTCACGACCTAAGAGGTCAAGTACCCATTAGGGTTCTAGAGGTATTATTAATAAATATGAAAATTAAGTTAAAGTTTCCAGATTGACACAGGACAAGTTGCAATCCCAGTCTTTGAGGTGAGGCGGGTACATGGGTTTGAAGATTGTATCCGAAGTCTGGCCACCTCAATACAAGTCTGACCTCATCAATTGGCTGGAACTAAAGGCAATCTGTCTGGCTCAGGAGAGGTTCCAGTAGGATCTATCTTTACTGATCCACTTCGACCATAGAAATGCCACTGCCCGCACACCTAAGCGCCTGCTTAGGTGTGTGGGCAGTGGCATAAAGCTCCATTGTATTGACAAAGCACGAAGTCATGAATTTTGGAACTACCTATTGCCAGGTTTGTTTTTTTTTTTTATTCACAAATATAAATATAAACCATGAACCCAAATCTTTGATCATTTTACACCACATATATCACCCATCATGATGCAGCAGAGACACCCACAATCACCAAAACATAATGTACAACAGGTACTACACTTCCTCATCATTACCTATCACCCTAGCCATCGTGAAGGACAGGTTGTCCATTCACCACTGTGGTGCCTGTTAGTTGGCTTAACGACCGGGAAGAGCCGGGGGGGGGGGGGGGGGGGTCAGAGAGGGTGAACCTGGAGCATATGTATGGGCCCACATAGCGCCCTATCTGCAATAAATTGTATTTGTCTGTGCAGTCAATCATTCGTGCTAAGATGGGGGAGGGTGGGCCTAGAACTCCCACGCTGTTAGACGAAGCTACTACACAGAAAAGTTTGAAACGAAGCTCACATCCACACCACCATCCCACTTCACATTTGACAATTTCAGTTTCTGTACATATCAACAAGCTGAACTCCCCAGTTTATTCCAAAACTATTTTTCACAGGTATATTACAATAATGATCCATTGAAATCCACAAATATCATGGCAACACACCTATAATTGTCACAAATGTCGCTCAAAAACCATTTGGGGCAAAAAGTTCAACATTCCAACGCCAAATATAAATGGGCATTCCAACTTGAATCAAATTCATTCTCTAGCATTAGCCATATGACAACCTTTCTCACTTTTCAATCAGACCATATTCTTTGATCCACTGACGTTTTTATCCTGTGTTCGTTTCCAGAAATCGTGAAACCTGACCCAAGTTGATTCCGCCAGTGCTTCTCATATCCATCAAAGCTTTCTTGTGGTCATACTTTTGACTGGACCCAGACTGGCATCCCGGCTTCTCTCTAATTGGCTGAAAATCAGTATAGGAAATGAGAGAGCAGCTGGGATACCAGTGTGGGTCTGGTCAAAATTATGGCCACCAAAAACTTTCACCAAATGAGCTTATAGCCATAGGCCCACAGAGTTCTCTGAGAAAAAGGCTAGACAGATGAACTCTGTCTCTCAGGAAAACCTGAATGTCCAACTGGTGTATTGCACGATGTTTCATGGCACTCTTATTCAGTGCAAAGTTGTGTACATACCTATTCATTAAGTGCCCTCTGTCCACTTTACTACTGTACCCCGGCATTGACAGCGCCACAGAATGTAACACCAAACAACACATGTTGTGTGGGGCAGGGTTGCTTGCACCAATGTCAATAGTTCCTTCAATCTCTAATGCAGTGAACCAGACGGCATCAATGCCACGCCATTCCCTCCAGTGTGTATGATGAGCATCTCTCGGGCAGGAAACCGCTTCACCATCTCCAGGAAACTGCATTTTGCAACAAGGACACCGGTGCCACTGAGGCCTCTCCACACAAGCCGACAGGGCACAGACTCTGTGTGGCTCCATAGAAATTGGCCGAGCCTCTTGACTAGGGAATGCCGTAGAATCCATGCCAAAGGTACACTTGCAAATGAGATGTGCTAATGGCAGTAAAATTCAAACTCCCAAAAAGAAAGTGGCCAGGACCTGGGTTAGGGGTCTGATGAAGGATCAGTATGTGGAAGCACTCCACCGACCCCACCGTTTAATGGAATCTTCAGCAACACCTGCCGTTGCTGCACAAGATGAGGGAGCTCCTCTAAAGCTGTGAGATTTTTTATGCAGAAGTAAATTATGTAAATTGACCATTTGGCAAGGATAGCTTGAAATTGGTAACTTGTTAAAGGTGTATTATCAAAGAGACTAAATAGGGAACCTGAAACCTGCTGAGACTTTAGATTCATGTATTGTGACAACAGGGCCACTGGGCAGTAGGGGTTACTGACCTTGTAGACCACAGAATTGAATACAATAGGAATACTGCATTGATTATTTTTTGCGTGTCTTATGGTGATATTCACATCATTCAGGCCAAAAGTGATGTCTGATTCCTGCAGAACGGTAGCTGTATCTGCATGTCTTGACAGCGCTGTAAACTCTCCAACTCTCAGAAAGGCAAGGTGAGCCAGTGAAAACACAGTCTGAAACATGATGGTTTCATATGTATGGCATCAAATTAAAGGTTATTAAGACTTTGAGAAATTGTACCAATATAAAAATGAAGTCTGTCTCTGTGTTGTCATTGTTATGTTACCGCGCGGTTGTTGGTAGGCATTTTTTTCATGACGTTGCTATCGCGACGACAACAACAAAGACAGACTTCATTTCTTTATATTTATATTCATATTAACATTAATACTAGAATTAAATTTTTCATGAATATTTGTGCATAAAAGTTTTGATAGCCACTGCAAAGGACCTTTTGTTTATGAGTGGGAGGAGCTATGGGTGTGGCCAGCCGCTTGTTACGTAGCAAAGTAGGCACTGGCACGTGCCGTACTGTACATGATATTACCATCGACGGATGAAAAAAAAAATTGTCCCTATTCTTTCAATGCTAACAAAAACTCTGAATGTAAATATTAACTCACAGGCCACAGATCATCTTGAATCACCCTGTGTGCCCATGGCACGTGTGGTTCCCTCAATTAATTTTCTCACCAAAAAGTTACTTGTGGGATCAAACAGTAAACCAGTCATACGTTGATAACTTATGGCTGAAACATCGGTTTCTTTGGTTGATGGGGCCTTGCCTAACAATGAAAGATAAGCTACCAATCAAGTCAGGTCAGCCTTGTTATAAAAGTCCCTAAAAATTGAATAAAAATTGTTACTGGCTATCACAATTAAGCTGGATGCTTTGGGAGACAGAATTTCCTGACCTTTTCCTTATCATAAAAAAAAAAACAAATAATTTTTTTTCATCTCTGGAAACTCATACTGATGAAAAGCCCTTGTTTTTATTATATGGGAATACAGACGTTCCCCTCATATGAGCTCATAGACCCCACTCCCTGTAGAGAAGCCACTTACATGTGCCGCAAGTTTGCAATTTTCATTGTATTGCACCCTTCCAAAGAGACCATCCCATTTTTAAGACACTTCTAGTGTATTTGGGTGGCTTTATAAAAGGGAGACCGCTGTATTTAAGTGTAATAAATTATGTGTGTGACATCTTTCATCTCGCTGCATTTTGTATTTCACATAAAGCCAGACCAAAACTGCCTGTCTTGGGATCGGGAATGGGAAACCTGTAAATTGGAAGTTTTACTTTTAGGCCTTTCATGAAGAGATCAACATATGGGGTACCCCGCCTGGTCAAGCACCAACTTCGGGTGGAGCAGACACTCTGTCACAAGCTGACCCTTTAAATCCATTTCAGTTGGCTGATTAGGGTGTTTTGGAAGTCCCAGTATGTTCCAATCAGGCAACAAAAGTGCAGGAGTGCAAGCATATTGCCTCCAGTTTCAACCACGGCAGTTCCCCCGTTGAAAAGCATGTTAAATGCAAGTGTGTACCATTCCTGGGTCAACCACAAGAAATAATTAAAGGCTTAGGCCTACCAAACTTAGTAAAATGACCTAGGATACAGGCCTAAGTCTCGATGTGTTTCTAATTGACATGTTTTCTTCCATCTGGTGGCTTTATATCATAGGCCTAGATGTGTTTGTACTTGACATGCTTTCTTCCATCTGGTAGCTCTATACCGTAGCCCGAGATGTGTTTGTAATTGACATGTTTCCTCCATCTGGTGGCTTTATGTGGATTGCAAAAGCCCAGATATGCGTTCTTTGAAAATTTAGAAGTGATAAAATGCAAACTTACCAACTGTAGATCAATTCCATGTTTTTTAAATCTGCATTTAGCTGACCATAAGGCCTAATCCGTTCCGCCTCATTCCACATTTTAGCAGTTGTAACAGTTCTTTTGGCCTATTCCACATTTTCTAGTATGTATAGTCTGTTCTGCCACATTCCACACTTCGTTACCAGTATTTATGAATTGGGTTTGCGCAAATGAAATCTGTTCTGCCTCATTCCTCATTTTAGCAGTGTTCTCAAGCTGCGCAAGTGCAAATCAAATCCGAAGGGACAACATTTTGATTTGGCTTCCCCATGTTTCAAAGGTATATTAACTCTCAAGCAAGCATACGCTAAAGAAAAACACAGGCGAAATTAGTAAAATTACAATAAATATGTTGTGTTGTAATTTTATTTGAGTGAAATCTTACAAAAATGGGATAAATTTGTTACCCACTGGTTGACTGGGTAATACAGTGGTCATCTCCCATTCAGGAAACTGGTATTACCCTTGGTGTCTAACACAGCAGGTTATACCAGTTCCCAGTCATGGGAGATGCTCGCTGTATTGCCCAGTCAACTAGTGGATAACTAATAGTTTCATACATGTCAAGGTCAGTCTTTTCACAAGCTTCATTAAGTGTTGGCACCTTGAGGATTGTCTGTTCAATATGCTTACAACTGCTTTGTTCTCAGAATGCAGAATTATCTTAGAGTTAGCTAGTTGTGATCCCTAAAAGACTGGGAGCAACACGGGCACATATTCAAGGAGGTCAATTATAGAATTATTTTGGCTGACTGAAATACTGTCCCACCTACGCTGTATACAATGGCCCACCCAGCAAAACCACGTGATTTTGCTGAATCTGTACAGAAGTGAGCCACACATGGGGGAGAATAATGGTGACACCATTGAAAATTTCAGCCACATTTTTATGTCTAGTTTTGCTTCTGTATCAAGTCAATGTACTGTATATCCTACCGCGGTGCGTAAGCGGAGAGCAACAGCAACATTATCCTTGTCCAGGCCCCTAGTTAAGTTAACTAGCCATTAATTGTATGAAGGGCCAACCACCTCGAATACCCCTACATACAAAATTTAAGTAACCTAGCAAAGTGTGAAGCTGAACTAGGGAAAAACAGGTTTTTCACCGTGGCAATGTGAGCCTAGTTTATAGGAACCTAATTCATCTGGGGGTACCTTGACTTGTTGACTTACTGTGTTAATCTCTAGGCCCAAGAGTGTCGGGCATGACAGTATTCTCATCTGCAACAGCGATGCCCAAAGGTTTACTCGGGGCAAAGAACTTGTTGAGTGCCTGCTAACAGTGAGTTTGACCTTCTGGGCCAAAGAACAGCCACATATCAAGGTAATGCATACAGAGCTTTCTCTCCAGTAACTGGTCCATTAACCAGTCATTAAATGTGCTAACCCCTGTGAATATTTAATGAGAATTCCCCAAACCCAGTGGAAGACCATGTCATGAAATTTGCCATCCACTGTAAAACCCAGTGGATCCAAGTCATCTGGGTGTATTGAAAGTAGCCTAAATGCATCTTGTAGATCAGCTTTGGCAATCGCCACCTCCTTTCCTACCCTTGCAATAAACAGGACTGCCTCCTCAAATTTAATGTATTCTACTTTGGTTTCCTTGTCACTATAATGTAATTATATTTACTGACTTACCTTCCGGGCAAGACAAGTGTGGAATCAATCTGTATTTCCCTTTTTGTGGCTTTACAACTGGGCCTTTAAGGGGAACAGCACAGATTCTCGAAAGGTGGATCTAAAAAAGGGCTTACCATATACCACCAGCATCAACTTCAACCTGAATCTTTTGATGAGCCACTTCTATATTTTCTGCGACAGACTTCAAACTATCACACCTGAATGCTTGATGTGGGACAGTTTACCCTATCCTAAATCCATGCAAGAAACACTGTTTAACTTTTCGGCTAGTTGCCTGGATAGAGACTTAGCACTTTCACAAGCTCATTAATATTAATTGGACCTTTACCCTTCTTGATTTTTGATGTTTGATGGCTCATGCATGTTAAATTTGTGAGTGTTGTTTACTACATGTGATGCATTTACAGGGGGGTCTTCAGTCCTGTTTGGTGCACTGGTCCTGATTGTAGGCCCAGCACCAACCTATTGGCAACTTGTGTTACCAGTTTAACCCCTCCAAAAGGGTTGCCCGTTCTGGACCAATGGATTGGGGCTGTCTTGTCTGTTGTCACTGTGATTGTACTGCTGTGGCCCAGAACCCATGGCCTGAGGCTCAAACAGGCACAAATACGACTCTTCATCCAAACTATCCCATCAGTGGGTGGGATCCATGGTCATCTTTAACCTGAAAGCTCTGTCATAAGCAAGGGCACCTCTAGTGCCAAATCTGGGAGCAGCTTCCCTAATTGTAGCACAATATTTGATAAGGGTCTAAACTTGGTGGTGATGCTTGCTTTTGTAGGTCTGCAGGGCTATGTGTCAGAGCTGCATCAGTCTATTCTCCGATGCTGTGGCTTAATGGACTAAACTCTACCTCTACAATGCACTGCTTTGAGCATGAGCAGAGGTGTGAGAAGTCCTGGGCAGCACACTGGCCGAACTAGGTCAGGGGAACAGCTGCTGTGACTCTGTTATGTTCTTTAAATATACTTTTTGGTCGGTGAAATCTGATAAAACATAGTCAGATGTGAAAATTATTGTCTACTTAAAGTAACCACAAAATTTTAGGGCTTTCCTGCAGATGGTATTATTTTACATGTATATCCCTTTGTTATTTTAGGATTGCTGTTCCCCTGAACTAGGTTGCCATGTTGCACTTCTCATGCTTAGAAGCAATGCATGGTGGGGGTAGACCTAGTGAGTAAATCTCTTACCTGGTTTGCCTGTCATGTTTGCATTATTCTGACCTGGAATTAAAAGCATGGTACCCGGCAACTGTAATGTCACAGATGCTGGTAGATGGTTCCCCTGGAATGGGCACATAAAAGCAGTGAGCCAGTTTTCTGCTTCCACAGCTGATCTGTTATGGGGTAAAAGATCAACTAATGATTGAACTCCCCCCCCCCCCCTCCCGTTTTTTCAATGCAGTGGGCACATACAATCCCATGGGAGATGACAAGCTGTCGATCAGGCTCACTGAATTTACAAAGTCAGGCTGATAGGGCTGTGCTCTCTGGCACTGTGCTTTGGGTAGCCGGGGGCAGTGACCAAGCTGGTAACCCAGAGTTGGGCCCGTTAAAAATATACCACCACTGCCAACACCAGCCCCAGCCCCAGCATCATTCCATGTGTTTAGTGGCTATGTGTACCCCTCGGACTGATCATGTTTCTACTGGTACTACTAACAGATGTCTGGCTCGTGTGAATTTCCTGTCCTAATGCCTGGGAATTTGAAATTCTCATTCATTTTTGCCACATCTTGATCCAAAGCTATAATCTTAAACAAAAGCTATCCCTGGAACAAATTTCAACAAAACTTAAGTTTCTGTCATGCACCCTGAAATGCTTTGAACTACTGTGGCATATAGTCTCGAATTAGTGGCCTTCGCCATTTGCTGACACTTCCATGGACAACCAGTGTCACTTCTTTGTCAGCGCAGAAGCCTGCAAAGCAGCTACCTTCCCTGTGTGTTTCTCCTTCTCAGTGATCACTTTGTTAGTACAGCATCTGATTACAGGCTTGAACACACTTGAGAAATACTATCTTTATGAACAAAGACATTTTCTTTTGAAAATTTCCAGTGTGAATAAAAATTTGAAACTTCTAACCCAAACACAAATGCCAGGAGCCTTTTCTGGGTGTGTCTAGCCCTCTTAGAAAATGTCAACAAAACTGATAAATTACTGCTGTCCCAGCCTATGGTCATGCCCAAGCTGATAAGGCAGCTTCCCAGGTTGCATGGCTGCAGCTCCCATCCCATCCATCTGGCGGGAAGACATATATGATCATAAATTTACTGTGTTTGCCCTGTACAAATCTATTTGGCCAGGAGTGCTGCACTACCTATCCAAACCTGTTTTGTATGTGCATAGTGGGAGTACTCAACGTGAAGGCTGATCTGCTGTCTTGCAGGCAGTCAGGACAGAATGGTTGCTACATCCTCAGGTGGTTAGGTCCATATGGGACCTTTGACGCACCCCTCACATAGATCCGTTTGCCACTTGTTTGCTGGGTTCATCACATGCTGTGCAGAATAGGAACTGGAAATAGATACCGGGGAGGCCTCTTTTCGGAACATAACATGTGTTTTGATGAATTTTTGGATCAAAGTTTGAAGGTTCACACTGTAGGGGCTCTAGGTCTGCAATCTCTTCTTCCCTGAATATTAAAGGCACTTTGTCTCAGCTTATTAAGAGCTTTTACACAGACAGACCAATGAGATGCAATGTCTTCTCTTGATAGGACCTATTGGTGATTCTTGACAGAGATCATTCTCCAGTTTTCAAACCTAAGACATGAATGCCCTTGGAGCCAGAAGAGGGAAAATATATGCCCTGTAGGATTTTAACTCAGGGTGGTTGGAGCACTGCTAGAAGTGTCTTTAAAGCTTAGCCCTTTGTTTATGAATAAAAAACGCTCCAGCCAATGACACTACCTTTTTGGGCTTTTCCTTCAAGGCTCTCTGGGTTCATTTGGAAATAGCAGGATACTGATACATCACTTTGTCCAGTTAGAGTGCTCAAGTTTTGTAGACAAAAAAACTGATCCCATCAGGAAAGGTAGACATGCATTTTTTCTACCTTTTAAGAAAAACACTTTGGTTTTGGTAGATTCACCAGGAATCGGTGTGAACACTATCTCTAGTTTGGTCACTAAGGCAATCAAGTTGGCCTACTTAGCAGCAGATAATATCCCTGAACTCAAACCATTGCACCAAGTCAGAGCTGTCAAGGTCAGAGCCATCGCCTCCTCCTGAGATGCCCTAAAGCAGGTTGCGTTTTGGGACACAATGGCTGCATGTTGGTGGAAGTGACACAATACTTTCTTTAACTTCTACTTAAGGGACGTGTCCTATGCTGAAGGACAAATTCTCACTCGTAAAGGTTTTTTTACCTTCAATGTGTAAGCCATAATCTACATTGTAGTTCAGGATCCCCTGACTACCATTTCCTCTGGGGACTGGTTTGTCATGTCAATGTCATATTTATGAGTCCCTTTAGGGGATCTGTTCTTTTGAGTGGAGCATTTTGAGGTGCACTTCCTCTGTCCTCGAGCCCGAATGATCTCCCTCCTCCACTCTGTTGGTACATCTGGCAAATGTAGTGGATAGGTGATGTGTTATAACACAAATCTGGGAAATTTGTTATCATTTCCATATTTGTTAGCAATACCTACCTATCCACTAATCACCTACCTACCCAGTTGACCCTGCATAAGATCATGCTAAGGTTAGTCCATCATCATACAAACTGATGTGATTAGTCAATACCAGAGGTCAGGTACAGTACTGGGTGCCAGGGTAAATCAGCATGGGAACCACTTGGTCTCCAGTCCATGGTAAAATGTATGGAAAAATACAAATGTTATCTGATGCAATAAGTTTTGGAGTGGATATGTAAGTATTACTAACAAATATGGATTACAAAATAAAATACCCACTTCTTCACCTCCCTGCCTAGGAGGGGTCAGTGTTTGCACCTAATAGTCAGAATGTCAAGAGTTATAGAGATACAACAGATTGCCAGATGGTAGCCAGGTAGTTGAGGGATCACTGGAGGAACCTTCAGAGGCAAAGACACTGTAACCAACAGCCAGGTATTACTCCAAAGGTCCTACCTGTGGAAACACATAAGGTAAGTGTAGGATGGTTTATTATTTTATTATTCAATTTTGGTAGGCCTAATCATGAGTGTTAGGTGTAGTTTCATTATATTTATGTCATGTGTGCTACGTTTTTATGTAAGCCTATTAACAAAGGAACATCATATTCGCTTTATTCTGTAATACATCAGCTCGGGATGTTTGTATTGGAAATGCAAACATGGTGCCGCCAGTTAGCAGAATGACTTGCCCGGGGATTAATGGCACAAAAAAACAAGTCTTTCGCTGGTTCCACGCTGATGACCCGATTTTTTAAAGGCTATTAATGCCTAAAATTTTCTTCTAAATTTCACATTTTATGAATATGTTTTGTTCCTTTTATAAATTAATTTGCTATTATGATTTAGAACTATACAGTTTTTCAGTGAATGGTACGGAATAGGACTTTGCTCTTAGAATATCAGACTTGATAGTGTTCAAACGGTACATGGGCTTACAGAATTAGGTTTGTTAAGTTTCTCTTTGTATTAAATAAGAAAGGTTTATCATGTGCCCTTTGTTTCAAAGTCAACTGTCCCTTTTGTAGCATGCCGGTCGAAGAACCAGTTTCAGAGACTTCTTGAGTTATCAAAAATATTTGACACCAGATGTCAACTCTCAGCTCAGATGTGGCTGATCTCAACCATCAGGTCTATGGACTCTCAGGTTCTGCTGGGCCTATTTTACTGCAGTCCACTGCAATTGAGCTTTAACAGCAGATGGCACCGGGAGGCATCCTCCCTTTCCCAACTGATCTCTGTCTTATAACATGATCATTGTGCTCTCAAACAGTGGGCCTCTGGATCCACTGTGATGGCAGGCCTGCACTGCAACCTTTCAGAGTGCAGAAAACTTGTTGACTGAGGCTTCCTGCATGGGATTGTGTGTGCACTTAAGTTCTAGATGTTCAAAAGTCCTGGAGAAGGTATGGAAGGAAACTGCGGAACTAACAGCAGGAGCACCATGGTAGCTCAGAATGCCATGGACCTACTCAATGGGCGCCTCCCCCCTCCCCCCCCCCCCCCCACATACACACACTACAATACCTGTAATACACCTGTGTGGAGATCTTCTGATTGCACAATTAGACAGTAGGAAAACTTTCAAGCTTAATGATATGCTGAAGCTTTAATTTTGTTCACACGTCATTTGCAAGATTGTGACCCTTGGAAACCTATTCAGCAAATTGCAGTTTTTCTCCTTGATCTTTTTCAAGACCAAAAGCATGCTGTAGTGCTACTGATCTGCTGTTGCTTCTGCTCTTTGTCTTGGAGGCATCAAGCTTGGGGTACCATCTCCAGGATAATTTTTATGGTGACAAACATCTCAAGACAAACCTAGTCCCGCAATGGGATCTACCCACTGCACATGAGGGGCTTGCTAATTGGCCTTTTGACAGCAAAGAAAGGTCAAAGTAATTAGATATGCATATCTGACTTTCAGGATGAATCACAGGAGGGATGCTGCTCAGCCTCCTGAGTTTAGCCACTAGATTCAAGTTCTCATGAATCATCAAAACAGAATTTTGAATCTTGAAAAGCATCTTCAGACCTACATTACATTTTGGAATACTCCTTACACTAGTTTGAGAGTGACAATCTTTCAATGAAGGCAATGAAGAAAATGATGTAAACATACACATAAATAGGTAAGGAGTGGTAGCATAGAGGCTATGCTGCCACTCATAAAATAAAAGCACATATATCGTCCAGGTGGCTATACAGCCGCTATATGTGCACTAACAGTAAATGAAAAATCTGTATGCAGGTATTTGTGTAGCGGCTATATGGTGGCAACCTAAATGCTGTTTAGCTGCTCATTCATTTACATACAAAAACAGTGTAAAGCTGCTATAAAGCTACTATGTGGTGACAACCTACTGCTGCTCCAGGCTTATTTCTTATGGGAGGTGTATGGATCAATGAACTGATCCAGCATCAGTGTTAATATGGTACATTAGCAGATGTTTCTACTTCACACTTATTGGCCCGTATATGTTCAGCCATGGCTCTATGCCCTAACCTGTATCCTTCAATGGCACATATCATGATCAGCCGATCTATTGGACCTCACCTACAAAATAGTCATCTTTCTTTCCTTACCTTCAGCAGCTAAAAGAGAAGTGCACCCCGTTGATTTCTCTTGCATTGGGTGAAATGATTTAAAGGACGGAGCTGTTTCTTAGGCTACACTCCAAATTTACTGCAAAGAACAAGGACCTAAGGTTGCCCACTTTGAATATTGTCTATTCGTTTATTCATTGCCAGTCTATTCTTTTATCCATTGCCACCAAGATATTTAGAAGCATATTGGCTCCTACATTAGCCCTGATCACAAATCTAGGACCAATTGGGTTCAGCACACCTAATTTTACATAACCCTGAAGTGGTGGGGGGGGGGGGGGGAGGGAGGCAACCTACTTTGGTTAGGGAACTGTATACTTGGACAATACATGGTGTCTTTATTTTGAACTTCATACCCTTTACACTGTACCTTTTTTTGGTATCATAAAGATATTAATACGTAGATTGTAGATTAAATGCTATATTAGAACACATTCTGAACCATTTTGTAAAGGGCTTGGTAATGGGAGATTTTTTAAACAATAAACTGACAACAAAATTAGGTAAAAATATTTTAATTTCATTCAAAATTGCCACTGCTGACAAATTTACACTTTGTTCATAATAAGGCATATGGCTTGCACAGATCTCTTAAGAATTTTCTCTCACCATTCTCTTTTCTGTGAATTACAAAAGCAAGTGAACATGATATAACAGAGTTTAAACAACAAAATAGAATATACTACATTCATTTCAACCTGCTCAAAATTTTTCCACTAAAATGTTTCCTGTGCAAGTTTTCTGCAGCAAATCATCATGGCTTGTCACATTTTATTGGTTAACCCTCTCCTGCTTAAATTGGCTGATGGTCAAATGTTGTCTGCTTCAACGTTTTTGACTAATTTCAACAGTAATGTCCAATGAAAAACAATTTGAATGAGAATTCCGGGTGAGACTTACCAAACTGTTCCATCCCAAGTAAACTTTACGCTGTTGACTCAGTTTAATTCAAGAGGGAGAGGGTTAAAAGTGTTTCATCTGTGAGTTGACATCACACAATCATAAGGCAGTGAATCCAGTATTTTAAAAGTATAAATATATTTCATTACAGCCATTCAAATTGTCACTTCATTCAAGCCATAAAAATAGGACTTGCACGTTTGAAAATTTGTGATGCAATCTGTGGAAGTTAAATACAAACATACTCAACAGTATGCATAAACTCCATTCTGCTAAGCATAACGTGATACACTTCTCTTGCTCATGTTCAAATAGCACCAAATCAAAGGACTGACGTGTTCATGTAATGACGGTCATTACAGTCATTAACCATTGTAGCACTACAGTAAGTAAAGGGTTTCACAGTGGTCTCCCTCTCTAATAACTCATTCCATACTATGGTCACAGGCCTTGGTCAGCGGTTCTGGCACTGCCTGGCAAGCCATGCTGCAGCATGACTTGCCAGGCAGTGCCAGAACCACTGATTTAAGACTATTGGCATGTTGGTACTTGAATGAAAGCTCTTTTCATGAAGAATTTAAATATGTAATTGTCGTCTTGAATCTAGGTAAATATACATAAATATCAGGGACTGGTATGGAATGAGTTAAGGCTGCCCCCAAATGCAGCAGAATTGTGGCATTATAAGATGCGTGGCCTCTCTCGAGGGAAGAAATATTGTGGAAATGTCATCTCTGCTCACAGAAAAGGGGCCTTTGTTCAGAAGGGCCTCACAATAAGGGGAACAGTGAAAACATACCTGGGGGCACACTAAACATGGCCACTCATGACTGATGGTGGTTTGTGGGCTAAGCTGACCTTTGTAGGACAAGTGGTCATCCTTCTGCCCATTTACCTGAATGTTTTCTATTTTTTAATTTGATACATTAAAGTTGGTGAATTATATAATACCTTATGTACGTATCTTTGGACTAATGAGACATGTTCTCCTGGGGCCATAAGCTATGTGTGTAAGTTTTATTCAGTAATATACACAATACTATGTAGCTTTCACTCATTAGTCTAGGCACAGCAATGGCAGAGTTGTTTGCCTTTAACTCCTCTGTTAATGCAAGAGTCATGAGAGCAGAGTAACTTTATAGGCATCAGTGAATGAACGTGAAAGTTATTTGATATATTTAGGTAAATGAAGGATCAATATGAGTGAAAGAAGGTAAACTGAGGCATTGCATCCAATTACTGAACAGGTGGACATTACGCCCTTCCCTTCCTACTATTTATATACTCTGGACTCCTATGCAGTTAGTCTATTTGAAATTACAAAATGCAGTTAGCAGGACACTGTAGCAGCCCATGACACAGAGCATTAGGGGGCAACAGACTGCACCACACAGCACAAAAAGACCCCTGTCACTGGCTAACACTGTCCACCACTCATTTATGCCAGCATCCCTGTCACTGGCTAACACTGTCCACCACTCATTTATACTATCTGCCAGCAATCCTGAACATGCGTTTGGAACTCTGGGAAAAATAGTGAGCAAAATTGCTTGAAACAGTCTTGAATGTTTGCTTGCTGCTGTATAAATCTTATAATAATGTCAATCACATATTGACTGCCAGTCTACTGGACACTAAGGCTGACTTAAAATGCCAGAAGTCCTAGGTATATAAAATGCTCAGTTGACAAGCCATGTGTACCCCTTAAGACAGGAGAGTCTCGCAGACAGGACCAAAGAAGCAGGTTTCTCTGTGCAACCCTCAAGACAGGAAGTACCCCTTTGGAAAGGAGAGTCTCCCCACTTAAATACCAACCATGTCTGAATCAAAACCCTTATTTGTTATATTATTTATGGCAATATTGCTGTGTAAAGGAATAGGTGGAGTAAGTTTGCAGCATTCTCAAAGTGGATCATTCAGTGCATTAAGTTGATCTACAAGGCACCCAGACCAGAATAAAATGACTTTAAACTGGACAAATTGAGTGATCTATCTGGTGGCATGCAATGAGGTGAATGGCACTGATAGGGTTTAATTTCTGCAAAACATGTGGTCAGCAGTGCTTTAGATTGTTCAAAGTTAAGTTAATTGGCATAATTCATTTTTATTTATGTAATATAATTTTGATCTAATTGATATATTTTAAAGAGAATAAAAATAAACAAAATATTTAATACATAAAAATTTTTAGAACCCCAGTTTCTGGTGTGAAATAAAAGACTGCATGCACATGACCATGCTGTCTTATATTACATCTTAAAGAAAATTTGGAAATTCACTGGAATTTGATGGGCTTTTAGCTTGGAAAATTGACTCATGCATGTACACCTGGCTGAATCAAGGTGTATAGGTTTTGTGACTTTGGAACAGAAGGGTCCCAGTATAGCATGTTCTACAGTGCAAGGAAATACTACCCACAATGCCTGTGCCAAAATACATGATACATGTGGAAAAGATGACATAAAGAAATCACTAAAAGTGCTTGATTCCTGAGTAAAAGTAGCACCCAAAACATTACATATGTTTTCTGTAAAACATGTAGGGTCAAATGTTGCAAAAACTTATACTTGTGTGCTGACCATGGTTCTCCAAGAAGCACATGATAATTGTCCAGCCAAACAATGACACCTTTTTTGGCACTTTCCCCGTCAGACTGGGTTACAGTCTACTCAAAGGTCATCTACTTCATCCAGTTTATTAAACATTGTTCTGTCTCAAAATATTTTGAATTTTCAGGAAAGGCTTACCATGCCTATAGTCAACAGGTTTCCCTGGCACACCATGGATGCTCAGTATCCAGGTGTGCCAAGGAAAACTGTTGACTGAGTCCAGTAATATGACCTTTTGGCAGTTAACTTCTCACATTTTAACTCTTTCAGTGCCAATCGAGTCTTCAGTCGATCTACCTAAGTCAAAATAGTCTGAATTATCATTAGCATCTCAGATTCGTATTCCTCCTAAAAAGACTTCTCATTCAAGTGCCAGGATACCCATAGTTCCAGAGAATACTGCACGTCTACAGCTTTTTTCAGCCTGCATTGTGCCCAATGCATGTCAAGAAAAGCTGTTGACTCAGTCCAAAATTTGGCACTGAAAGGGTTAATCAAGGTCTAAAGTCTTTTTAACTGATGGTGCTTTTACACTACCTTCAGCATATTTTGTTTGCAAATACTGGATGTCATCTTGGGAAGGTGGGCGTAGTCCTGGAGTCCCATTGACAACAAAATCAGGACTCCCATTAGAGTCTGGGGACACAAGATCTATCTCAGTCTCACCAGGCTGAGAATTCATGGTGACCTCTTGCCCCTGAGGTGTGGACAGCACTTCGAGACTGCTCCGTGCATGGGATTGTAATTGTGAAGATTTAGGGGCATTAGTAGATTTAATCCACTGACTACAACCAGATTTGGATACCTCACACACATAGTCCACTGTACCATCACTTTCAAACCCATCCAGTCTAGAATCTTCTGTATTATCATCTCGAGTTTCATCACTGTCATAATCAAATCCTGTTAAATCAATCAAATCTATCTCTTTGCCATGGTGTCCATTTATTACTAAATCCTGTTTCTGTTTCTGATCTCCACCTGCTAAACTGGTTTCTACTAGTTCATCTTCATCATCATCAAGAATAATGACATCATCATTACCATCATGATCTTGTTCTGTATGCCCAGCTGTCCTTTCTGAGTTTGCATGTTCTTTAAAATGCCTTGGCTGTTTCACATGCTGACTAGACTTTAAATCGTGATCACTTTCACAAATGTTTTTCTTTCTTTTCCTTGACTCTCTCATACCATCACCCAACAAGTGTTGTCTTAATTCTGTACAAGTATTTTGCTGTGATATGGCTGCATGGCTATCACACTCTAGGCCTAGTGTCTCCAGGTCTTTGACACTTGTGTCTGGTGTGGTTCCATCTTTTTCACAAAAATCTTTCAAATTATCCACGTGTTCAACATCTCTCCCCTTTTCCTGCCAGTTCCCATGTCTATCATTGTTTGGTGACATATTGTCACCTTCTCCAACCCTCCCCTCCCTATCCTCTGCACACTTGTTGATATCTAATGGTGGTAGTAACCTTTTATCTTCTTTCTTCTCAGAGTCATTCGCATATTGCTTTTCACTTTGCCTTGGAACTATCTTCAAAAGGTCCTCTTTCACTTCCATACACTCACGATACTTCCCCGCATCATCATCATCCATCAGATCATCCTGTTCATACTCATCCTCCTCGTCCCCATTTTCCCCATCACTTACATAGGAGGTGTATGATCCATAAGATTCTTCATCAAGTGTTTTGATGCCTGCCAGAATTTCTCTGTCATCTTCAGGCATTAAATAACATGCATCGTCCTCATCATCTGTCTCTTTATCACTGCTGTAAAGATCCTGGCTACCATTTTCACTTTCTGCATCCGTAGAATTATCTTCTTCATTGTCCATCTCTTGCTGTTCAATTTCTTGGCTCTTTTTAATCGGAGAGTCATTTTCACTGTCAGTAAAATGAAAACAAAGCATGTCGTCACTGTTTTGTTCACTTTGGGTATGTGTCTTTGGTTTTGTTGCTTGTTTCTCTGGTGTTGCCTCCAAACCAAAATTGAACCCCTCGCTGCTGGACTGACCTGGAACATACCATATCAGTAGAAATCAGACAACCATGTCTGAGTACATGCAAAGGTATACATATATTATACATGGCTGATACTGATTGCCATGTACTAAATAAAATACATCTATTTTTACCATGTGACAAAAAATTGTAGTTGTGCCTTTTATGGTCATACTTTGAAAAATTCCCTGCTCTGATAATCCACCTCCTTTGTATGGCTGCATATGACTGTATATAACAGTATATAACTGTATATAACTATACATGACTATATATCACTTTATATGACTCCTTGTCCAGAGTAAAGGCCAGATATATATTTTTGTCATATTTTTTTCCCATGTACATGTATGTGCAGCCTCCAAGCTGCCCAATGATAAAAGTGGGAGATCTCCCTCCTGCAGGTACTGAAGAATTGGAGGGCAAGTGTTGAATGCACGAAGCATAGTTGGAGGGGTCTGGGGGCATGCTCTCCCTGGAAAAAATTGAAATTTGCATCTTCATTTCCTGCATTTTGAACCATCTTAAGCACCATCATAGACATATTCCGTGCATATATGGTACAACAACATACAAAACGGTACAGCTTTATAGCCACCAATGGAATAGTGCTACATTTTTTTTAATTTTACAAAAAACAGGAGATGTGTTATAAAAAGCAGGAGAGTGGGAGACTTTGTAAAAATATGAAAAAGCGGGAGATCTCCCACCTCAGCAGGAGACTTGGAGGCTCTGTGTACATTGTATGAGGGTATAGCATTTGTTCAAGCACTTGTAGATCCTGTTGCATGCAGTTAATCTGCACCTACTCTCAGCATGGCCTGACTGAGTATGTGGATATACATGTATCTGTAAATGGTGACATCCCACACCACAGTATCAGTATTTGCTCTCACATACCAGGGATATTGTGGCTCTAGAACAATCAGAATCAGAACAAAGTGGTAGCATACATCAACAACTGCTATTGCCTTGGCAGGCATGGCCTTCTGTGACAAATAGTCCTTTCCCCAAGTATTCATACAGCTCCAGAACTGTGATGCAACAGAAGCCCACCATCATTTCATGGATATGAGGTATCCAACTTCATATAGAAGAGAATTTGAGACCCCCATCCCACACTCCCTGCATCCACCACATTCCTATGAAGTGTTGGGCTCCCTCTGCCATGCAACCATAGAATGCATGGCTGGCTGGGCAGTTACATGTTCACCTTTATCTCTGTCAACAAGGTTCAATTCTTGGCTTGGGAGCCAGTGGACAGTTCCTACCACTCTGACTGTGCACCAGGTTTGTCTCAAAGTCCCTGTTTGCTACCACTCTGACCATGCACCAGGATGTTCTCAAAGTCACTGTTTCCTACCACTCTGACTGCACCAGCCTTGTCTCAAAGTCCCTGTTTCCTATCACTCTATCCATGCATAAGGCTTGTCTCAAAGTCCCTGTTTCCTATCACTCTATCCATGCATAAGGCTTGTCTCAAAGTCCCTGTTTCCTATCACTGTGACTGTGCACCAGGCTTTTCTCAAAGTCCCTATTTCCTACCACTCTGACTGTGCACCAGGCTTTTCTCAAAGTCACTGTTTCCTACCACTCTCAAAGTCCCTGTTTCCTACCACTGTTTCCTACCACTCCTGGTTCCTACCACTCTGACTGCACCAGCCTTGTCTCAAAGTCCCTTTTTCCTCCACCATACAAAAAAGTGGGAAGTATGTACCTACATCTGTGCCATTGATAGTGACTCAATGAGTCAAAATTTGACTTTTTTCATAATTCATACGGGACAAATGGGTCTATACTTTAATCTCAGCGGAACTCCTAAAAACATAAACATTCTGTGTTCTGATACTGTGTTGGTATTTCAATTCTTCACCAGAACATGATTGTCATGAGGTTCAGATCATCTTCTAAAAGCATGTTATTTTTTTTTTGTACATATGAGAAAACTTACATGTACATTGTAAAAAGAGATACTAAACCCTCAATTTGCTAATCCAGAGTTGAAATTTGCAGATCATAAAATTATGATCAACTGAGACTTTTCAGATTCAGAATGGGATCTCACTGCTTCATGCTCACGAAATTTTTATTTTGTCTTCTCATTTTCTGCTTTATGATGGAGATTAAATCAATCCATGTTCCTGGTTAACAGTACAATTGTCCCTCCCTTCAGAGACCACTCAATTAAGAGACCACCTGTCTTTTAGGACCACATCAGGTCCCTCTTGCTTTTATGCCATTTTACTTCTATTGAGAGACCACCTGCTGCATGTGACAACCTATTGTACCTGCCCTACAGTTGGTCTCCCAAAGAAGGGATACTCTATATGAAGACACATGTACAGTTAACTCTGGTACCAACAAATAATTCATGTACAATAATAAGACCAGAGACAGCTTGTTCTCTGTGGTGGAACTCTGCTCCAACTTGCCTAATTAAAATCTTCTGAGATTGTAATAACTATACTTATCTTATCTTTAGAGCTGTTTCTGGTATTTTGCTGTCATATCTGGTCACATACAAACAACTTGATATATAAATTATGCATATATGTACATACTTGCATTAATGTGCATCGATTTATCCCTCTTCTTCCTCTGTCGTTTTTTCTTCAGTATCCCAAGGGGCTGGTATTTAACTGACCTTGGAGTTGTTGGGGTGTTGTGGGCTAGCTTCACAAACTGGTTTAGTCTCTCTTGTACCTGCAGAAATGTACAATAAGGTTGAAGTACTGGTGCACACTTTATTCGGTGGACTGTAGGAAATGGTATCTCATATACAGTGTGTTCAATCTGTGCACTGTAAGATATGTCATATTACTGTTTATATTACATTCATTTCTTGGATCTCTTGTGTTGACGCTTTGCCTGGATGTGCCATATTCAATTTATGCAGGGACTCCAACCTATGGTAACAAGTGAGCAGGAGAATTTCCCTCTTCGGCTATTTCTAAGCAGAAGACAATGAGTGAGCACAGCAAATGGGCTGTGGGGAGCTGGGCATGGTGTGGGCCCCTTCCTGGAGAGAACTTTTTTGACATGTGAGGTTGAAATGGTGCATTCTATTGAAGCATATTTGGAGCTTCAGAGGCTAAATATACAGAAATTTTGAACATTATTGAACTGTACTCCATTTTATGAGCCAACCAGGAGAAATACTTCAAAAAGGCAAGAGAAGAAGGAAAATTTTCCAAACAACCACAAAAACAGGAGATCACCAGCTCAAAATGGAAGGGCTGGAGTCTGTGTTTGTGAAGATGTACGGCTGGAGTTGTCAAAAATATTCAAAGTACGTGGACAATGATACAGTTATAGGACAGTTTTGAATTGTTTGCATTGCTTAAAATGAAGTAGAAGAAGGCAGGTACTGGGATTGCTGGAGTAGCACATTTTGCCCTGTGCCTGCTTTATGTTTTGAGACTCCGGTGACTGACAGTGTCATCACACAAGAATGGACCGACCACCGGTACAGAAGCTAAATAATTCACATGCTTTGGCCTGACAAAGCTATACCCTTTATCTCAGCTGCTTGTCATATGTCAGTGTCACAAGTCATTAATATTACATCAAATTTATTCTTTTTACAAAAAATCAAGAGTTTTTTTTGTACAATCATAAAAAGGTTCAAAAGTATGCTGACACTATCCACCTTACCCTTACTTTAGTACAGCCCATGGGTATCACATTGGGGTAGGCCTTCTTTGGCTTCAGATACATAATAACATCACGGACCTCGCTGTAAGATGGATGGAAGCAGTAACAGGCACGGTAGGAACGGGTGGTGCCTTTCACCAGATGCACGTCAATATGGGTATGCTGAGTGAACCACATTGTGGACGCTGTGATGGACCGAACTTCAACTTGTGATGCTTCCAATGGCACATATTTACATGGCAACTGAACACTATTCCAGTAGGACTGAAAAAGAAATGTTCAGTATAGGCCTATATTAAATTTTATAGTTTTTTGTTTTTGCTAAAAGTGACATCTCTGTTACTTGTAACCCATGAAGTACTATATATTGGTTCTTCCCAAGTAAATGGAACATTATAAGTACATTTATACACACATATACCATGATAATTTGTAAATATAAAATAACACACATAATGGGAAAATCACATATACATATGTAAAAAAATACATTTTTGTTGTGGGACACCTTAAACTTCTTCAAGGCAATACACTATACATGCTAAAAACATCAGGATAAATGTTGTTGACTGACATATTCTGGTGGGATAAGGATTTAAACATTATACAAATCTCAAAAAATCACATGTCCTGCACTGCCTTCATACATCATCAATACTCAGAATATTTTACAAGTTCTATGCTATCCATGTCTATTTCTGCCACTGCTTACTGTACCCCTAAAATATGAAAAAAATTGAAGAATTTGTTTACCATACCATAATATTAAACTATGTGTTTAAACTTTTTTCACATATGTGTAAATCTTTTTCACACATGTGTAAACCTTTTTCACATGTGTAAAATAACAATTTGCTTAATATATGTGAAACAAATTTAAACATTATATTATGTAAAAAGACTTACACATGTGGGAAATAGTTTTACACAGATGTACAATTGATTATTTATTTCATATGTGTAAAATTACTTCACTGTGCGAAATTTCACATACAGTGTAAATCTTTTTCACATGTGTGAAAGATATAATTTAACATATGTGGAAAATATTTACACATGTGAAAAAAAAATTACATGTATGTGAAATAGTTTTACACATACATGTATGTGAAATAGTTTTACATGTGTGTACAATTTTGTTTTATTTCACATATGTGTAAATCTTTTTATATATGTGATATAAATGATTATTCCATGTAAGTGAAAAAAATTTTCACAATTGTAAAATAGTTTTTTTCACACATGTTTAAAAGATTTTCACAAGTATACAATATTGTATCTTTATTTAACATCTAATGTGTGAATCTATTCTACATATGTGTTAATCTTTTTCACATATGTGACGTAAATAATAATTTCACATTTGTGAAAAAGATTTCCACATATGTAAAATAGTTTTTCACACATATGTAACTATGGAATAAATGCTAAAATGGCTTGCCATACAAGACAACCCACATAAAATGTTGAGACTATCTGGACATTAAATAGTGCTGAAATAACATGTTGAGGCACTTGCCTATGAAACAGGAGCTGTAAAATAAAAGGGCAATGTATGTCTCATATAAATTTAGAATATTTTGTAGAATATTTAGTATAAATTTTACGTGTTACCATGCTGGAAGCCCTCAGTTCCAATCGGGATAGGCATTTAATCTGAACTCTCTGAACTGGTGCACTGTTCTTCAGTGCATCAAAATGCAGCAAAACAAAACCAAAACAACACACTGCAATATATATATATATGCACAACTTACAGTAGTAGCAACAACATTATATTACTTTGAGTGACCCTTTCACATACACAACAGAAATATCATGTCAAATGTGTACTCATGAGAAAATCATAAACAGTCATGAAAATAAGACATAAATCCTACGTCAGTGTTTATATTTTTTTATCCAAGCTAAAATGAGCACAAAGCAGTGTTATCTGACTGCCCAATGGGTTTCTTATATACCATATGGAGACAGTACTTACTTTCCACCCACACGCATGTATTTGTGTCTCACTGGGGTCAGGGGTCATGAAACATGACAAATCACACATCTGCTGATACTCTCTAAACTGTGCTGGCTTCACATGTACCTGCAATAACACACAATAGAGTACCTTTTGCATGGTTTTCTCAAAATAATCCACACATTACTTTTACTACTTGGTATTCTACATTATATAATTGCCTATCAAAATGAATGTTTTAATGTGTCTTTTACATAAAATATGAGCCAATGGCTTGTTGACTGTGACAGTTTGCATTTAGCTGATTATAGGCCTACACAGTCAGTATCACCATGATGATGTTTATTAAAATGGAATCAATTCAACAACGAGAGTATTTGTTTCACAATTTATTTGAAAAATTTACTATAAAATCAATTTACACAATGTCTCGTATGCATCAGAAATTTTATATAATTATTTCCACCTATTTTGTCACATGAGTTACTGTCCATCACTTCAAAAAATAACATTGTGTACATATAGTTTACATTTACATCTAGCTGATGACCTTGCAGGCTCCTTAAAATACATTTGTCTTCCACGTAGTTATCATATTTGGGAAGTGCTTCAACCCTTCCCCCTGAAGTGAGATTGAGCCAGCAACTATCCTTGGGGTGCTGGTATTGCTTTGTTTTATCTGATATCAGGTAAGTGGGCCTTAGCATTCTAAAGTCCACTCACCTTCATTCCCAGAGCCTGCCATACAGACTGAAAGATGTGTTCGTGGCCCAAGGCAGCCCTGCGGTTCAGTACCACCATATACTGTGGTCCTTGTGTGATCCAGTCTCTCGCTGCAGTGATAATAGCCTCCACGCTGTCCTCACGACTGGGAATGTAGAAAGCTTGGGGTATGCAGAATGTAGTATCTATATACAGACTGTCCACTTGCTTGACACTAAGCAAAGCAGATGCATGGTTTATCATTTTGTTGTTATTGGCTGATAAGAGAAACAATTATTTTGATTCAATCTAAAACATTCACTTGAAAGAGCAACCCAAAAAAACTAATTTTAATTACATTTTTGACATGATATCTAAACTACTTTATGTATGCTTGCAAAGCTTGCTTTTGGTTCCTTTAATTCTTCAAATTCATCCTGAATGATACTTAAATACAAACTGCCATGAGCGGTGTTTCTGGTTGCGATGAAATGATTCTAGGCAAGAAATCATGAGCTTCGGCTGGTGGTTTCCTTGCGCAGAATCATTGAGTCCCAACCAGAAACACATGCAAATGATGGTTTGTATTTATCCCATAATTTTTCTATGGAATATTCCATATAAGTAGAAAACAAAAAATAGTTTGTAAGCAAAAAAGGGGCCATAAATATGTAGAAAAGCATAACCACCCAACACTGTCCAACTTTACAGCCATCGATGCAATAATGCTACTTTTTCTTAATTTTACAAAATGCAGGAGAGCAGGATATTTTGTTTGAAAAAAGTACAAAAAAGCAGATCTCCCACCAAGGTGGGCGACTTGGATGCGCTGGCAAAGTGCTGACTTGGAAGTCTGCAAAGTTCTCCATGCAACTCCTAATTCCTGACAAAGTCTTCGGGTTCTACTGTGCATGCATTATTTTTGCATAGATATTTTAGCACACTTTAATTTAGTACATGGAGTAAGTTCACTAATGTCATTAAATTTAGTCAAGTGCTAGAATTTCTAGAACTACAGAAGATAAACACATACCTTTCCCCAGATTTTAGGTGCGGCATGTCTGTGATTTGTTCCCGGTTCAGTCTGAAGTCACCAGTGTACAAGCTGGTACCCTCAGGCCCTTCAAACAGAAACCTGAAAACACAAAGGAACATTTCCTGCCCCCATTAAATGCCTGTTGTCTCCATTACGAGACTATATTTTCTGACTCAAAAAAAAAAAAAAAAAGATTCACTTGTATCAGACGTGATGTGAGGTCAACAACTCTGTTTATGCCACACACAGTGTAAAACCAGTATCTCTGCTTACTGTAAATTGCTTTATTTTCACACTGGTCACATGAGGAAGGTTGTCTCTCAATAGAAGTACAATAACATGGGAAAGATAGCAAAAGGGACATAGTAAACATGGTCTGAAAAGGCAGGTGGTCTTTAATTCCAGTGGTCTCTCAAAACAGGTTTAAATCACTGTATTGCATGGAGAGGTTAATCGTATAGAAGAGGTGCCTCTGTTGATGTGAGAGGCTTATAAGGAGGGAACAGCAGTACAATAAAATTTGGTTGGTCACTTTGGTGCCACATGACAGTCTGAGGGATGAGGGTGGAGACAGGCTATACTATGAATATAATCATAACCGGTAAGTCTACAGTGCACATTGGTAAATCAACAAAGCATGCATGAGATATGCAATGAGAGAGGAAAAATAAAATGGATCTGTTAGTTGCCACCACCAACTGATACAGTTTCACTTTCGTGGTTACACTACATGACATGAGCACCTTTATAATAGAACAATAGATGGTAATATATCCCATGTTTTGATGAAATTTGTTTGAAACAAACAAATAAACACACAAAAAAAACTAGAATACTTTAGAATGCAGACTAGGGTTATCAGACAATAGAAGGCATGCATATTAATTTCCCACCACAACTGCATGCCGGGTTGTGTTGGTAGCCATATTATCAGCTGGCAAGATATGGGTTGCTTCCTGTGCGGGGAAGTGGGATATTACAAGTATTTTGGAAATAAAAAAATACTTAGTCCTTAGTACAGACAGACAGACAGAAATTTATCATTGTAACCAATTTAGGAAGCACTAAATGAAAATTACTTTGGTAGTTGTAAACTTAAATTTCTCTGAAACACACCAATTTTTTGAGAAAGGTGTATCTAGCCCTGTCTATGACAGCGATATGCCCATGTGTCCTCCATGATTGACTGGCATGAGCTCCATGCTTTGTGGTGGGAAATTAAAACAGAGATCTCGTATTGCTGTGAAGCTTACATGACTGATCCTGGACAGTGCCCAGCCTGTATCAATGTGACCGTCAGCTCATACTTCACCTATCACAAAAATAAAACAAAATATTTTGTGGTGGACTCCTACAGGCTAGTTGTCTTTGTTTCAGAGTCAGATAGAATTTAAACTATCACCTACTTCTGCGCACTTGTATTTAAGGCAGCGATCTAGTGAAGACTAATCAAGTGTTCCACAGTTTTATTTGTTGTATCCTCTTCAAATTGGAATTGAAACACCATTGAAACTATATATTTCCTAAAAGAGGAGAAAGAGGGTAATGCAACAATGGCAACTATTTTTGCTTAAATACAGTATTTCAAAAGATATGACTAATTACATAAGTAATTCAATTTCAATTAAAGTTGTAACTTAAAAAAAAAAAATTGAAACCGACATCAGGAATGCTGAATCATTTTGCTAATGTCAATTCCAATTTTTTCAAAAGTTAGAATTTTAATTAAAATTTAATTGGTTGTGTAATTACATGTAGTTATATTTTTTCAAAATTTTGTATGCAAGCAAAAATAATTGATAATGCTATATCACTATCTTTCTCTTCTTTCAGGAAATATATAGTTTTGATGGTGTTTCAATTTTATTTTGAAGCGGATAAAACAAATTAAACTTGTGCACTGTGAACTTACATTACATTACATTTAATTTGGCAGTCTTTGTATAATAATGAAATATCCGACTAGATTACCAAATGAATACAATTTAACTGCTATTTACGACACAAATTATAGGTAAAACATGGCTTTACACTTCAGGTGGTTTTGAAATATAATATGTAATTTAACAAAGAAATGTAATCAATTGTCTTCCAAGGGTAGTCTTAAACAGATGCAATTATGGTTTCTCTTGAAAGATAATACAACAGATGTCAGTGTAAATATACCACATACCTGTCCTGTAATTGGGTCAGGCACCTGGATTACATTTGCATCTTGAGGCAAAGCCACCTGCAAAATAAAAAAATTTAAAAAAAATTACTTCAGATCACTGCAGTTCTTTTCATTTCACCATAAAATCAGTCTTGTCACCAAACCCAGGTGATAAGCATTAGAACTGGTAAAATTTGTTTAATCACAGTAGGGGTGAAAAAGGAATTTCATGTGACCAATCAAGGTAAATGTACATAGTTGAAATAGTCATTAGAATTATGTAACCACAGCAGTAAAAGTGACCAGCTTAGTCAGGTTTAGTTTCAAGTAAAAACTATACTGAATACACAAATCTACACCTATAATGTTTGAACATTCAGTTGCACTTTGAAGTGAATACTCACTCTGTAGCTACTAAGTGAGGTCACCATTAGCAATTTCATGCATGCGCTTTTCTTTCTTGTACATTTAATTTGTTCTATGCAAACCGTAGACAGCACTCTATACTTGGTCCATAGACAGCACTCTGTATTTGGTCGATAGAGAACTCTCTGTACTTGGTCCATAGACAGCACTCTGTACTTGGTCTTTACCTTGAGAGGGTGACTCAGGGTGCTGAAGCAAAACTGATCTTCCCCCAGGCTGTCTAAATGTTACAGTATGTAGAGTAAACAACATATCTAGAGTAGAACTAGAAGTACTTCTTTGAGAGTTGAGTTTCCTTTCTGTTGCATTTATTGCCAAGTGTGAGCACTCATTGACAGGCTTTTTTCATGATGTTGTATCAGCGATGTCATGAAAATATCAGTCAAAAAGTGTAAACAAGTGCCATTGAATGTAATAAGAATCACTTCAATTCTTTACATTACACATGATTTTCTATCAATATTCAAAGTAAAATTGTAATTGATGTTTGATTTGCAAAGTTTGTGGCTCATTATTTTGCAAGAAACCTCACCATTTTGCTTATAAGTGGGAGGAGCCAAGTAGGCGTGGCTATATATCAGTTGCTAGGAAACCAACAACAGTTACACATCTCTCGCATGTGAGCTGATGCATTCATCACAAGTTGAACTTCAATTTTACCCGTTCTCAGAAGGCACATGTAATGCTTTTGCAAGAAACTCACTTTACAAGCGAATATGAAAACACTGTCGCAAGTGAGTACAAGGGAAAATGGTTTCACTCTTATGGACAGAGTACTAGCTGTGGAACATCTATTTTGTTTTCACAAAATGTCGATTGCGAAATAATAGACCACCATGAGACACATGATGGAAGATGTATAATTATTAATGTGAAGATAAATGAAAAAATATTTTGTATTGTTAATGTGTATGGACCAAATGATAATGTTAAAAGAAAACAATTCTATAAAGAAATAACCACCTACATTCAAGAGAAATGCTTAGGTTCCTTGATTATTGGTGGCGACATGAATGATGTTATATGTGAAGAGAAAGATAGAAAAAAGAACACACCAGCTAAAATTTAAAAACACAAAACATGTGTTAAAAACTTAGCTATGGTACTTAATGTGAAAGATGTTTGGAGAATGAAAAACCCTACAAAGCAACAGTTTACTTGGAGAAAGATATATAGAAATAAAAATATGGTAGCAGGTCGCATAGACATGTGGTTAATTGACCCCATGCTGTATAAAGATGTATACACATGCGATATTAGACCAGCTGTTAAAAGTGACCATCTAGCTGTGTCAATGAAAATTGAAGTAAGAAAAAATAAGAAAGGACCAGGGTATTGGAAGCTTAACAACTTGTTCATGAAAGAAGAATCATTTAAAGACAAAATAAAAACTACTGTTAAATTGCAGGAAAAAGAGTGTCGGAAAATTAAGCTGGATGCCCGACAAACATGGGATATGTGTAAAGTAAAAATTAAAGAAGTCAGTATTGATTATGCTCAAAAGCGTATATCTTATCAAAGAACACAATTATCTTCTCTTGAAGAGGAACTCTCTTCAGTAGAAAAACAGATTGATAATTTAGATATAAATACCGACCCCACTTGTCTGATTGTACAAAAGGTGCTTTTACTCGCTCTAGAGCTAACTGGATACAAAAAGGAGAAAAGCCCAGTAAATACTTTTTTGCTTTAGAGAAAAGTCGACAAACAAAGAAACACATTACAAGCTTAACAACAGATACCGGTATAGTAAATGAACCTCATTTAGTGCTGAAAGAACAAGTGAGGTTTTATGAAAAACTAGATACCAGTGAAAATCCAGATACAACTGAAATAGAGCAATATTTGAATGATCTACCAGTACATAGTGTGCTTGATGAGAAAGATAAATACATATGTGAAGGTGAGTTGTCAGAGATAGAATGTAAACAAGCTGTTTATATGATGAAAAAGAACAAAGCTCCAGGTATGGATGGCATAACAACAGAATTTTACCAATGTTTTTGGGAAAATGTAGGACACTTAGTTGTACAAAGTCTTAATGAGGGATATCAAAATGAAAAACTTGCTATAACCCAAATGAAAGCTGCCTTATCTCTCATATTTAAGAAAGGTGACCCAGAATGCCTTGAGATTTGGAGGCCGATAAGTTTATTGAATTGTGATTTGAAAATAGGAGCTTATGCCCTTGCATAAAGGACTCAAAAAGTGCTGCATAAAATAATTTCTACTGATCAGACGGGATACATAAAAGGACTCTACATTGGATGCAATATACGCCTCATTAATGATGTGATTGACTATGCCAAGCATCTAGACTTCACTGGTGCTATTCTTTTCCTAGATTTCAGAAAAGCGTTTGATACACTGGAATGGTCTTTCATGAAATCAGCTTTGAAAAGATTCGGGTTTGGAGATTCCTATATAAAATGGGTCTCTACGATGTATAATAACATCAGTAGCCATATTGTTAATAATAGTTGGATATCGACACCTATCCAACTGACTAGAGGAATACGACAAGGATGTCCCTTGTCTGCACTACTTTTCATAATCTCTGTTGAATTCCTTGCTATAGCTATACGAAATAATAATAAAATTAAAGGGTATTAAGTTCCTGGAAAAAAGACAACAGAAATAAAAATAGGACAATACGCAGATGATACAACTTTGTTCGTCCGCGATGAAGTTTCAGTAACTGAGTGTTTAAACACTGTAAAATATTTTGGCTTATTTTCAGGCTTATGTCTTAACCTGAACAAGACAGAAGGACTTTGGACTGGAAAAAAACCTAAAAAGAAAAGCGACATCGGAGGCATTAAATGGCCTAAACAACCAATAAAAGCTTTAGGAATATACTTTGGATATGATAAGCCACAATGTGAACATCTAAACTGGTCTAGAAAATTAAAAAAAATTATCAGAAGTTTTACGAAACTGGAAAAAAAGAAATTTAACTCTATTGGTAAAACATTAGTTATAAAGATGCTGGCAATATCTCAAGTAATCTTTAATGCAAGTGTATTACCTGTCCCGAAAAATACTGCGAAACAAATCATTGAAATCATTTTCGAATACCTTTGGAATAGTAAAAGGGATAGCATAAAAAGAACTGTTCTTATTGGACACTATGAAACAGGAGGTATTAAGATGGTTGATATACAAAGCTTGTTTGACTCTTTACATATTAAATGGATACAGCGTCTCCATTGTAGTGAAGACGCAACTTCGAAAATGTTACCAACATGGTGGTTGAATTTTTTTGGGAAAGACAATTTGGTATTTAAAATGAATATTAAACATATGAAGGACCTGAAAAGTATGATTAAAGTAAATAGATTACCAATTTTCTATGAACAAATGATTAATGCTTGGCTCAGGGTAAGAAAGCTAAACAAAAATCCCACAAAGTGTGGAGAAATAAGAAAAGAAGTAATTTGGGGAAACAAAAGCATTCTATTTGATAATAAGCCCATTTTCTTTCCACATTGGATAAATGATGGTATAATTTACATTAATGATCTGTTAAATGAACATAATGAATTTGATCAGCAAGATTTATATAAAAAAGTTAATAATAAAAGTAACTGGTTTTCAGAAATAAGTATATTACTCCAAGCTCTCCCAAAGAAATGGAAACATATTTTAAATTCACAAACCTCAATAGTTACCTCAGTTCGTGTTGATCCTAATCTTTATATAGTCCATGGAAAAAGAAGTTTTGATTTTCTTTCAGTTAAAGATAATCTTTGTTATAAAATTATTTTAGAACATAAGGTTGAAAAACCATATGTTGAAAAAATGTGGGTTATTAAGTTTGATATTAGTAACTTCAGATGGGATGCACTGTGGAAATTTATATTTTTTGGTTTAAGGGAAAACAAGATAAAGCAATTTTGGTTTAAACTGACACACCTTATATTACCATGTGGTCAGTTATTACATAAATGGAAGCTTAAAGCTACTCCTCTTTGTATATTCTGTGATTGTACTGATTCTTATGAACATTTATTTTTCAATTGTAATAGACTAGATATATTATGGCAAAATGTGAAAAAAGCATTTAAGTTGTTAGGATTTGAAAATTTAGACCTCTGTTTGAAGACACTAATTTTAGGCTACAAAATTGGAAATGGAAGTTACTATTGGGTAAACGAAATTATAACACTTATTTGTTTTGTCATTTTTAAAAGTTTTTGTATCAAACAGGATGGAAAAAATGCGGATGTTTATATATTATGTAAGAAAGAGCTAGAATATCGAAGAAAAGTTTCAGAAGTAATTGATAAATATAAAAATGCGAAATATATTAAGTTTGTTTCGTTATTGTAAACTCATTTCAGTCTGCCGATGAAATGAGGAAATATTGTAAGGCGGATATTAAAGAAATAAACAGTTGATGATTAAAAAAAAAAAATTTTCAATTTTACCCCCATTCTTCCAATGCTCACAAAAATACCAAATGTATATATATTTTGGCTTAACTCATTCCATACCAGTCCCTGATATTTACGTATATTTTCCAAGATTTAAGACGACAATTGCATATTTAAATTCTTCATAAAAAGAGCTTTAGTTCAAGTACCAACATGCCTATAGTCTTAAGTCAGTGCCAGAACCACTGACCAAGGCCTGTCACCATAGTATGGAATGAGTTAAATGTACATGTACTTACAAGAGAACTTAGTGGCCCTGTGTACTCCTTCCTTGCCAGCAAGATTGATCTGGTCATCTCAGAACAATATAGCTTTATGTGACAGCTGAAACAAATAAATAGACAATATCCATATAATGTGTTCACAGCTAAAAGAATGAAGTGTAAAAAATTTGCTTTGGAAGAGGATCAGTACTCCAGTGCCCCTTATGAAGCCTACAGATCCACCTGAGAATCTTGATGTTCAACTGATTACAATTTTCTTTACCTTTCCAAATTACAACAACATTCACATAAACTGAGTCAGTGCCCTTGGCTTGGTAGTCACTTAAAATCTTGATAGTATATAAAAAGGCCACCTGCATGTGGCAAGCAAAGGGTGCATTCAAGAGAACCTACATTTGGCTCAGACAAGAATACAGTTTCCTGTTACCGTGGCTCATCCTCCCACACAGGCAAACAATTGACACTAATAACCCCGAGATGCAGCAATTCTTTGTTATTTTCTACCTTTATTGTTTGCTTCAAATGAATGGACGCTGTCAACTTTCCATAGTTACGAGATGAGGTGATGATGATAACTTAATAAGCCACCTATAAATATTGAATATCTTACTTGGATTCTAATCTGTATCGAAAACTTCCAGAATGAAGTCCAACCATGTGATCTGAAATTTTTAAAATGTACATTATTCATATTAATATTTAAAATCATATAGTTGCCACCCTTTGAAGCCAGTGAACAGAGAAAGCCTCTGGCCATGATAATGTCCACTTTCCTGCCAAGTGAACTTTTTGGCTTGAAAGCGAGTGGAAAGGAAATTATTTTGAGCGTATATTTACATGCACATATGTACATTTAAACTGATAGAACATCAAACTCTCTTTCAGGAATTATGGTAATTGGAAGGTTTATTTCCTTGATTTTGTAATATAACCTATGTAATAAGGTATTTTCAGGAGTCTTAGGGCACTATCAGTAAATTATGTACAATATTTCTCTCACAAGAGGACACCTTGTTTTTGTTTTAATGCAAGAAACCACCAAGTTAAGAGCAATTTTTACCAAGAAATATGGTGTAAATTGACATGAAATATTGTAACTGACTGTCACATGTGTGACATTTTATTTCTTCCATGTTAAACCACACTTGGACATGGTAAGGTCTGCATGCAAAGACATACCACTGATGACTGTTGCCAAGATTTATTTGCATTGAAGTAATGGGAAATGGTTCCTGTGGGTGTAGGCAGGCAGGCTAGGTGTATTTCCATTAGCTGCCTTTGCAATTTCCACCTATGTAACTTTACAAAAGGAGAAGTTGCAATTGTATGTGCATTTGGCTGAATACACAACCCAACAGACAAATTCTTGCAGGCTGAGGTGTGTATTCCTATAAGATTCCATGTTCAAGTACCATTCAATATGTTGAGTAGTTTTGCAGTAAAAGTTATCAAATTTACACAGGTATTTTAACTATATACGACCATTTAGCACTAGAAATTTGGTGTTTCTAGTTAGAGCAGTTTTAAAGTTACATGGGTGCAGATTATAATAGAAACTAATGAAAATACACATATCCAGCCTGCCTGCCTACAGAGCCCTCTACTGAGAACCCACATGAACCTGTTGATCTTTAACTCACCAACTGCTTCACTTATGTAACATTGAAATTGCTTCAAATAGAAGCACCAAACTTTTTGTGGTAAATGATTGTCCATGTATTGTATTTGTGTCTTTTTGTCTAGAACCACTTCCTAGTTGTCATTGCCCTATTCCGCAGTCCAAACCCTTTACTCTCCATAAGCTAACCTGTCACTGTCTAACCTATAAAGTAAATTTGAGAACTATTCAACATATTGAATGTTACTTTAACCGAATCTTACAGGAATTCACACCTTTAGCCTGCAAGAATTTTGTGTATTCAGCCAAATGCACATAAAATTGCTAATTGTGACCTCTCCTATGATTATTCATGAGCTTTATGCAGATCTTTGTGGTTGTGAAGCAGTTTGCTCACATACCATGTAAAAAAGTGGTCTGTCAATGATTGAACTAAATGCTGATAATGTCAGGTTAGTGTGTACAGGTGTATGCGTACATCATAATAACTTCAGCATGGCTGTCAACTGTGGATCAAAGGTAGCCATAAATTTTGCACACAATTACTACTGGTCAAATTCAATTTTATTACCTCTTTTCACCAGGCAAGAACCAACATTTGTGTCATCAAAACATGTAGCACATCATGATTCCCACACAGCCATATTGGCATGCCAGTATGGGCCTGGCCTATGTTGGAATATTCCAACTTAATTGGGTCTGATTCCAACATGATAATCTGATGATAAAACAGGAGAATGCTGACAAAGATCTATTGCAGTGAAAATAAGACTCTGTAGCATACAAACAGGGCTCAAAATCAGCTTCTTCTTCTTTTTTTTTTTTGAAGCAACAAAAGTTGAGTCTATTTGGCAATAGTGCTTAGGCAATCCGTCCCTTGCCTGGCCTGAATCAGTTTACATTAAAAAAACTTACTTTCATGTATCCTGTAAAATTCTTGCACTTTCATCCGAGCAATTTGTTAATACCAAAGTAAACCTGAAGACATGTTTTGATAAACTTCTGGGCTCTAATCCCTTGCTTCAGAGTCACTGCAAAGAAACCTACTCGCATTAAGCATTAGACCCACTCAGTGTATTGGTATTGTGAACTTACAAAGAAAAGGCCGGCATGGGGGTATAAAAGGAGGTCGTGGCATGCAATATTGATACCTCACTTGCCATTTATACCAGTAAGAACTCTGGCCAAATTTTGTCTATTTTCAAAATATTGAATGGCAAAATACATGTACTATATTTATTTATGTCTTCAAGTTGTCCATGTTGCATGCAAAGCACCAGTCCACATGACATTGTATGGTGTGCTGTGGTGCTTGTGCACAATCTCTTAATGTTGTTATTTAGAGCAAATTACTCCAACATAATCGCTGAAATTTTAAACATGAGCATTGACCAACAGCTGATGTTGCACAGTAGGCTGGTCCCTGACCAATAGACCCAGAGGGACATTTATAATGTCTAACTGGCAACGTTGCCACATACAAACTCCATGGCCACAGCCCTGGGTCATCTGCCAGCTCCAGCATCTCACCACTGCACCCATATAGTATGACTGACCACAAAATTGACTCTGTGTCCTTTCATTTGTGGACATCCCACTGTTTATTATCTCCATGGCATATAAAAACAACCAAATTAGGGATCTCTTGAAAAGAAATTATCATCATATGCTCTAATTAACACTGTACTACCATAGCTAAATATTGCACAAATGTACCCTTTATGAAGGTATGGCTATGGTTGTTAATGTGGCTACAAGATTTACCTAATTTTTTTCAGTCTACTTGCCAGCTAAACAGACCAAGTTCCATGTATTCTCCATGATATATTGCATATACTGAGCTTGCTTACCAGGCAATCTGTCTGCTTTCCACACATATGTATAGACATTGAAAAAGGCCCTGTTGCCTCAAATAATTTGAAAAAGTTACCGATTGGAAAAAAAAATGTTAACACAGGTAACAACAAAATGCCCCTTTTTTGCTGGACACTGTGGCAAAATTTTCCCAGGACGGAAACACCTAGTCCAAAGCTGCAGAGCAGCCCACTCTATTGTTTGCTCATCTCACACACCCAGCCATGAAATCTACTTTTTCCTTCAGTCTTCAGATATGGTGCAATTCTATCAAAAATGCTCAATTGTGCTTTGTCTCTTTAAAATCGTTTTTTATTATGCCAACATTGTGATTATCCCAAATCAGCAAATGGGTTTCCAGTAAGCTATACCATGCAGGGCATCATGAACCATCCATTGTGTGTACACAGGCATAGTTCATATGATGAAAAAAAATGTTCTCTTCCAGGCTGCTCTTCACCGCCACATGTATAACATCATTTACGTTTAGCATGTTTAATAGAGGGAAACATTGATGATAATATGGACCAAATATCATTGAAACCCCCTTAATTGATACATGTAAATGAATTGATTATTTTTTAACTCTTAATCTGTCTAAGTCATGGCAAAAGTGGTGCTCATGTAAATTTTATTATGATGATTCCAAATTAATTTTCACTGTGAAAAAAAAAAAAACACACACAAAACTGTCATTCAAAAACCACCATTCCTATGTTTCCACATGAAAAAAGCACCAGGCAGTCAACAGCATTGCTGTCATTAGTCCAGGAAGCTATGGATTTTTTTTGTAAAACATAGCACAAAATTTACCATACAAATGACTATGTCCAACTATACTAAGTATAGACTGTACTATCCACAAGTTAGGTTTTTGCTATTTGTGTCTTTGATTTGCTCCTAATAAAATTACCGTTGGCCAGAGATTCTAGCCTAGTCCGTTATGTACAGTAATTTACCCTAGAATCTAGGGTAAATTACTGTACATAATGGAAGGAGTCTTTCTGGCCCTGCCATGTGTATATATCCGTACAGGACTTGCATGGTTAAGCCAACCGTACATTACAGTACTGGGGTACAGGGACACGTGTCTGGTCTGGCTGCTAGGATCAGCGCACACCATATACTGATACGAGGCATTACACCCTTAAATTTGAGGTTTTCCTTGCCGGCCTTAAAAGTTAACCATGCATGAATCATGCAAACGAAAAAATCTGTTGAATCAGCCACTCTGCCCTGAGTGCGCATTGTTAACCATGTTTACCTTTATGTGCATGTGAAAGAAAGTAGACTGATGAGTTTAGATTGTGCTTGTCGAATCTGTCGATTGAAATATCAACGTATTCGTTCATACGTCCTTCGAATGAACTCATTTTCGGCTAACTGGGTATGGATCGAAGCATTAACGTCGTACCGTCGCGTTCCAAGTCAGAATAAGTGGGAAAAGGCACTTCCTGAAATTGACACTTGCGGGATATCCCCCGCTCCTATTGGCTCTAGAAAATGACGTCATGGGAATATCGCTTTTCTGCGGGACAGGAGAACGATGAGAGGAAGAGACTTGATACAAACCTCCACTAGCAGGCTTATTTTTAGGGTCGCTAGTATAAGGGGAAACCCTCCTAATACGCATGCGTCAATACAGATTTTGCGGGAAAGTTTAAAAATAGCCATGTAAACATTGAAGTCGCACATTGCACTGAGGCCCCTTCGCTAGGGTCCCCTGGCCCTGCTAAACTGAAAAATTGCCAGTATTGGGATTACTGCCATCAAGAAGAGCAGTGCCCACTAAATCTGTTCCTCAGGCAACTATCTATGTGGCTTCTCTGTGGAACCTTTTTAACATCAAAAAGCAAAATAATATGAATGGGTGTAACCCAGAAAGGGGAGCGAAGCGCAAGTTTGAATTGAATTTGATGTTTTATTTTATTTTTAATGGGACTCAATGAGCAGTCTGATGAATAAGTTTGTTTACATTGCATTCTCCCTAACTTTTGTGTAGGTTTTTCACTTTTTCTTTTTACATACATCATTCCTGACTTGTTTTAATAATCGACTTCAATTTGGGTGCTCAATAAAAGAACTTTTACCTTAAATTTAGGGCTCTGCCTCTGCCTTTTTTGTCCGCAATCGTGCAACCCGGTCTGAACGGTGGCGCCGCAGTGTGAGAGTCTGAAGCAAATTGTCGTCTGCTGCGCTGCCAATCATTTGTAAATAGTGACGCAATCTTCATAGGCGGAGACTCGCGCTGCTACGTGACGTCACGCTTTATTGTGTGAGGCATGGAAGCACGGACATGCGATAACTCACACAGTGCCAAGTTTGTAATTTATGGTGCATAGAAAATAAATCAATGCATTCAATTTAATTAAGTAATTTGTGCACCCCTGATTTTTGCCACGCAATGCATAGAGAGTTTAAATTTAAACAGTTTATTCCTATTTAATTCAACCAATCGCCATGAACCATGGACGGCGGCCCTGTTTGAGTGATTTTGGCTGCTAACCAATGGGGACCGATTATTATCTGATTCTGCTGAAGAAAGCCAGTTTACCCATTGGCTTCCGGTCATGGACAAAAAAATCGAGCTGAACAACATGTCGATCGTGGTGGGTCCCATTGCCGTAGAGGGAGCTTCGCTCCCTAATATGAATGGGTGTAACCCAGAAAGGGGAGCGAAGCTTTTTTGTCCGCAATCGTGCAACCCGGTCTGAACGGTGGCGCCGCAGTGTGAGAGTCTGAAGCAAATTGTCGTCTGCTGCATGCCAATCATTTGTAAATAGTGACGCAATCTTCATAGGCGGAGACTCGCGCTGCTACGTGACGTCACGCTTTATTGTGTGAGGCATGGAAGCACGGACATGCGATAACTCACACAGTGCCAAGTTTGTGATTTATGGTGCATAGAAAATAAATCAATGCTTTCAATTTAATTAAGTAATTTGTGCACCCCTGATTTTTGCCACGCAATGCATAGAGAGTTTAAATTTAAACAGTTTTTTCCTATTTAATTCAACCAATCGCCATGAACCATGGACGGTGGCCCTGTTTGAGTGACTTTGGCTGCTAACCAATGGGGACCGATTATTATCTGATTCTGCTGAAGAAAGCCAGTTTATCCATTGGCTTCCGGTCATGGACAAAAAAATCGAGCTGAACAACATGTCGATCGTGGTGGGTCCCATTGCCGTAGAGGGAGCTTCGCTCCCTAATATGAATGGGTGTAACCCAGAAAGGGAGCGAAGCGCAAGTTTGAATTGAATTTGATGTTTTATTTTATTTTATTTTTTATTGGTATATATTTCGAATCTAAATATATTGCCATTACTGGATATTCATTTTAGTACACTTGCACTAAGAACCACTCCCACTTTTTGGATGAAGTATGAATTCTAGGAACAGCCTCTGGAATGGACCTTTAAAAGCTGTTTTGCACATTGTGAAAAGTACAATTGTCATGTGAGTTGGAGTGAATCCAGTTAATTCAGGCAAATCATGTGGAAAAGATGCATCAAAATAGACATGCACAAAGGGGCTTCAAAATTATAACAAAAGAAAGAAATGAAGGAAAGAAAAAAAGAAAGATGTAATTTTGTTGCAGGATTTGTAATTGAAGGTACATAGTTGTTTGCTTTTATTTGTACTTCCAAATTTTATGCTATTGTGGGAAAGGTTTTAGTCGTGAAACAGCTAAACTAAATCATTGTGTAGGCCTACTATTGGCAAAATGCAAATTATAATGGGACTCAATGAGCAGTCTGATGAATAAGTTTGTTTACATTGCATTCTCCCTAACTTTTGTGTAGGTTTTTCACTTTTTCCTTTTACATACATCATTCCTGACTTGTTTTAATAATCGACTTCAATTTGGGTGCTCAATAAAAGAACTTTTACCTTAAATTTAGGGCTCTGCCTCTGCCTTTTTTGTCCGCAATCGTGCAACCCGGTCTGAACGGTGGCGCCGCAGTGTGAGAGTCTGAAGCAAATTGTCGTCTGCTGGGCTGCCAATCATTTGTAAATAGTGACGCAATCTTCATAGGCGGAGACTCGCGCTGCTACGTGACGTCACGCTTTATTGTATGAGGCATGGAAGCACGGACATGCGATGACTCACACAGTGCCAAGTTTGTAATTTATGGTGCATAGAAAATAAATCAATGCATTCAATTTAATTAAGTAATTTGTACACCCCTGATTTTTGCCACGCAATGCATAGAGAGTTTAAATTTAAACAGTTTATTTCTATTTAATTCAACCAATCGCCATGACCCATGGACGGCGGCCCTGTTTGAGTGACTTTGGCTGCTAACCAATGGGGACCGATTATTATCTGATTCTGCTGAAGAAAGCCAGTTTACCCATTGGCTTCCGGTCATGGACAAAAAAATCGAGCTGAACAACATGTCGATCGTGGTGGGTCCCATTGCCGTAGAGGGAGCTTCGCTCCCTATTACAATCTAACAAATGAGCACCAACTCTGTATCAAACAGTTAAACACTGCAGGACTTAGCAATATGGTCTGGACAATTTATGGACCATGGTGCTAAAATTTGGAACACTTTCTTGCGGATGGGTGGGTGAGTGGACAGAAGTTTAACTGTAAAACAACAGAGGCCCATGGCATGAAATGCAAAGTTAAGTACTTGGGTCATGCAATTTTTATGATTTACAGTATCGTTGTACAGGTCTGTGTCTTTTTTTTTTTTTTTTTTTTTTTTTGTTTGTTTGTTTGTTTTTTTTTTTTTTTTTGTTTTTTTTTTTTTTTTTGTTTTTTGTTTTTGTTTTTTTTTTTGTTTGTTTGTTTGTTTTTTTTCTTTTTTTTCTTTTTTTTTGTTTTGTTTTGTTTTGTTTTTTTGGGGGGTGTTTTTTGTTTTTTTATGCTTTACTACATGTGTGCTAAAATATTTTAATGTGATATTGAGTTGACATGACTCTGTGTGACACACTTTTATATGATTTGTCTTTGTTTTATACTAAGGGCATAAGGAAAAAATAAAATAAATCAATAAAACCACAAACAAAAAGAGGGCCAAATGCATTGAGTCCGTAAGCAGTTTTAAGTAGAAGCCTTATAAACCAATAAAAACAGCAGTTGTGCTTTGTGCAATAACAATCAGTGCTTGCCCCTCCATACCTTTGCATGACCTGTTCCAGCTTTAACATTTTTAGTGTTCAAATTATCATCACGGACGAATGTTTCTGTGATTTCTGTCATTTTATTGTGCTTGGGTATAACATTTTTCATTTTACACTTCATATGTTAAGTCTCTGTGTTTTTATCATACCAAGTTAGTAATTGTCACCCCAAACGCCTTTTGTATTTCAATCACTGATATTACCATGTGGCTAGCGTTTTTGAAGCGAAAACTAAATTTAAATAAAAGTATTGTACTGTACATGTATTGTAATTCCCAATATCTGGTCATTTGAATGATGATGTTGATGCTTAAAAATTATAACTGTCAAATAGACTCTTATATCCCCCCCCCCCCCAAGTATTGGTATTTCACCTCAAAATATAGTAAAACTTTCATACCTGACTCGCATACTTAATATTTTACCTATTTTACCTGAGAATACAATTGCACTTCGATACTTGACTGATAATGTTTGTATCTTTTTACTGCAAATCAGGCTGACTCTTCTCTTACTTATGTATACTGAGTATGTCACCTTTTCCCCCTGAGAATACAATTGCATTTTGATGCCTGGCTCACAAAGTTTGCATGATTTATCTACAAACCTTGCCAAGCAGATTGATACTCTTATGTTATATACATATATATATACATGTGTGTGTGTGTGTGTGTGATTAGTATTTCACCTGACAATACAATAGGAAAGGTCAGAATTAGCTCTAAGGTGTGTGTTCGCCTCAATACACAACTGAATACACAGACTTTTGGACGGGTAGAGCTGTGTACTCCCAGTAGTTCGTATTTTAAAGCAACCTTAAATAAACTAGTCCGTTATGTAGCTGTGGTTATATGATTTTTGTGAGGTATTTGGTTATGCATCTAGATTTACTGTATGAAATTTGATGTTTCTATGTGCAATAGTTTTCAAGTTATTAAGTTGCAAGTAACAATGTAAAGTAATGGGAATACACAACCCTAGCCCTCCCCTGACTGCAGTGCCCCCTTTAAGGCAGTTTTTGAACCTTCTGTTCTTGCCCTTGCCTATTGCACTTAGATATCTGACTAACAACGTTTCTATCTTTTTTCTACAAACCATGAAAGCAGGTAAACATCTCTTATATTTGTACAATTGGCATTTTCATCTCACAATACAATTGTACTCTGATACCTGGCTCACAAGTTTTGTATCCTTTTTTTTTTTTTTTTTTTACAAACAATGAGCAACAGGTCAAGTTTTCCCTTATATTTCTGAAACTAGCACTTCATCTATGTCACCTGCTGATGCAAGGGCAGTTTTATACCTGGATGACAAGGTTTGTGTTATTTTGCCTAGAAATCATGGGAAGCTGGTAGACATCCCTCACATAAGCTATAATTAGTACTTTGTCTTTCTCGTCTATTTTACCTGAGAATACAATTGCACTTTGATACCTGACTCAAAATGTTTGCATTTATTTCTACAAACCATGGGAAGCAGGTATAATCTTCTCTTATATATCTTTAATATAAGGGCACTTTAATACCTGACTGGACAAGGTTTGTATCTTTTTTCTACAAACCATGAAAAGCGGGTAGAATCTTCCCTTATGTTTCTGTATTAGCATTTCACCTATTTCACCTGAGATTATAATTGTACGTTGTTACCTGACTCACAAGGTTTGTATCTTTTTCTACAAACCATGGGAAACAGGTAGAACTCTTCCCTTATGTTTCTGTACTAGTATTTCGCCAATTTCATATGAGAATGCAACTGTCCTTTGATACCTGACTTAGAAGGTTTGTATCTTTTTATCTACAAACCATGAGAAGCAGGTAGACTCTCCTTTTATGTTTCTGTAATAGCATTTCAACTACTTCGCCTCAGAACACAATTGTGCTTTGATGCCCGACTCACAAGGTTTGTATTTTTATTTTATTTTTTTTTTTTGGACAATCATGGGAATCAGGTAGAATTTCCCCTTATGTTTCTTAAGTAGGATTGCATCTGCTTTACCTGAGAATACAATTGGGCTTTGATACCTGCCTTGTAACGTTTCTATCTCTTTCTACAAACCATCGAAAGCAGGTATAATGTTCCCTTATATTTCTGTATCAGTATTTCACCTGTTTCACCAGAGAATACAATAATATTGTACTTTTAAACCTGCCTCACAAGGTTTGAATATTTTTTCTACAAACCAGTGGAATCAGGTAAACTCTTCCATAATATTTCTGTATTAGTTTTTCACATATTTCAACTGAGTATGTAATTGTAGTTTGATACCTAACAAACAAGGTTTGTATCTTTTCCTACAAATCACGGGAAGCAGGTAGACTTTTCCCTCATATTTCTGTTGTAGTTTTTCATCTATTGCACGTGAGTAAATAGTTGTACTTTGATACACGACTCACAAGGTTTGTACCTTTTTTCTACAAACAATGTGAAGCTGGTAGAATTTTCTTTTTAATTTCTGTATTAGTATGTCACCTACTTTACCTGAGAATGCTATTGTACTTTGATACCTGTCTCAAAATGTTTGAACCTTTTTTCTACAAACCATGTGAAGCAGGTAGACTGTTCCCTTATATTTCTGTATTAGTTTTTACCATATTTCAACTCAATATATAATTGTACTTTGATAATTGACTCACAAGGTTTGTACCTTTTTTCTACGAAACATAGGAAGCAGGTATAGTCTTCCCTAAGATTTCTGTATTAGTATTTCACCTAATTCACCTGAGAATACAATTATATTCTGATACCTGCCTCACAAGGTTTGTATCTTTTTTCTACAAACCATGGGAAGTAGGTAGAATCTTTTTTATTTTTTCTATATGAGTATTTCCCGTATTTCACCCGAGATTAGAATTGTACTTTGTTACGTGACTCACAAGGTTTGTATCTTTTTTGTAGAGACCATGGGAAGCGGTTAGCCTCTTCCTTTATTTCTCTGTATTAGTATTTCGCTATTTCACCTGAAAAAATAATTGCACTTTGATACTCGACTAACAAGGTTTCTATCTCTTTCCGCAACCCACGGGAAGCTGGTAGCATCTTCCCTGATATGTCTGTATTCGTATTTCCCCTATTTCACATGATAATGCAGTTGTACTTTGATACATGATTTACAAGGCTTGCATTTTTTCTCTACAAAGCATCAGAAGCGAGTAGAATCTTCCCTTATGTTTCTCTAATAGCATTTCATCTACTTCAACTCAGAATACAATTGTGCTTTGATACCTGACTCACAAGGTTTGCATCTTTTTTCTACAAACCATGGGAAGCAGGTATAATTTTACCTTATACAGTGTATTTCTTTATTAGTATTTCAACTATTTCATCTGAGAATACAATTGTAGTTTGATACCTGGCTCACAAAGTCATTATCTTTCTTTTACAAACCATGGAAAGCAGATGGACTGTTTTGTATTTCTGTATTAGTTTTTCACATATTTCAACTGAGTACATCATTGTAGTTTGATACCTGACTCACAAGATTTGAATCTTTTTCTATAGACCATGGAAAGCTGGTAGAATCTTCTTTTTTTTCTGTCTTAGTTTTTCACCAATTTCACTTGAGTACACAGTTGCACTTTGATACCTAACGCACAAGGTTTGTACCTTTTTCCTACAAACCATGGGAAGCAGGTATAGTCTTCCCTTATTTTCTGTATTAGGAGTTCACAAAGTTTACCTGAGAATACAGTTATATTTCCATACCTGGCTCATAAGGTTTGTATCTCTTTTCTACAAACCATGGGCAGTAGGTAGAAACTTCTTTTTTATTTCTGTATTGGCATTTCACCTATTTCATTTGAGAATGCAGCTGTACTTTGATACCTGACTCACAAGGTTTGTATTTTTTTCTACAAACCATGGGAAGCAGGTCGACTCTTCCCTTATATTTGTATGGATATATAGTGTTTCACCCTTTTCACCAAAGAATGCGATTGCACTTTGATACATGGCTCACAAGTTGGCTTAAATGGTTCATCTTTTTCTACTAACCATGGGAAGTAGGTACAGTGAAACCAATTTTGAGAGACCACTGTAATGAAAGACCACATACCCTTTAAGACCATATTTCCAAAGTCCCTTTAGTTATCTTTTCCATGTTATTGAACCGCCATTGAGACCACCTGCCTTATGTGACCACTTTAAGCCTTCCCTATGGGTGGCCTCTCTAAACAGGTTTCATTGGATGGTCATCTCTTATTTTTCTATATTTGTTTCACTTTTTTTCACATGAAAACACTATCACATATGGATACCCGACTCACAAGGTTTGTATCTTTTTTCTACCTTACTGACAAGGCTTGTATCTTTTTTTCACACACCATAGAAGTAGGCAGCCTGTTTTCTTATACATTTGTTTTTAATATTTCCCCTATGTAAGCTGAGAATACAACTGCACCTTGATACTTGGAATGATGATGTCTGTATCTTTTTTTCTATATCCATACTTAGAATTTCATCCGAGAATACAATTGTACTTTGATACCTGACTGAGATGGTTTATATCTTTTTCCTACACTATGTACAGACCATGGAAGCAAGTGAAGAGGTGAGACTGATCTTTAATAATTGTATTTCAACTATTTCCCCAGAAAAGTACAGTGTGTTTTGTTACCTGATCTCCAAAGTTTGCATCATTGTACCTACAAACGACAGGAAGCATGTAGACTTTTATATCATATATCTGTCATTAATTTCATATACATTTTACCAAAGAAAACAAAACAAAAACAAAAAACAAAAAAAACAAAAAAAAACAAAAACAAAAACAAAACAAACAAACAAACAAAAAACAAAAACAGAAACAAAAACAAAAACAAAAACAAAAACAAAAACAAAAACAAAAAACAAAAACAAAAGCAAAAAACCAAACAAACAAAAACAAAAACAAAAAAAACCCAAAGCATATATCTTTTGTGAAACATCGTCATTTCACAATCACAATGTACAATCAGTTCCATGTCAATATAACATTATGTCAAATCGAGCTCCTTGCATTATTAATTTGGGGAAAAAAAGAAGATATAGCCTTGCCTGATCAAACTGTTAGAAAGCTACTAGACAACTTATGTGATATATGCCTAGCCAAAAAAATCCCATGTCTGTTGTTTCATAATACTGTTGTCTTGCAAAAGGTGCAAGTGTGCTCTGCCCAGTGTGAAATACATATAGACTACATACATCAGACGGTGGAACCAAAGACAACAGGCTCAACGAAATAACAAAGCCCATAACCTTTCCTTCAAATGCAAGCCCTTATACCAGACTATCACATTTCATTGTGTATCACTATTTGTGCGCATGGACACACAGGGGTTAACAATCACATACAAGGTGTACATGCCAAGCAAGTGTTTTACACAATGTTGTCGAATTCTTTTTTCTCAAACATTTAATCTTTCTTTGACACGACCACATGTGCACCAAAATTATTAGGCGTTATTGTGTACTGGGTTGTGTATTCAGCTGAATACACCGAAATTGCCAATTGTGACCCTTCCAATATTGCATCACAAAGTCATTATTCCAAATATTAGTCTATTTGGCAAATGTGGTCATGCAAGATGACTGCAACATCGTTCACTATGTGTCCATCTTGTAAGTCAGGTATCAAAGTAGAATTGTATTCTCAGGTTAAATAGGGGAAGTACTAATACATAAATAAAAAGGAAGATTTACCTACTCCCCATGTTTTGAACAAAAATAATACACACCTTGTGAGCCAGGTATCAAAATATTATTGTATTATCAGGTCCATTAGGTGAAATACTAATACAGAAATATAAGGGAAGCCTATACCTGCTTCCCATGGTTTGTTGAAAAAGGTACAAACCTTGAGAGTCAGGTATCCGAGTACAATAGCATTCTCAGGCAAAGTAGGTGACATACTAATACAGAATTGAAAAAGAAAATTCTACCTGCTTCCTATGGTTTGTAAAAAATAATACAAACCTTGTGAGCCACGTATCAAAATATTAGTGTATTCTCAGGTGAATTAGGTGAAATACTAATACAAAAATATAAGGGATGACTATACCTGTTTCCCATGGTTTGTTGAAAAAAGGTACAAACCTTGTGAGTCAGGTATCAAAGTACATTTGTACAATTGCATTTTCATGTGCAATAGGGGAAATACTAAAACAGACATATCAGGGAAGTCGGTACCTGCTTCCCATGGGTTGCAGAAAGAGATATAAACCTTGTGAGTCAGGTATCAAAGTACAATTATTTTCTCAAGTGAAATAAAGAAAACACTCATGCAGAAATACATGTATAAGGGAAGACTATACCTGCTTTCAATGGTTTGTAGAAAAAAGGTAGAAACCTTGTGAGTCAGATAACAAAGTACTATTGTAATCTCAGGTAAAAGACAAATACAAAAATATAAGGGAAGAGTCTACCTGCTTCCCATGGTTTGTAGAAAAAAATGCAAATCTTGTAAGTCAAAAAACAAAATAACTATTGTAATCTCAGGTGAAATGCTAATACAGAAATGTAAGGGAAGAGTCTACCTGCTTCCCATGGTTTGTAGAAAAAAATACAAATCTTGTAAGTCAAAAAACAAAGTACTATTGTAATCTCAGGTGAAATGCTAATACAGAAATCTAAGGGAAGAGTCTACCTGCTTCCCATGGTTTGTAGAGAAAAAAAGAGGTACAAACCCTGTAAGTCAGGTATCAAAGAACAATTGTATTCTCAGGTGAAATAAGTGAAATACAAAAACAGAAACATAGGAAAAGATTTTACCCGCTTCACATGGTTTGTAGAAAATACGATACAAACCTTGTGAGTCAGGTGTCAAAGTACAATTGCATTCTCAGGTGAAATTGGGGAAATACTATTACAGAAAGAAAGACAAAGATTCTATTTACTTCCCATGGTTTGTAGAAAAATAACACAAACCTTGTGAGCCAGGTATCAAAATATAAGTGTACTCTCGGGTGAATTAGGTGAAATACTAATACAGAAATATAAGGGAAGACTATACATGTTTCCCATGGTTTGTTGAAAGAAGGTACAAACCTTGAAAGTCAGGTATCAAAGTACAATAGCATTCTCACGCGAAGTAGGTGACATACTAATACAGACATGAAACTGAAGATTCTATCTGCTTCCCATGGTTTGTAGAAAATGACAAAAACCTTGTGACTCAGGTATCAAAGTACACCTATGTACTCAGGTGAAATAGGTGAAAACTGCAACAGAAATATGAGGGAAGATTCTACCTGCTTTCCATGGTTTGTAGAAAAAGATACAAACCTTGCGGGTCAGGTATCAAACTTCAATGATATACTCAGTTGAAATATATGAAAAACTAATACAGAAATATAAGGGAAGAGTCTACCTGCTTCCCAGGGTTTGTAGAAAAAAGTTAAAAACCTTACCAGCCAGGCATCAAATCACAATTGTATTCTAAGGTGAAATAGGTGAAATGCTAACACAGGAACATAAGGGAAAATACCTGCTTATCATGGTTTGTGGGAAAAAAAATACAAACCTCGTAATCATTTAACAAAATACAATTGCATTCTTATGTGAAATAGGGAAAATACTAATGCAGAAATATAAGAGAAGACTATACCTGCTTGCCAAGGCTTATAGAAAAAAGGTACAAACTTTGCGAGTCCGGTAACAAAGTACTTTCGCAATCTCAGCTGAAATACTAATACAGAAATATAAGGGAAAAGTCTACCTGCTTCCCATGGTTTGTGGAAGAAACAACAACAAAAGTTGTAAGTCAGTTATCAAAGCACAATTGTATTCCCATGTGAAATAAATGGTTTTTAGAAAAAAAGTACAAACCTTGAGAGTCAAGTATCAAAGTACAAAAGCATTCTCACGCAAAGTAGGTGACACACTGATACAGAAATTTTTGAAAAAGAATATTCTACCTGCTTACCATGGTTTGTAGAAAAAGATACATTCCTTGCGGGTCAGGTATCACACTTCAATGATATACTCAGTTGAAATAAATGTAAAACTAATACAGAACTAGGAAAGATGATTTGCTGCATAGCATATAAGTGCGTGCGTCTTCAAATCATATTGGTATGGCAATGTACAACTATTCCATAACACAGGGATAGAAGTTGGAATGGCATCTCTATCTATTATAGCTTTGAAATTATTTAAGATTTAAAATTTCTAATGGTGCTATTGAGCATAATTTAAATTGCAACATCTTTTGCTTTAGATTCATTTACATGCGCAATGGTCAATAACCCCCTAGTAGAAGTTAAAATGACATGTATATCTATGGTAGTTTTATAGGTATTCAAGTTTTAAATTGTCCAATGCTGCTAATTAGCATAATTTAAATTGCTACAACTTTTTGTTTTAAGTCCATTAGATGTGCACTGGTCAATAACCCCCCAGTAGAAGTTAGAATGACATCTCTATCTATCATACTTTTGACGATATTCGAGATTTAAATTTTAAAATGCCTCTAATGTGCATGATTTTAAACATCTTCATTCCTCTGTATTAAACGGTCAAACTCCTTGTATGCAGGTACAATCATGCCAAGTTTGGAGTTTCTATGTATAATAGTGTCCAAGAAAAGTGTCTGAAAAAATTTGCTGGTCAATCAATCAATCAATCAATCAATCAATCAATCAATCAAGAAAGAAAGAAAGAAAGAAAGAAAGAAAGAAAGAAAGAAAAAGAAAAGTGTGTGTTGACACACACACTTTAAGTATAAGGGAAGAGTCTACTTGCTCCCCAAGGTTTGTAGAAAAAAGTTACAAACTTTTTTTTGGGTGAGGGTCTGCTTTGATTAGTTTATGTACACAAATATAAAGAAATCCCAGGTTAAGAAGTTCGATTTAGTTTCTATTTGTTCCGATAAACAAGATGTTTCTTGTGTTATGCTACAAAACAGATAATTTTTCTCGCTGAATGCGACCAAATTAATGTATCGACGGAGTGGTAACACAGCGAAGTGATATAGCTACTCGGTGACCACGCGACTTGCTACGATATGACACCGCAACAGAGTTGATTGGCAACCAAGCTGAAAGCGACGAACTGTAAGTGTTACAGATTCGTTTTACACAGGTCAGCTATTCAAGTGAATGGAACTTTGCAAACAAAAGAACTTAAACACTCACTCCCACAAAATAAAGACAACTACATCAATGTCAACACAAAATGCTGTGGGCATACTGTTACAAGAATGTGACCAAAGTGACCATTTCTGTGTGTGAAAATGACAGCCACACCAACATTCACAACAATAACTTCAACTCTGCATCAGCTTCAGCGCTACACCACAGGCTATACTGCTAGAGATTGAATGGATAATTATTATAATATTGGGTAAAAATAATTGCTTGGCCCGCTACCCAACCTATATTATGGCCCTGTTTACGGAAAATGAACATGGATACAATTTTCTGTGATGATATTATCCAATTTAGCAGATGTTTACGGTTTGCTAAGTAGTACGCCCATGCCTAGTCATATCAGGGAATCCCCAAACAGCTCGTCATATCCGGTTGTGACGCCATCAGCGACCCTAAAACTAAAACTGCTTGCGGAGGTTTGTATCAAGTCTCTTCCACGATGAGATAAAGTACGGAAAACCGGATCGGCTTGTCCGCTTGCTTTTTCCCGTGGACATGTGGACCAAAATATTTTGTACTGGTTGATGAATATACTCTACGTTAAAGTGGTGAACATTATACAGCACAAGATATTATAGAAATGTGCATCATCATCATCATCATCATCATCATCATCATCATCATCATCATCATCACCTAATCTCTAACTTGACTGGAGAAAAATTACTTTTCTAATGCAAAGCCGCATCCAGTTAACCATGAACCAAAGTTGTAGGATTTTAATTTATGCAAATTAAGTGAATATGCAAAACTTAAATCTCGAATAACTTCAACACTATTATAAACAGCGGTGTCATTATAACTTCAATTTAAGGGTTTGTGATATAGCCGCATACAATGAACCATGATCCAAAATTGTACAATTTTAATTTATGTAAATCAGATGAAAACACGCAATTTAAATCTTGTATAACTGCAAAACTATTATACGTAGAGGTGCCATTCCAACTTCAATTTGTAGGTATGTCACTATGTGACATAGCCGCATCCAATGGCAATGGACTATAAACCAAAATTGTAGGTTTTTAATCAATGCAACTCAGTTAAATACACATAATTAAAATCTTGAATAGCTTCAAAACTATTATAGATAGCAGTGTCATTCAAACCTCACTTTTTAAGTTTGTGACATGGCCACCAAATTAGGCTAAAATTATGTTGAACAAAGGCAAAGTGTAGCATTTCAAACTGTTCTCACTTTGAAGGCACCCAGACAAATTTGCTGTGAAGCAAATCTCCTTTTCTAGTTCTATCTTACCTTCGCTTATCTTATCTTATGATTCTTATCTGATGTTATTTCACCTATTTTTCCTCACCCTAATTCTATAATTGCTCATTTATCTACTCATTATGTGCGAAATATCCGGGTAGCCCAGGACCTTTCACCAGACTTGACTGTGGCAAACAGGCTCAGCCAGGTGCCCGGTCCTGATTAGACGTGAACTCCATGACTAATTGTGGGCTGCAAACCGTAACACGGTACTCAGAAATTAAGTCATATTTAAGATCTCGATAATAATTCAATTAAATTGATTCATTAGTGATCAGTTCCCATCTTACAACACAGTAGTAAATTCAATTCATGCAGCATTTAACGACATGAAATATACCCCCAAAAAAAATCTTTAGGTGAAAAGTGCATTTGAAGGTCCATATATTGAAAGTATCAGTGCAAACATTTTAAAAGAATATATTTTTCAAAAAGGCATTAATGGACATTTCAAATCTAAGTAAAATTTAAACATTAATTGTGAGCTAATTGTTAAATAAAAATATGTATAGTGTTACAAAGATGTGATGTTTTTGCATGCATATGAATATGTTGAAATTCCCTTTAAGGTGTTCAATAAAATTCTAAATTTTCACTGAAATAATGTTGACATACAGGAATTCAAAAACATGTTTATTTATTTATTTATTTATTTATTTATTTATTTATTTATTTATTTATTTATCTATCTATCTATCTATCTATCTATCTATCTATCCATCCATCCATCCATCCATCCATCCATCCATCCATCCATCTATCTATCTATCTATTTATTTATTTATTTATTTATTTATTTATTCATTTATTTATTTTCTTATCTATTTATTTATTTATTTATTTATTTATTTATTTATTTATTTATTTATTTATTTATTTATTTATTTATTTATAGCACCTCTAAATTTTGAAGGTATCATAAATTGTGAGAGTTTCAATTTCAAATTGTCCCGATTCTACAATAAACACAGATAAAGATAATCCCTGGAACAATTTTTTTAGTCTTATCGGTCTCTATTAAATAAGCAAAAGTAATTTCGACATTTACAGAGAAATGTAGAATTTCAAATTTCGGTCGCATGTCTCTACATTTATTCATCAATTTACTCACAAAGTTGAAATCTTATCTAGATTTAAAATCTTTAGATAATGCCGTTTAAAAGTACTTTATATTATGTTTACAATGTTACTTTTGAATCTATCGACTCCCAAAGGTTGTACACGTACTTACCAAAACGCGCCTTCAGTTCGATGATATATCTCTTGTCCTCATTCATAAATATGTATTGCTAGAATAAAACACAAGTCTTAGTCATCGACTTAACAGGTATACATATATATACACTGTATATCTTTCTTTATTTCAGACACACATATTTGTATGACACGAGAGGGAAATGAAGCCAGGAAAAAGTGCTAACAAAATAGTATCATGTCAATCCGAGGACGCAGGGTTTCGATGGGATCCTGACTGACGCAGAATCAGTAGCTTTGAAGTCAAGAAAGCTATAGAACATACATGTACTATATTAGGCAAAGCTCCAAGACCACATGATGTTGTAAGTGAGTTTATATGAAGAAAGGGCCAGAGGAAATCATAGACAGTTTGCAGTTGCTTTTCAGTAGAATGACCGAAAAGAAACAAGTAAGTAGGGACTGGACTAAGCTTAGGATATGTTTTCCGAAAAAGGGTTAAGGAGACCAGCTGGACATGCAGGGGTATTGCTATATTTTATCTAATTTGGACAAATATTTAGTGAGGTAAACTCTGCAGAATAGCTGAAAGACTTGGGATTCTGGGAGAGATTGAAAATGGTTTTACACCAGCTGGAAGCAATAAGAGGATCACATATTTAATGCTCTCATCAGAACTAGGCCAATCACTATGTACTCGATCCTTTCTTTTGAACGATCAGGGACAAGAAAAAAGTGGCTATTATGAAGGTCTCATAAGTGTTATATTCTTATATGTGTCTGACAGAATGGCATGATGAATCTATTGAAATGGAAATTTGTGGACCATTGATGCTTTGTGTTTCCCTCACTTCCTGATCAGGAAGTGAGGGAAACACAAAGCATGTATCTAGGCCTAGCATTATAAAAAAAAAAAAAAATACCACGAGACCGGAAGCTTCGTGTAGCAGGGTTTGCTGAAGAAGTTTTACCTTATTTTAAGAAGATTTATTTATACTTTAGAATATCTGTTTTCACCATGTGCTTCCATGTTTCTTTTGTTGTCTCCCCACGTGGTTAGGAAAATGAATGGATGGTTACCCATTCCTTTTATGAAACCGAAACCGCGAAACCAGCTTCAGATCTACTTCGGGGTTTCGGGAAACCTATTTCGATAACCTGTATAAAAGGAGGGTTTTGGAACCAGCTTTTGGTTTTGCTGGGGTTTCGGTTAATCGAATTGGCCCTTACACTCACTCAGGTTTTGGAGTTGGCAAGGCAAAAGCGCAGAAAACTAGAAAAGAACAATTTGCTTCACAAATCTGTCTGGGTGCCTTCAAAGTTCAAGGTGAGACCAGTTTGAAATGCTACACTTTGCCATTGCTCAACATGATCTAAATTTTGTGTATTAGCCTAATTTGTCTAAATTAAAATTCTACAACTTTGGTTCTTGGTTCATTGGAAGTGGGCATGTCACAAACTTATAAACTGAAGTTTGAATGACACTACTATCTATAAAAGCTTTGAAACTATTCAAAGATTTTAACTTTGTGTATTTGCCTAATTTGCATAAATGAAAAGCCTACAAATTTTGTTCATAGTTCATTGGATGGGGTTGTGTCAAAAACCTACAAATTGAAGTTGGCATGGTACCTCTATGTATAATAGTTTTGAAGTTACTCAAAATTTAGATTTTGTATATCCGCCTTACTTGCATAAATCAGAATCGTACAGCTTTGGCTCATGGTTCATTGGATACACCAATGCCACAAACTCATAAATTAAAGTTGAAATCGCACCTCTATCTGTAATAGGTTTGAAGCTATTTAAGATTTAGATTTTGTATATTCATCTAATTTTCATAAATTAGAATTTAATTATTTTAGATGTGGTTATGTTACAAACTGACAAATGGAAGTTGGAATGACACCTCTATCTATGATAGTTTTGAAGCAATTCAGGATTAAGATTTTGCATATTTACCTAATTTGTATAAATTTAAATTCTACAACTTTGGTTCATGGTGAATTGGATGTGGCTTTGCCACAAACCTTTAAATTGAAGTTGGAATGGCATCTTTATCTATAATAGTTTTGGACATACTCAACTTTTAAATTTTTAGTGCCCTAATAAGAATAATCTAAAATTAAGGTGTCACAAACCTATAAATGCAAACATTGAATTTGTGAGTCTTTCTGCAATAGTTTTGAAGATATGGAGCTTTTTTTTGCGTAATTTCAAACATCATGACTATTCCAAATGATATGCATAATTTTACTAGTTCGTCAGTCACCATGACAAGTTGGTGGTTTTCGGAATAATAGTGTTTGACAATAATTCTGGACAAATTTGGTCATGTAGGAGAGAGAGAGAGAGAGAGAGAGAGAGAGAGAGAGAGAGAGAGAGAGAGGAGAGAGAGAGAGAGAGAGAGAGAGAGAGAGAGAGAGAGAGAGAGAGAGAGAGAGAGAGAGAGAGAGAGAGAGAGAGAGAGAGAGAGAGAGAGAGAGAGAGAGAGAGAGAGAGAGAGAGAGAGAGAGAGAGAGAGAGAGAGAGAGAGAATTAATTCTTGGAAAAACAAAATGTCTTGATTTGTAACCAGATGTAATTGACATTGGTTTATTGGAGCCAGTTTTATGGAAATAGTGAAACCTCATTGCAAAGATGTATGATGCACATTGTCACTGGGAAAGGTAGTAGAAAATGCACATTTCAACATGGACCTATAACAAGGGTGCATGCTTCCCGATTTTATATTCATGTGATTGACTGCTGATGACAGACCATGGCCTGTTTTATGTCTTGTCTATCAATAATACATGCATGCATGTACAAGTCTCCTATTATTGCTCCCAATTTGCATTATTTAAACTTTGATAGGGTTACACACTGTTCCGAGATTCCAACTTCAGAGGTGTTTTTCTGAATACTGGACAAAATTGATGATGGGTAATCATGGACAAAATTGATGATGGGTAAACCCAGGATATGAAGTCAGAATATCACATCCATGCTTAATAGTTTTGAAGATAGACAGATATTCAACATATATTTTTTTTAAGCTCCTTTAATAGGTATAAATACAAATTCTTCAACTTTTGTTTGTGTTTCACTGGATGTGCCTACAGCACATACCTATGAATTAAGTCGGAATGACAACTCTGCCAATAACAACTTTGAAGTTATTCAACATTTAAACTTTTCAAGTGCCCTTATTAGCAAAAATTAAAATTCTACAACTTTAATATGTGGTCCATTGCATTGAATGCGCTTACAACACAAACCTATTAATTAAAGTTGGAATGGTACTTCTACTTACAATAGTTTGAAGATATTCAAGGTTTAAATTTTCTAAGGGCCTTAATTTGCATTATTTGCAAAACTGTCACCTCTCTTCATAAAAGGTAAGACTTTATGTATGTAATAGTCATGCCAATTTTGGAGATTTGCGTACAATAAGCCTTCAGATAAAATGTCTGATAAATTTGTGGTAAACAAAACAGAAAGAAAGAATGTCTGTGTTGCCACACACACATAACAAAAAAATCATTATAATACTAGAAAAGAAGATTTGCTCCAAAGCAAATCTGTATATGCCTTCAAAAGAAAGTTGCTACCATATACACTCAAGCTAAAATAGGAAAATCTACATGAGAGAAAACATGACATTTAAGAAAGGAAAAAAATGTAGCAAAATAAGGCTCTTGTCATGAAAAGAAAAAAAATCTGCTGGCAAAAAGAAAGATTTTTGTTTGATGTTCATTGGATTGAAATTAAACTCTTTTCAAGTGCCCATGATGAGCATAAATCAAAATTCTACACCTTTATGTTAGTGATTCATCGGACACGCCCACAGCACAAACCTAAAACTTGAAGTTGGAAGGCCACCTCTACCTATAATAGTTTTGAAGACATTAAACGTTTAAACTTCTCAAGTGCGCCTAACTATATAACTTAAATTGTAAACTTTTGCTTGTTATTCATTGGATGCGCCTACAGCACAAACCTATAAATTGAAGTTGTAATGGTACCTGAACCAATAGTTTTGAAGATATCTAAGAATTTAATATTTAAGTGGCACTAATTGCATAATTTTCAAAACAGTCACCCCTCCTCATATAAGACCAGACTTTATGTATGGAAGTGTAATAATGCCAAGTTTGGAGTTTCTATGTAGGCCTATGACAGTATTCAAATGAAATGTCGAAGAAACAAAGAAGGAAAGAAAGGAGGAGAGAAAGTAAAAAAGAAAGAAAGAAAGAAAAAGAAAGAAAGAAAGAAAGAAAGAAAGAAAGACTCTTTGGTGGACACACAGACATAACAAGAAAATAAGATTTACTTCAAAGCAAATCTGCCTGTGTGTCTCCAAAACTTGCATAAATTCAAATGCAACAACTTTTGTTTGTGGTTTATTGGATGCACCTTCAGCACAAAACTATGATATAAATTGGGAATGCCACATTTTTTAATTATTACAGCTTTGAAGATATTCAACATTCAAACTTTCTGTGTTCCCAAATTAGCATAAATTACAATCTAACTTTTGTTTGTGAAATTGTGGTTCATTGGGCGCGTGTGCAGCACAAGCCTATGAATTTCACTTGGAATGGCACCTCTGCCTACAATAGCTTTGAAAAGTTTCAACATTTAAACCTTTCAAGTGCCCCGAATTAGCACTAAATTAAAATCTGTTTGTGGCTTTTGATGATTGTCAAGATTTAAATTTTCAAATGGCCCAAATTTGTATAATTTTCAAAATGTGCACTCCTCTTAATAAAAAGGCAAGACTCTTGAGAAGGTGCAGTTTGTTTTCAGGTATGTTTTGATCAAAAAATACCAAGCTACGAGTTTCTATATGTATAATATTGTCCAAACGAAATGTCGGGCAAAAGAAAGAAAGAAAGAAAGAAAGAAAGAAAGAAAGAAAGAAAGAAAGAAAGAAAGAAAGAAAGAAAGAAAGAAAGAAAGAAAGAAAGAACCCGGCTGGGTTTCCCCCCTTCTTACCATGTACCCTGTGATTGGATGTGGTAAATGACGTCATGGGATACTCCAAGAAATGGCGGCCTCCATGTGATTGTGAAAATCGTTACCTACGGCTTCGTCATTTTCACTTATGACAACAGATCGTTCGAGTTTGAAAACAGTAGAGGAAGGTATGTAAGTCACTAAATTTCGCAAAATTATTAAGTCATCATGTAAAATGCAAGTTACGGGATTCTCTATAACCGTGTAGCATAACAGGCAAGTCTAAGTCAGTAAGTGGTTATGGTTATACAAACATCTAAGTATCAAAACAGTCAGATTGAAGTGAAACCAAGTTTCATTGAAATTCAGTTCTGCGTTCGGTGCATTTGAGAATCGAATCACATCCGGAAATAAATGTTTCATGTTCACGGTGTTTCATCATCATCCGCCGGTGGCGGTGTATTTATGCGTGTAGAAACTGAAACTGACGCGGAATATTATTCGTGGCGAGTGAAATTGTCAATTATAGTTTTGCGACTTTCGGTTTCGATACAGACACGTACACTACTACACAGGTGGATACAACACAAAGAAGGTGCAAGTTGTTTTCAGGTATGATTGGATTCATTCTTCCAACAAAGGAAAAATATCAGCGTCACATGGTTATTGCTTCAAGTTCATTCATGATAATTTCATAAACCTCAATCGATCCACCTGTCAAATGTTCAAAGTTCATATGGTTTTTAATAAATAAAGTCCGTCCAAAATTGCTCCCAGAGTCTGAGATATATCAGATACATATGGTCACTTTCATACATAGTATTGATCGAAAACTATAAGCGATTCAACAAGTTCAAGTTAAAATCGGACCTTTTCTCCTGCGTGTAACACAGAAAAGCTTACATGTAGAGCTGCAGTCAAGACTCAAAGAGGAGCTTGCCTTTTACCCACTCCCCTTTCACACTTGCATAGTTTGGCTTGGGTATGGAAACCTTTATATGTCGACTTGTGTACCCATTATCGATATGTTCCTATTGTCGATAGGGCGGGCAAAAGCACTGTTATTATTACTTGCCAATCTATCTGTATATGTGGGGAGTTGCCAGTCTCTGAACTGTGAAATTTTTGTGCAACAATGTCTAGCTCTGTTCCCCGGCATCTCATTTACGACAGGAATGGCTGGTAAATTTGGGTTCCATATGCAAAGTAAAAAGCACATTTTTCAGAGAACACACACATTTCATTGTCTCGCCAGCATAAGCTGTTGGCGAAACTAAGCAGTCACTTTCCGGACGTCCGTCTGTCCGTCCGTCTTTCAACCCAAAACTTCAGAGTGGCTTGAGTTAGGCTGGCGAGACATTCATGCTCCCCCCCCCCCCCCCCCCCGGCATGACTCTGGTGTTTTAATAATAGCAGAGATCCTAGCTTTTCAGATTTTGCATAAGCTGGTTTCATGTTTACTTTAACACACAGAAAATGTTTGCCCTGCTGATCCACTCCGAACTTTATCCGTGTGGAGTTTTCAGTTGCTTTATTGACAATAGGAACATTGTTTTTACAAGCTCGTCACCAGAATTGGTGACGAGCTTGTAGGATGGGCAGGATCAAAGCTGACAGTGCGCATGTGCCGAATGACTTGATCAATCATGGCTCCTCGGTGTTTGACGCCAACTGCATGCAGAATTGACATGTCTTGCTCAGACCACCTGTGATCTTCAAGGAAAGACAACTTTGTATAGATTTTACCATGGAAGTATAGCTTAGTACTTGAAGTCTCTGATTTATAACAAAAATTTTCCTATATATGGTCAGTGACGTATTGTGCTGCATTTTTACAAACTGCACGGCTTAGCCTACCCAGAACTGGCACATCGTGCATCCATGGCATGGGTTTCGCAATGTGATATTGAATCTGTTTACAATGTGAAATCTCACGGTCATGGAATTAAAAAGCTGCTTTCTATTTTGGGTTAGTGGATGGGTGGGCATGTATTATACAACCTTTCAAATTTGTGTCCACTTGAAAAGCAATAAAAGGGCAATAAAGACCTGTCATGGTGTACACTGTTTCTTTCAGTAGGCTTTGACTGCTGGATTGAAGAATTATTGTTGAGATAGTAAACACTGTTTATGATTTTTTGTAGAAATGCAAATGTGGATTCTGACATGAAAGGTTGCTTACTGTTTTGAGGGTGGGTAGATGGATGAGAGGATGAGTGGGAGGTTAGTAATTTGTTTTGTAAATCACATGCTGTTGGTGGTCATTTTTATGGTATGGCCTCATATGGAAGGTACTACTGTGTATTATTCTATGTTTGAAGGTGAATTATCATTTCCTAGAGTGAAATTCAAAAGTAGTTACTCACTACATAGATCACATGACCTAAACATTGTTACAAATAAATTATGACGTGCCTACATCAGTGACATGATGCATTACATTAGGACAGAATCAAATGTGTGTGAGTGATGTTTGATTATGCGTCACGCAGGATGTCGAAAAACCACGACGAACGTAAACAAACGGTGCACACCAAGTTGGCATTGAAAGTAGGCTTAGGGCATATTTTTTGTGATGAATACCCAATTAAACATAGAATAAACAAAATCTTACATGGCTGGAGAGTGAGTTACAATTTTTCTCTCGCTCGGGATCTTTGTTGGGGTGGAAAATCACTTGTGACCTGTGGTCACTCGTGATTTTCCACACTAACATCGATACCTCGTGAGAGAAAAATAGTAACTCACTCTCAGCCGTGTAAGATTCTCTATATATATTGAATGATAGCAAGTTGATTTATGTGATCTATGATCAGCTGGACTGAACATGTGAAATTTATGACTGAAATTCATCATGAATAGTTTAAAAAATTATTTTCAGGTACCCGTAAATAGCAACCATGCCACCGCCAGACTGGAGCACCAAACGTTCCTATCAGCTGAGATGTGAGCATGCTGCAAGCTTCATGAAATATCTAGAAGAGAATGGACGGCTAGAAAGTAACACTCAGTCCAAAGAGGACTTGAAGCATGTATACAACACAGAGTATAAAGAATACGCAAGAAGGAAATCCCCCCCATTGCTGTGGGTTAACTTTGCAGGTGTGCTGTATGCATTATGTCGTACACGACAAATTCACAGACATGGGAGGAACCCTGATACAATAACATTTAATAAGTTACAGCCAGCTTTAACTACACATGGACAAACAAGTGACACTGTTGGGTCAGGGAATCATGTAAATCACAATGTCCCTGAGGTTCATAACAGCCAAGACATCATTTACAGTAGACAGAAGAGTAGCACTCAAAGAGCAAGTGCTCGTCTGGCAGTTGACCAGCATGTTACCAGGCCCCATATAACTATAAACAGGGAGAGCACCCCAGATGAAGTGACTGGAGAGGATGTCTCGTTGCCTAAAGGGGTGAGGAGGGTGGGACGACGTTACTTTGTTGAAGTTACAAAAGTTCACTGTTCATCCAGAGATGACCTTGACAAGCATTTGAAAGGCAGGAAATACCGAGTGCAGTGCCTTATACAGCAGCTGCGGATCCAAAGGTAAGGCTACACAAACATATGTATGAACAGCTGTATGTAATCTGGCTGGCTTGTACCTAAGACATCAGGCCTACATGTATTAGCTGTGACAAGGATCATTCCTAGTCTCAGCTTACATGTGTATCCTGAAATTGCAGGCAAAAAGAACTTAGATTCAACTATTAGCACACTTAGTCTAAACTAGTCTCATTGTGATCCTCCTAAACATTGAAAAATCAAGCGGTCTTTTCTTGCATCAGTCTCATAGAAAAACAGTGGTTGAACGGAAAATTTACAGAAAACAAACAAAGTTTTTGATGCTGAAACAAATATAAGATGAATCTTGACTTGAAATTGTAAAGAGTAGATTTTCAGTTTGATTGATGTAAAAACTATGTCAATTCTTCACACTAGTCTGGAAAGGTTTGTCATTTTTTTCTCTTATTTTAGACGGCACTAACAAAAGTCCATAGTGTTGTAGCTGCTTGTGAGACAAGCTTGACATGTCAAAGTCCAAGGGGAGCTATTGCAACATTGACTTCATCTGCATCTTGTGAGACATCATCCTCTGCAGAACAGACACTTTTCATGAACAAAATTCTAAGCTGACAACATGGCAGCTGAATTGAATCTCTGAAAGAGCACGTTATGCTGTGGTGCTCATAGTAGGCCCTTTTAGGACCTTGGACGGGAGCACTTCACAGAGTTATTTGCATATGAATAGCTTATTTGCATATCAATAACAGCAACATTACCACTGCATATATATATATATATATATATATATATATATATATATATATATATATATATATATATGTATATGCAGTGGTACATGTACATGGTGACCCTAGCCACCACTAAAGAGAATCGCTTAATTTGAAACCGGTCTGACACTTTCTTCCAAATTTTTTACCTGTTACTGGTCTTGCCTGGTTTTATTTATTCATCGTACATAAAGAAAGCACATATTCTGGATGATCTTGTAATTGAAGATTGCTATTGGTATAATATTGATGGATTTTATTCCAGTTTCAATTTATAAGCAGGTGTTTTTCTTGACTTGTAGGTCTGATTTTTTCCTTTTAATGGACATTTTCATTCAAATTTTTAAAATCACCAATCAAAATGTGTATGTTTTTCCATGGTTACACATCAGTGTATATCTGAGCAAAGTAAAAGAACACATTCTGCAAATGTATTTTGAGCTTTTGTTTGCTTCTATTTTTTTCAGAGAAGACATGATCAGAAATAAATGTGGAATCAAAATCAGTACAATCTATGATCATCAAGAAACGGGTAGCATTCGTGTGAACATTGAAGAAAAGAAACCCAAAGTACTGGAAATAAACATCGAAAATACTAACCAGGAAGATATCATGTTCTGCCACTGTGAATTGCTGAAGCGAGTGCGTGTGTTTATGCTGCAAGATAGTGGCCAGGTGACTGATGGACGGAGGGCAGTGCCTATTCCAGGAGGTAACCATTTTGTCATTTATTGTGTTCAGTGTATCATCCACGGGTGCTCTGGTTGCTATGGCAGTAGACCATCCATTTTGCAGCCAAAGATAAAGTTGATCAGTTCTTCCACCAGATAGTGGTACAAAACAAAAAATTGATGACCAGCTGTTATATACTTGTATGGTGTGCAAAATTAGTATCAGATAAACTTCAAAGTGACAATTACTGTGTTCAAGACAAAACTCTGCCACTGGATGCAAGTTTCCTGGTGGTCAATGTCCAATAATAACATGATTAAGCCTATGTTCGCTTGGTTGGTATATTGATGATAACATACCAGATGGCCATAGACAGGCTTAGTCAGTGAATGCTAATACAGTAGTCCCTGTCATGAGAGACCCCTGTTGTGAGAGACCACCCTCTCATGAGAGACCACTTTTCAGATTCCCAAGTCCTATACTTCCCATGTTAATTTACCTGTCGTGAAAGACCACCTGTCTCATAAGACCACTTTTTTGTTGTTGTAGGGGTGGTCTCTGGTGACAGGGACCACTGTAAAATCAAATGGATTGCCAGTTGTTATGATCATGATCAGTACTAAATCAGAAGTCGATGGTCTACTATTAAGATCAGATTTTGGAACACATGTCTGGCCATCTTTCAACTTTGAAGGACCCACATGTGCCAAAAGAGTGACAATTAAGATACCACAAGTAAAACATATTAGAATTAGACAATTCTTGAGCAGACCCTTTTCTGCACCATTTCAGAGGGGCGGCCTACCCCGCCCCTCTTCAGTAGGACCCCTTTGCCCCCTTCAAATTTCTCCAGCATCCTGCCCCTATATATTAGCTCAATTGAAGGATATATGGTATTGTACCCTATTTTTTATACATTTTTGCATTAAACCTCTCAAAAAACAGAGCCAGTTGTTACATTCTACCAAATGAATAATCAGAAGTAGTAATAGCACAATAAGATTTATACTATATGTTGTTACACACCTGTAGGCTTAAGGCATAGCTGCCCTTTGTCAGCGAGTTTTAAGCTAAAAAGAGCCCTTTCAACGTATATTCTGCTGGAATAGTGCCCTTTTTAAATGATCTACGTTGCCCCTATCAAATTGTAACTAAGGGTCTATTGAGATGTCACCACATGCTGAAGTCTTAACAGACAAGGATGTTGCAGTAGGTTTCAAAAGATCTGAAATGCTGTCTGACATGTTGGTCTGATCCCTGATCCGATGTCACTCCGATACAGAAACTAACCCAGCAGTATGTGTTACGATGCACATGAATGACTGCAGCCATTCTGGCTGTGAGTACATTGCATTGTACCTGCCTAGATACTGCATTCAGAGCCAAAAGTACACAAACAGGGTGCACATATCATGCCCTCAAAGCATGTCACTGTGCGAGCTTCAATTGAGTTTACTTCCTCACTTGCTGCATATGTCACAAACAGTGTAACCATCAAATGCCGTGTCCACAAGACCACATGCACTTTCATTTTAACATAAATAACCTAGCACTGGAACAATCAGTGGGCATTTAGTTTGCCCAATCTGGCCACACTGAACTGTGTTATCAGCTCGGATTCTATGGTACCACCATACTCCCCTGGTCTGGTCAGCTATGTAACTGAACAGGGAGGCACATTGGATGCACCATTTTCGGTCAATAGAGCCCCTCAGTTCTTCCTTATGAGCTAACCTGTCACTGTCAAACATATATACGTATGGAAGTACTATTTTCCATATTCATATTATTGCACAGGTACTTCTGTAGAATTTTGACATGGGCTGTATTAGCCCAGATAAATTAAAGGGTCTTCAGCGGGTAACTACTCAAAACATGTTTCGAAGCCTATACCCGTACATGTCTCTCTGAGTAGCAGCTCCTTGTCTAAGCTATTCAGCAAAAACAACCCACATGTTAATGAATAAATATGAACGTGGATAATGGTGAATTAGCTAAATAAATGAAGTTTTGCTTATAAATGCAGAGCTTCATTATGAATAAAGAAAACCTGTCAAACCAAACATAATTACCCCTGAACCAGTATGTACCCTTTCTAGCTGGATAGCTTACCTTAGTTAAACCACCTGCCAGTGTAAAACTGAAGTGGAGACAAACTGGGGCATTCTGTTCAGTCCAAGTGATTGTAAAATAAACAGTTGCAGCTAGACCACCTGTACAAACCGAGGGAAATCCTAGCAAGTACTGCAACAATGGACATCCATCACCAGAAATGTAAAACAAACCCCATGATGACACCTACTCTTCTCTTTGAAAGTTTCCAAACTGTAAAGCTCTATTTTGCTGCCAACTCTGAGTTAATGTTTCAACATAATGGGTCAAGTTTGTGACTTTCAAGTAAATACATGTATGTACTGTCAATGTGAAGTTTATCAGTCTCTGAAGTACAGTATGTCAGCATGATGAAAATGCCATTTTGTGCTGTGCAGGTTTTTCCTATGTGGTAAAGCTGACAGCTGATGCACATCACATAGGACGCTACCACACACCTGTGGCATTTGTCTTCACCAAACGCAACCAACCAGAACAACCCATACATATTGTGAGATATCTATCATTCCGATGTAATAACGCACTGATAGAGCAGCTACAGCCACGTGCTCCATACAAGCGACCACCGCGGGTCACTCTGGCCAATAGTCAACAAGTAGAGCAGGTGGATGGGTATCCACTGCCAAGGTTTGTTATCATGCTTGAAGGAACTTTTGATAGAACCAGATTCTTGATTCAGGGCTTTACATCTTGTAAATAGCTGTGTACTTGAGGGGTGATATCTTTAATGAAATCACTCGACAAAACATGAACTGGTGATACATGTGTCTATCTTGCTAACTAAGTGTGATTATTGTAAGTAACTCTAAGAAAGTCATCATCAATTAATGTTTTCCACAAAAAGCCTGAAATATGTTTTACATTTAGCCCTGTGACGAAAAGGCAAGGAGAGGTTTGTTCATAGGTCACAGCTTGAAGACTTTCAAAATTACAATTTAGAGGATTGCAGAAGGTTAAATTGTCCTCCATGATCAAGATAAATAACCCGTTTTAAACTCAGAATTTAAGTTATGACTGCAATATTGCTCATGGTAATAGTCCTCAAGTAGGGCTTGGTCAGTTTACAAGATGAATGACCTCGACAAAATTCTCAAGGTCACCAGGTGGGTTGGTCCGATGATAGAGAGACTGTGGTTTCCACACCATAACTCAAGAAGATTTTCAGGTAGGATTTTGATAATGCCCAGGTATGTATTATTATAAAGGGCCATGTGAAGTATGAAGATCGTTGACCTTGACCCTATTTCCAAGGTGACAGAGTTACTATAGTGAGTTTTGGTCAAGTCAAGTTCAAAAATGGGTGAACTTAACCTAAATTCAAAGGTCACAAGGGCACTTTAGTGAACTTGGTTTCTGCATTGTAACTCAGAATTAAAGTTATGACTTTAATATTGCACATGGTAATAGTCCTCAATTAGGGCTTGGTCAGCCTAAAAGATGGATGACCTTGACAAAATTCCTAAGGTCAACACCTAAAGTCCTATTAGTGAACTTGGTTTCTGCATGATAACTAAAGATATTTTTGACCTAGCATTCATATTGCACAGGAATATAGCCTTCTTAAAAGCTAGGTCAAGTTCCGAAATTGGTGAGCTTGAGTCAGTTCCCAAGGTCACAGAGCCATATTACTGAATTTCGTTCCTGCTTAATAACTGCAGAATTTTTTGAGCCAGAGCCTGTATTTTGTAGATGCTTATAGTCTTCTATTAGGGCAAGATCAGCTTCAAAGAAGTGTGACCTTGACCTAATTTCCAAGTTCACAAGGCCACTTTAGTGAGTTTGGTTTCTGCATCCACTTACCAAGGTCATGAGTACCTCACTTAGTACTGTCAACAGGGTAATGAGGGCAAACATTATGATGATAGGAGAGCATCTATGTGTTACAAACATGTCTTGTTTGCATTTGCATCAACATTTTCTGTTTCAAAGCAATTTTTTTATCAATGTCTTGTGTATGTAGTTCTCATCTAGATGATCATCGTCTGGCTCACTAGCACCATCCTTGCACCCTAGGTGCTAAATGACACATACAATATCCAAGTCAAACTCATTCTCCACTGATTTGTGGAGGAAAATATAAGGTCAAAATTCCGCCCAATGATGTGGCAAATCACTTTGTTTTGCTCTTTCTCCTGAAATGTCATTGTGTTCCTGTTCCACAACCAGTCCTGGACCTTCTAACTCATAGTCTGACATACCTTCATGCATTTGCAGTAATCCATTCGTGATCGGCTTCTTAAAACACGTTCGTCATTCAGGGCCTGATCCATGTAAATCAAGTTCCACACCAATAAAAGGCCCATGGCCAATATTGACGAAAACATAAGTGTTCTTCTTGCCATGCAGTGTAATTAGCCATGAAATCAAAAGGAAAGGCAGCTGTGTGAGACATGTTTGGTCCATGAATTGATGGACAACAAAGGGAAGTAAAATATTGTGGTAAAATTTCAAAATAACAAAAGAGGATCATTTCAATCACATGTCTCAAGACGTGACTGAAATGTCAATGAAATTAACATAACATTTGGTCCAATAAATGTAAGAGCAATTAATATATATCTTTAAGAATAGATCAGACTTCTATTCTTTTTTTTTTCTTTCTTTTTGAATTCTAGCGTAGGACCATTCAATCAAACTTGGTCAGATAATGTTACTTACAAAGGTCCTGGTGGGAATTGCTGATGGGTGACCTTTACCTCCTTTCAAGGTCATACTGGCATTTGCTTGAAATCACATGGCTTGAAGTGAGGGGCAAAATGTTAGCTTGAGTTTATTTGTTAGGCAGTGGGATAAGTATGAGAGATTTGTAAGGGCAAAATGTGGTCAGGGTGCACGAGGAGACATCTAATTTTCAGTTGTAAAATCAGACTTCTATTCTTTTTTTTTCTTTCTTTTTGAATTCTAGTGCAGGACAAGAGGAACTGGAAAAGAAAGTCAGTCTGGACTCCTTCCTCATTCCTGGAAGTCTGCGGAAACTGGTTAACCACGGCTTGAAAGAAGAACCCAGTTCCGGGGACAAGTATGCGGAGAGTCTGAAGACTGCAAAGTGAGAGCTCTAGCATGGGGGGGGGGGGGGTCAGAAGTTATATTGGCTGTCTTCAGTATGGCAAGCCTCAAAATGGTGTGTAAAGGTCAATATAGTGAATGCATATATATAACATTAGGGACAGATCTAGGCCTTCAAAATTAACATCCAAATTGGGGAATAAAGCAGTAATCGCTGCAGAATTTGACTTGACTCTAAAAAATTTATGTTCAGATAAACCAGCCATTTGCAAATTTCTTTAGCCAAGTGACTGGGACATTAACATTTGGCTAATGGCACCAGCAGTCCCTGTACCATATACTTGAGCTCTGCGGCTGTCGAAGGGGTGCATTCACATGTATATTATACCATTACAAATTTGCATTAACCCTTTTCGCCATAAAGCGCCCAAAACTGCCTAGTGGTTAAGTGTCATTTGCTTCAATGTTTTGGACTGATTTCAGCAGTAATAAAAAACAATTTGAATGAGAGTTGTACATAAGACCTATCAAGATAACATGACCTAAGTCAACAACTTTCCTCAACATGGCTTCCACACCTAGGATATCTGTTGACTTGGAAGGGGGGGATGCGAAGGTTAAACTTATGATGGCTTTGCTGAAAGTGGCATAATTTGTCAGATTTCATTTTGTGCTGTGAGTCTCCGTCAAATCTCTTGGTTGTGTACCTGCATGTTACAAGTTAAGCAGTGAACAGAATCACTTTAATGGTTTATGATGACATTGTTTATTGTCAGTGGTCCCCCTCTGATAAGGCTTCCCCAAATGCAGCCAAAAGTGGTCGTATAAGAGGGATGGCTTCTCTTGGGGGGGGGGGGGGGGGGGGGGGGAGTATAATGGAAATACCATACTTTCAGCTCAAGAATGTTGGCTTTTCAAGGGAGGTGGCCTCTGGTGAGAGGGGTCTTATAAAAGGGGGACCATTGTATCACAAAAAATGTAAACGGTTTGATAATATGTACTTACAATTTTTCTTTATATTGCAGGGAATTACTCAATAATGAATTGTCAGCAGATAATTATCACAAACGATTTTCCCTGCTGCTACACATTGAAGAAATACAGATGGAAGTTGATATACGCAAGTATGACAGAGATAATGTAGCCATGAAAGTGTGTCGAGAAAATAAACGACTGCTGACTTTGAATGTGAGTATACCATCATCTGTACAGAGATACATGTATGTAGAAGGGCACGTACACATGTACAAAAATGTGTTGACAAATGAAAATATATTTATTGCAAAAATGCTTTTCAGCTTTGACCATGTGGGCCCAGTTTCATTTTGGATGGATGCAGTGTTTTCATCAGATTACAAACTCAAAGGTCACCCTGGCCACCGTTCACCTTTTTCTCACCAACTTGCATCTCTTTAACCATCTTTCCTTCTTTTCGTTGAAAATGTGATTGGCTCCAAAACAAAGAAATTCTAATTTCAAAGTGTTATTGCATTTACTACCTTTGTGCTTCAAACTAAGAGGAAACCCAGAAAATGTTCTTTATAGAATATGCATTGGGCACACTGTTCACATGATTTATGCATATCTACTGAAAGAACTCAAATAGAGATTTTCTCATGTACCTCTCAAACAAAATTGGCAAAGGAAGGCAATTTTCTGTGTTGTATTTTTACCAATATTTGTCACAGAAAAAGACTGAAGTACTTATTGATTTACACAAAAGTTTTACCATTCAAATTACATCTCAAGGAGGGGTTGAAGCTGGGTTGTAAGACTGATGCAGGCTGTAGTTTGAGAAACTCCCCTCTTTAAATTTTTGACCCAGTTTGTCTTTAAATATATAAGACCAGTCTTCTGACACATTAACCTGAAGCTTAATGATGCTCAAATTGCACCAGAAATTGTATTTGTGTCTTTTTGCCCAGGACCACTTCCTAGTAGTCAATATCCTATTCCGCAGTTCGAACTCTTTACTCTCCATAAGCTAACCTGTCCCTGTCTAACCTGTATATATATGGAATTACTATTGTCTATATTGCACACGTTCCTCTGTAAAATTTTGACATAGGCTGTATCAGCCCAAATAAATTAAAGGGTCTTCAGCGGGTAACTACTCAACATGTTTCGGAGCCTTTTACCCGTACACGTCACTCTGAGTAGCGGCTCCTTGCCTAAGCTAAATATTCAGCAAAGACAACCCATATAATAATGAATAAATATGAACGTGGCAATAGATGAATTAGCTAAATATGTGAAGTTTTGCATGTAAATGCAGAGCTTCATATCAAAGAAGAATACCTGTCAAACAAACCATAATTACCAAATTTTCATAGTACAGGTTCAGATAAGAACAATTTGACTTACCCCTGAACCAAAATGTACCTTTTCTAGCTGGACAGCTTTTCCTAGTTAAACCATCCGCCAATGTTTAACTGAAGTGGAAACAAGCTGGGGCATTATATTCAGTCCCAGTGATTGTAAAATAAACAGTTGCAGCCAGACCACCTGTACAAACCAAGGAAAATCCTAACAAGGACTGCAACAATGTACATCCTGTACCAGAGATGTAAAACAAACTCTATGATGACACCTACTCCTCAAACAATTAAGCTCTATTTAACTGCCAACCCTGAGTCAATGTGTCAACTTAATGTGTCAGGTTTGTGACACTTGAGAAAATACTGTCAATTTTGAGTAATTTTTTAATAGTGAGTAAATGTGCATTTAGGCATGTCAGAAAAGAATGGAAGTCATTAGCATTTATGCCAAAAACATGCTATCAAAACAATTTTTCTTAACAGGATTTTAAGTACAATTAGGCAAACATGCAACTGTCGTAGGCCGCTTCTTGCTACCTGTAGCCCCTGGGGGTTTACCTAACAGAAAACGTGTAAGCCTAAAATGTCTGATAGTGAATATTAAAACAGAAAGATGCCAAAAGATAAAGTTAAGTAGCAAAACAGACAAGTCTAAAAACTGTAGATTATTGCAGCCAGACTTTCTAATAATCTTTGGATGTTAACAGTAGAATTATAGGGCAAGTCAGAAAAGAATGGAAGTCTTTTGTATATATGTCAAAAGAATGCAATGAAAATATTAACCAGATATCAAGTACAATTAGGCAAGTCTTGAACATTATCTGTGTGATGAATTGAAGGTAACAATCGGGTGACCTGTATGATGGATGTGTGTGTGTGTGTGTGTGTGTGTGTGTGTGTGTGTGTGTGTGTGTGTGAGAGAGAGAGAGAGAGAGAGAGAATAGGCATTGATTTAATCTATTTGGTCAGACAAGTTACAGCAGTTTTATAGTGTCTACACTGTGCATTAACTTTTAGCACAAGCTTCCTATTTGCGCTGGAAATGCAGGTGAAGTTAGGACAAGTACATGTAAGAGGCAAGTAAGAAGATTGTCATGACCCGGCAGGTACAAAGTGGATAGTCACAGTAATACAGATGATAAAATATTCTTATTTATGTGTAAATGGGAAAGTTTAGCGGTTTGACTTTGTCAGGCTGAATATTTGGCAGACAACTTGCTTGATAAATGTTTCTATTATATCAATAAAATACTATCTTCAGCATAAACTTTTAATTCATTACTTTATCAGCAACTTGAGAGAGGCCTTTTGTTTGCACAAGTTTTATCCTTCAGGTACCAGGGCTAGCAGAAAATAGGCCATCTGTACTTAAAGGAGACTTCCTGTTTGTACGGAAGATGAAGGACGAGAAGAAGATGGAGGAGGTGGAGTACAAGGGATATGTGCACAACGTCACCCTCAATGATGTTTGGCTGGGATTCAGTGACAGGTAGACATTTACAGTGGTCCTGCGTTGTAGTGAGCAGCACCAAATGTGATAGTCTAATTTAGGTGGCACCACTAAATTGAATTTCCCATAGGCAGCCATTATAACACATCCTGGCGTATCTGAGAGTATTAGCTTTAACTTTAATGATGACTATGCTCACCAATTAAGTTCAAGTCTGACTTACAAAATAAGAGGCATTAACATATATGATGAACACCAAACTTTTGACTTTGCCTCACCTGAATGCAGTCATGTTGGATTTTCACCTGTCCACATCCAATATCCAATATCACTTTTAAATTTCCGACCACCCCGGAAAAAAAAATATGCCCAAAATTAATTATTCAAACCACTGTATTTTATGATGGCAAAATCTGAATTAAAATTATGTGTAACGGATTTCAGCCTACCACAAATTCCGCCACTCTGGTCATGCCAAATCCTACAGTGCTGGTCATTAGACATTATACCTTTATGCTGCCCTCTGTGGTCAATTTAGGGGTGCAATCTGAATGCAGGTACAGCCTCATGCTTAGTACTGGAGCCCAATAAATATGGTCTCTCAGTAGATGTGTTCTGAAATAGCAATTGTTCTTGATATGTAACTCCCAAGTGCAGGACCCATAATGTACTGAGTGGACAAGCCTACAGCCTAGGATAGTGTAAAATCTTGAAATTTGCGAACCTACAGCATCTACATGTATTTTTAATAAACTGGTTGTCATACGCAGATTTTCTTCTGTCTGAAGCACATTCTATAAGGGGTGGGGATGGGATTCCCATGATGCTGCTACAAATAATAATTTTGCCTCATTACAAGTATGGAAAGTAAGAAAATTTAGGTATAATAGCTGGTCTAAAGTAGAAAAACAAAGGGACTTCCAGGAAGCAAGTAACAGTATGTCAGATAAAAATGCCCCACACTCCTGTACCGAAAACCTCTTTACCCATGTCATTCTACTATAAGACTTAAAGTTTATGGTTGTCACGGTTACATTAGCTTACATTCTGTAACAGCTATGTTATATCGTAATGTTTTCTTGTATATGTGTTTTTTTCGTTCAGAACCACTTCCTGTGTCGTCATTACCCTATTCCATAGGTCAAACGCTCTACACTCCATAAGTCAACCTGTCACTGTCTAACCTATATATACATAGAAGTACTATTGTCACGTTCTTCTGTAGAATTTTGACATAGGTTGTAGTAGTCCAAATAAATTAAAGGGTCTTCAGTGGGTAACTTCTGAGAACATGCATGTACATGTACAGTGTATATGATCGGAGATAAGAGCTGCTGTAAGGTAGCGGGTCCACACTCAGCTGGGACTCAGAGGCTGGCAGTCCAACTTCAGTATACACATGTAGTTCATGTGAATCAGGTACCAGATCCAGCAGACAATTGTTATCTATCTTGCAGACCTACTGCTAGCATAGGATAGAGAAACAGGCTATGAGGACATCAGTAAGCCATCATTGATATAGAAAAATGAACATGACATGATGTACAGTGAAACCTCTTTTTAGAGACCACTGTAATGAAAGGCCACCTGCCTATTAAGACCATATTTCCAAAGTCCCTTTTGTTATTTTTCCCATGTTATTGCACCTCCATTGAGAGACCACCTGTCATATGTGACCACTTTCCAGCCTGCCCCAAGGGGTGGTCGCTGAAAACAGGATTCACTGTACTGAGAGAAGTCAGTGGTCACTGCAGACCTAACTTTAGATTTTAAAAAGTTGTATGCAGGGATTTCTGGTGTATAAAAAGGAAAAAAACAATAAAAACAATTGTATGTTCATAATATCGACATACATGTTCATTATATATATATATATATATATATATATATATATATATATATATATATATATATATATATATATATATATATATATATATACATATATATATATACACACATATATATATATACATATATATACATGTTTATACATGTTTTCTGTTAGGTAAACCCCCAGGGGCTACAGGTAGCAAGAAGCGGCCTACGACAGTTACAAGCTTGCCTAATTGTACTTGATATCTGGTTAATATTTTCATTGCATTCTTTTGACATAAATACAAAAGACTTCCATTCTTTTCTGACTTACCCTATAATTCTACTGTTAACATCCAAAGATTATTAGAAAGTCTGGCTGCAATAATCTACAGTTTTTAGACTTGTCTGTTTTGCTACTTAACTTTATCTTTTGGCATCTTTCTGTTTTAATATTCACTATCAGACATTTTAGGCTTACATGTTTTCTGTTAGGTAAACCCCCAGGGGCTACAGGTAGCAAGAAGCGGCCTACGACAGTTGCATGTTTGCCTAATTGTACTTAAAATCCTGTTAAGAAAAATTGTTTTGATAACATGTTTTTGGCATAAATGCTAATGACTTCCATTCTTTTCTGACATGCCTAAATGCACATTTACTCACTATTAAAAAATTACTCAAAATTGACAGTATTTTCTCAAGTGTCACAAACCTGACACATTAAGTTGACACATTGACTCAGGGTTGGCAGTTAAATAGAGCTTAATTGTTTGAGGAGTAGGTGTCATCATGGAGTTTGTTTTACATCTCTGGTACAGGATGTACATTGTTGCAGTCCTTGTTAGGATTTTCCTTGGTTTGTACAGGTGGTCAAGCTGCAACTGTTTATTTTACAATCACTGGGACTGAATATAATGCCCCAGCTTGTTTCCACTTCAGTTAAACATTGGCGGATGGTTTAACTAGGAAAAGCTGTCCAGCTAGAAAGGGTACATTTTGGTTCAGGGGTAAGTCAAATTGTTCTTATCTGAACCTGTACTATGAAAATTTGGTAATTATGGTTTGTTTGACAGGTATTCTTCTTTGATATGAAGCTCTGCATTTACAAGCAAAACTTCACATATTTAGCTAATTCATCAATTGCCACGTTCATATTTATTCATTATTATGTGGGTTGTCTTTGCTGAATATTTAGCTTAGGCAAGGAGCCGCTACTCAGAGAGACGTGTACGGGTAAAAGGCTCCGAAACACGTTGAGTAGTTACCCGCTGAAGACCCTTTAATTTAATTGGGCTGATACAGCCTATGTCAAAATTTTACAGAGGAACGTGTGCAATATAGACAATAGTAATTCCATATATATACAGGTTAGACAGGGACAGGTTAGCTTATGGAGAGTAAAGAGTTCGAACTGCGGAATAGGATATTGACTACTAGGAAGTGGTTCTGGGCAAAAAGACACAAATACAATATATATATATACATATATATATACACATATATATATATATATATATATATATATATATATATATATATATATATATATATATATATATATATATGAAAAAGTATAGGTGTGCATGTTCATAATATAGACATACATGTTCATTATATAGATATACACGAAAAAGTATAATAGGTGTGCATGTTCATGATATAGATATACATGTTCATGATACAGATGTACATGTTTAGGATATAGATGTATGTGTTCATGATATAGATGCACATGATAAAGGATGATGGCTGACTCAGTTGATTTTTTGAATTTAGTTTTTTTTGTTCCAAGTATGTGTACATGCATACTTACTTTTGCATAATATATGCTGATGACTTCCAAAATCTTACACAGAGCTCCCTGATTGCTGTAATGTAATGCATACATCTCCCTGTGTGCTGTGGTATAATGCATACATCTACCTGTGTGCTGTGATGTAATGCATACATCTACCTGTGTGCTGTGGTGTAATGCATACATCTCCCTGTGTGCTGTGATGTAATGCATACATCTCCCTGTGTGCTGTGATGTAATGCATACATCTACCTGTGTGTTGTAATAATTCATACATCAATCTGTGCTATGATGTAATGCACACATCTACCTGTGTGTTGTGATGTAATGCACACATCTACCTGTTTCCTGTCAGATTCTATCATACATTAAGATATATATATATATATATATATATATATATATATATATATATATATATATATATATATATATATATATATATATATGTATATATATATATATATATATATAGTGAGTTTAAATTTGAAATACGGGACATTCATATAAGGTGCAGTACTGCTTTGGTATGTATCATTTAGCAAGGAAGTTCCCACATGAAGGGGCAGATGCCTGTATCAAACATGGCAAAATATGTTGCTGTTGCCAAATCAGCAACTTTGATTAAATTAACTGTTCTAAAAGTCATAGTCATGTTCTCCAAACACACACTTAACTTGATATTAGGAGGAGGAGTCCTCATAATACTATGTTTTGAAGAAGAATAATCATTGTTCCTACAAGTGTCAAGGGATGGTTCAACATTATCATCATTTTTGAATTTACTAAGGGTACTAAATTTTATAACCCCCCTCCCTCCCCCAAATTAGTACAGTAACTTTAAAAATGATGATTTTCAAAAAAAAAAGAAAAAAGTATAAATATGAAAATTGCATAAAATAAGCCAAAATTTGGCCATCATTTTCTATGTTCTGTGAAAGTGTACAGACCCATTTAACCCCCTCCCCCCTTGTCTAGTGTAAGTGCTAATTAAAAAATGTTGAACCATCCCTAACACCCACAGATTTCCATCATTATGGTCACATATCAACATCCATGGTTTCCATCATTATGGCTGCATAATAACAGGGATGGGTTTCCATGACCATGCCCACATGATAACATCCATGGTTTCCATCATTATGCCCACACAACACCCACAGTTTCCTCTATTATTACCACTTAATAACACCCTTTGGCTATCATTATAGCTGCATAAGAACACCCGTGGTTTCCATCATTATGCCTGCATAATAGCATCCATGCTTTCCATGATTTGCCTACATAATAGCCCCATGGTTTCCAACATTATGCCCACGTAATAACCATCATGGTGCCTGTTTCTCACTGTTCCCTAGTGATAGGTTGAGAGCATAGGTGTTGACACTCAAATGTTTTGAATCAGGAAGTCTAGACAAAAGATGCATAAAACAAAGAAAATGGGCCAATTTTCATCAAAAGCACCTCAGATTAACAACTTTGGAGTTCCCAAATCAGGAAGGTGATAAGTATGTGAAGATTTCAGTGCGAATTTTAGATGCATGTCCCATATTAGACAGCTAACCCAGTAATAGTTTGTACCACATATCACCTTGTGGCTTTCCACCAATTATTATCCCACTGTGTCACACTCAAGGATGAGGGACTGTACACATGTCACCATTTTCACATTACAGGCTGGTAAAATCATTTGTGGATGGACTGAAGTTCAACATACGTTTCACTTTCAACCGGCTACCGTTGAAGTTACAACATCGTTCCACTCAGCTGGCGGAGGAGCATAGTCTCTTTCAGCTGCTGATTCCCACACAAGACACCACCTGTTCTATGGGAACAATCCATCCCGTGGACACCAAACTCAGGTAAACTTGCACAGGCTGACTACTTTATTTTCTCACCTATTCACTTTATACCAGGCAGTTTGTCATAGATAGCTCTTTCTCCATGCTTCATGGCTGATAGCCTCACATCGTACCCGTCATGTTCCACAGAATCTGGAGAGCCTCCAGATTAGTCTTTGTATACTATTAGGCAATCCAGAGAAAATAAGTACGTTTATAATAGAATATCCAGTGCACATGATACACGAGTAAAAGCATCGACAGGAAGAGAGCGCTGTCAGATTCTGAGACATTTGTGTGAATTGCAAAAATACCACAACAATTTTTTTGCACAAAGATACTTGAAATATTGAAGTGAATAAAATGCATAAGTATGACGGTGATGATGATGTCTTTCTCCAGAAGCACTAATCAATGCAATGGGGGTTTGATAATTGGTATGGAAGTGAATATACTAAAATATTTGTTAATGAAATGTGAGTATGCAGAACCTTGCATGTTATAAACGTCATTCAAAACTGTTTTTAGCACTTAGGTTGTGAATAAATTCTCAATATTGATCAAACAGGTTTTATGATCGTCAATTGGAGAGCAACAGGGAGCAGTGCCTGGCAGTCCAGCACATCGTGGCAGGGTCGTCTCGCCCAGCCCCATACATTGTATTTGGTCCACCAGGCACTGGAAAGACTGTCACAATAGTGGAGGCTATAAAACAGGTATAGTATCGCAGAAACAATCCCTGGGGATTGCTGGACTAAAGGAATTGAGTCTGCTTTGCTCGATTTGTGGCCATACCTTTACCAGCAGCCAGTCTGTGTATACGTCCTGACCTACACATAGAGCTAATGATAAGAGCCAGTTTCCATCAATACTATATTCATTGATATTTCTGTTGATGCCAATAGAGCATGCTAACATATGATGAGACATATGGTGCTTGGAAGGAATTTCAAACCTGTTATTTCAATACTTAAGCGTATGGCAGCTTATCATTTATTTAATATCCTATCTTAACCATGTTGACAATATGACAAAGGGTTATGGACAGCAGAAGAAGGAAATGGGATCAGAAAAACACAACATTCAGGAAGCGATCTTGGATTGCATGGGGTCGTGTAAAACACTTGAAAGACATAATTTTTCATCTGGTTTATTTCTATCTGAAGAATTAATCAGTAAAACATATAAGTGTAAAATTGAAATCCATCAAAATTTCTGTTTCAATCTGCGCGTTGTAGCAGTGACTGGATCATGTGGCTTCTCTTCTTCTTTTTTATTTTGATTGCTTGATATTGATGTGAGGGACACTACAGGAGGTTTGATTTTGCATGGTAAATATTTGTTGTTGTAGATTGTCCGCTTGATTCCCTCTGCACACATTCTTGCCTGTGCACCATCTAACAGTGCAGCTGACCTGCTGGCCGAGCGGCTCTTGCCTCATGTGTCCAAGGCACAAATCTTCAGGATGATTGCTCTGTCGAGACACTGGAACACTGTGCCACAACAAATCAGGGTACTTGACTTTTGAAGTATTGTGGATTAACCTTTTTCACTAGGATTAAGATTGACTACATTAGCAGCTTTCCCAGGGGTAGGTTTGGCACTTTGCACTCAACTTGGCTCAAGGTTACTTGCTGAACTGGAGTCATGTTATTCTTATAGGCTTGACTCGCCTATGATTAAGGGGGAAAAGTGGATCATGTTAGTAAGGGATGATAATACAAAAAGCACTATGAACTAATTTACACCTGGTATATTGATGGAATTTGAATTTCAGAGCTCAAATTGTTTTAGTGTGTCTGTTTTGGAGCGATCATAACTAAAATTTAATGAGGAATGTTCAGGGAGTTCCATGTGACACTATCAGTTATGCCATGCTCTGTGGTGGTACACGAGATTTGGCCACCGAAGCATGCTGTGTACCACGAAGTCTGAAGGGCTGATTGGTACGCAGTTTGCTGAGGTGGCCAAATCTCGTGTGCCATGGCAGAGCATGGCATGGCGATTTTATCTGATATTCGAAGCAAGTAGTTGGCATAAAAAACAACAAACGAGCAACAAATGTATTATTCTTGTACAATTCACCCTCACCAGTTCGAGCTGTGAACCAGAATGTAGACAACTGCTTGTCAAGTTCTTCTTCCATTAAGCGAAGGAAGTCCATATCTTGTCCAGCTTCTTAGTAAATATGCCCTGAACAGTGTTGCTCAAGATCTATTGGCTTTTAGGATGTTTGTGGCCATTAATGCTGCTCTTTTGGAAGATGAATCCCCGTCAATAGCAAAATGTTGCTTGTTAGCCGTTGCCATTGTTTTTGTCTTCTACAAGATGAAAACAAGGCTACCGTTGTACACAACTTTGATATACCATGGTGTCACGTCGTAACACACGCCATGGTATACGAAATATGGAACATGCCATTGAACTAATCAGTGTGCTCTATTTGCCTTGATTATAAGATAATACTTCCTGTTGAACTGCATTATGTGTGACACCACCTCAGCTGCACAGCCTCTAGCCATCAGCTGATCAGTGAAACTGGATGTGTTTAACCACCAGGTGGCTCCACTTTTACAGGTCTAGATACTAAGCTTGACCAACCAGTGTTGCCATCAGCAATAAAGATCCACTATTAGAATAAAAACTTCCAAATTTGGAAATACATGTATGTAAAAATGTTTTTAGCAGAATTAAAAAAAGTGACAGTATTCGCAATGATACATAGGTTTCATTATTCTTTTACCTTTAATACACTCCTTAACCCCAGAGTGTACTAGCAGTACCCTCAGTTGTGTGAACTGCAACCCAAACATTTTTTGAGTCAGCCACCATGGGGAGTCTAACCTGCTGTGTTTCGTAATCATCATATTGTGTTATATATAGCAATGGAGAAGTTTTATCTGCCCTCCAACAGGCTCCCTGAAGAGTCACATTTAGAGACAAAACCAAGTTGACATACATTTGTGCCCCTACGTGGTCTTACAGCCCATTTTTCATAATGGATTCACATTGTTCTTAATGACGAAAAAGAAGTAGGTGACTTCAATGCTTACTGATAATTTTTGAATCAATAAAATTGCACACCAAGACATCGGCAATAGGTCCATTGTGTGTATACTATGTTGAGTATTGTTGGAAAAATAAAAAGTGAATCTGGATGAGGCACCACTTTGGTGGAAGATTTATGTACTCTCCTCTTCTTGCAGGACATCTGTAACTATAATAAAGCATCAGGGAATTTCTACTTTCCTAAGATGGAGGATCTTCAGAAGTATAAAGTGATTGTGTGTACTCTAGTCACGGCAGGCAGGTGAGATCTACAGCAATATCTAATACATAGAAAATCTCCATCATGTAACTGTACAAGTTCATAGATGAAATGAGTAAGTTCCGTTTGAGCGATACATTATGACGGCAGACATGGAGTAATGCATCACTCAAGTGGAACTTGCAAGTCTCATCTGTGAACCTGAATCCAGTTACAAGATGGTGATTCTATTTGTCCCGAGTTTAAACACAGAAAAGGCATGAATTTATGTGAGTGTTTGTGCAATAATAATACTAACATGTTAGGGTAAATCAGTCTTGTAAACAGCACCAAGGGCGGAGGATTTAAGTCTGTAAAAGTGACAAGGAATTACAGTTTGAAAATGGAGCTGTGCCAAGAAAAAAATGCAACAAACCAGAGGATTTTAAGGAATAACTTAATAAATAACATGAATAATATGTGTCTTCACTGACAAAAGGTGAAAGTAGTGAACAGAAGGGAATGAATATCATTGACATTATGTGCTGTTGCACAACAGAATGAGGAAACATGGTCATGGAAGACTGTGTATGGGGTGAGAACATGGGGTTTTACTGGTGATACAGTCACATTGGCATTGGTTGTTACTGGGCCATTAAAACATGCTCCTACAAACATGCCAGACATCAAGTTGTTGGCACGGGACATCAATGTCATAATGTTGACCTCTGGAATCATAGTGGACGTAGCATTCGGTGATATTTCTGACACGAGTGGACAAGCACGCGCACTCTGAGAAGGCAAGATGGCCATGTTTTCAGCAGACTTCAAAGAAGATGTAGTTCTTTAGCAACCTCACTTTGGCTGGCTTGAGGACATCCAGGATTTGTCAAAATAATGTGCATCAAATGTTGATTACGACAGCAATAGCATAGTTGTTGACACTGGCAATATTACGTTTACCGCTGAACTGCATAATCATGGTGGTTTTTACACACACGTGTAGATGATAGCGAAGCAGCATTTAGTTCCAGTTCAGCGTATGAAAATTCAGGTGTCATTTGCCATATAATTATAGATGACCTGGGCCATGCAAGGATTGTATATAGCTCAAAAGAAATGGTAGTTTGATACTGGCTCTGTATTGGGGTCATACTAGTGTGAACTTGGGATAAATTGTGGACTGTGGTCACAACTTTAGTTGATAGGGTCCCTTGAAACCAGAATTCATTGAGAGTATTCTGGTCATTGCTTGTTAGCAGATATCTAGAGGAGAGCTTGAATTAACTGTATCAGTGCTAAGTCTTGGACTGAGTCAACAGCTTTCTTCAGTGTGCTTTGAGTGCCACATGCCTGAAGCACACTGGAGAAAGCTTTTGACCTGGACCATTATATTCTCTGGAATTACGGCATGCTGGTACTTGAAAGATAGGTCTTTGCACAACGAATATAAATCTAGCATCCTTATTTATAATCGAGAGCAGTTCCTCGTAATTACTTCGACTTAAGTCGCAGCTCGTATTGAAGGAGTTCAGTATGTATGGCATGGTAGTGGGAAGTTTGAGGAAGTGGTGGCATTGGATTCATGGTTAAAGTGTTGTGAAGTATTAATTTTCTGGAAGCTGACACACTTGACATTTGATTTATTGTTTTATCATAGGTCAGTTCAGCTGTTTACACAAGGGTAACATCAGTGATAAATTCATGATATCTCTCGTATATTGTTTCAGCTCATTGAAGCTGTAGAAAACTAGACTGCCTTTGATGTATTTTCTTCTTATATCAAACACTTGTATCTCAGGAAGACATGCATCATTGATTTTTGTAAATTGAGACCTGTTTTTTAATTTATTTTTATTATTGTTATTCTATAGTTTTCCATGTATTTATACAGATATTCCCTGGTATGTAGAAATTGAATCCAAATCTGTTTCAAAGAATAAAAACTATTTTATTTCACTTTGATAATGGCTGTAAAGTGCATAAACATTGCAACTTAGTTATATGCCTACATGCCACAAGAGGCCCCTCAATCAGGCCTGGTTGGTGCATATTAGTCAATTCACACATTGACCATTTTCACATTTTTCAAGTTTCTTGATGTCTAAACTCCATGTCTTGAGTTTATGCATACACTGGACCCGCATTTTATTTTGCTTAGGATTGCATCTGCCAGCTTTCCCCCCGGCCACTTCAGCCATGTGTTCATTGATGAGGCGGGTCATGCCATTGAGCCTGAGAGTGTCATTGCCATAGCAGGAATCCTGGAGTGTGATGCGGCCAACCCAGACGGTGGACAAGTGGTGCTGGCAGGGGACCCCAAACAACTGGGGCCAATATTACGGTCACCAGTTGCTATCAAATATGGATTAGGTGGGCACCTCAGATGTTGACATTTGCCTGTTAAAGACATGAAATTGTCCAATGTCTGTTTATTATTCACAGCACCAAACAGAGCATGGTCCCCTACACAGGCAGTATAGACCTTTCATGCACAGTAGCCCCTTCTTTGAGAGACCACTGCAGTAAGACACCGCCGGCCTTTTAAGACCATATTTATGAGGTCACTATTGCTACCTTTTCAATACTTTTTGACCTCTATTGAGAGACCACCTGCTTTCTGTGAAGACTTTTGGGTGTGCCCTGTGTGTGGTCTCATACTGTAGTAATTGTAAAATGTCTGCTTCAAGACACATTTTAGGGTACTTTTAATGAAAAATCACCTTTTGGATAACTTGTAGAAGAAACTGTTTACCTTGAGTTTAACTTTTTTCACAGCTTGAATTGGTTGAGGTAAAATGTCATAAAAGAATATCTCACTAACTGGTCATGATCAACTGTAGGTGTGTCCCTGTTGGAGCGTTTGATGCTGACTTGTGATGTCTACAAAAAGAACGTGACTTATGACGCTCGACTCATCACCAAGCTAGTCAGGAACTACAGGTCACATCCTGCCATTCTCAAAGTTCCTAATGAATGCTTCTATGATGGTGACCTGGAGACATATGCTGATCAGTTGTTGCGAGAATCAATGTGTCACTGGGAAGGACTGCCAAAGCGGGGCTTCCCAATTGTATTCCATGGAGTGATCGGAGAGGATATGAGAGAGGAGAGAAGTCCTTCATTCTTCAACCCAGAAGAGGTAGCTGTGGTTACTACTTATATTCAGGACCTGCTTGATGCACGGCAGCGTGGTATCAATGTCAAACAGAAGGATATTGGTGTGATTTCTCCATATCGCAAACAGGTTAGTGGATTAAAGCTTGTCATATTGTATTGCATTCATCAGAGTGTTTGTATAGTCAGTTTGTAGACTAATGTGGTGTAATGTAGAATAATGTATTTGACTTCATATGTTATTATGTAGGATATATTTTTCTTGAATACAAGGAAGTATCATCAGATATAACAAGGTTTAAATTTGGAAGCCGTATATGTATATTATATGAACATTTTTAATTAATGTATTTCTCTACATCCTTGTGCATTCTGTATGTACTAACTTTGGAAAATTTTACCATATAATCTTTCAAGGACCAATCATCACATTTGAGTATTTCAAGGTTTTTGTGGCAGCTACAACAAAATTATTCTTATGTGAATTATATTGAAACTGGTTATTAATTGATACAATCTCCAACTTTGCCCTGAAATCATTAGTGCTTCTGTGTTCTGTTTTGACAAACACAGGTTCAGAAACTGAAGGAAGTGTTTGGACCAAGGAGGTGGACAGACATAAAGGTCGGGTCAGTTGAAGAGTTCCAAGGTCAAGAACGGAAAATCATTATCATATCAACTGTACGAAGCAATGTGGAATATTTGGCTTTAGACTCAGAGTTCAAGTTAGGATTCCTCAGAAATCCCAAGGTATGTTTTAACCCTTGAAACACTGAAGTGCTCAGCATCAGATATCATGACCTACGCGCTTCGGTCATGATACCCGATGTGGGTAATAGAATTCACACAATCACTGGAAGGGTAGTATTAAAGTGTAAAGCAGAAATCTAGAGGAGAGCTTGGATAACTCTTTCAGTGCCAAATTTTGGGCTGAGTCAACAGCTTTTCTCAGTGTGCTTTGAGTGCCAAGAGCCTAAAGCACACTGGAGAAAGCTGTTGGCCTGGACCATTATATTCTCTGGAACTAAAGGCATGCTGGTACTTGAATGAAAGGTCTTTGCACAACGAGTATAAATCTAGCATCCTTATTTATAATCGAAAGCAAATCCTCGTAAGCATTTCGACTTAAGTCGCAGTTGGCATTGAAAGAGTTCAGTATGTATGGCATGGGAGTGGGAAGTTTGAGGAATCTGTGAATGAGACACAGGGTTCATGTATAAAGTGTTGTGAAGTATTAATTGTCTGAAAGCTGACATACTTGACACTTGATTTATTGTTCTATCATAAGTCAGTTCAGCTGTTTACACAACGGTAACATCAGTGATAGTTTCGTGATTTCTCTCGTATATTGTTTCAGCTCATTGAAATTGTAGAAAACTAGACTACCTTTGATGTATTTTCTTTTTATATCAAATGCTTGTATCTCAGGAATACATGTATGGTCAGCAATGTGTGCAAAGTGTCCCAAGGAAACCTGTTGACTAAGTCTACTTTTTGCTTTAGGCTAGGCTTGATGGTATTTGAGTGAACGGTATCTTCATGAAGAATTTGAATCTTTTAACCATTATTTGTTTACCAGTAATGAGAAAACAACTACGGCCATGATTAGCACTTTAAGGGTTAACATAAAAACATGTTCCGTATTTTGTGACCTGGTTTGCATCATATATACTATTCTTTTACCCTTTCAGTTCTACTCACAACAACATAAAAATGGTCAAAATATCTCCAGAAATTGCCTGTGTTACACAGAAATCCATATGATCTTGTATTTTAATTGGACTCATCCTTTATGACAAAAGGATGTAATTGCACCATTTGGTCTATCAGATCTTAAGATGGTGACCCCCCCGATCTCAGAAGTTTTACTTCTTCAGCTCAAAAATTTTACTAGTTCAAGCTTTCATTAATGTCAAGCCATGAACATAGATCAGCATCAATGCAAGTGTCATGTAAATTGGTTCACTAGCACTAGCTTAATGTAATTTTTAGCTCTGCTGACCAAAGGTTGCAGAGCTCAAGCAGTCACTCATGGCTGTCTGCGTGTAAACTTTTGCTTGTAAGCGCAATACAGTTCACAGTTTTCAAGGTAGCCCCATGTAATTTTCAGGACTTACCAAGTGTATAAAAATCTAGGTCTGAGTTCCATATTGGTGGTGCCAGCTACGGTATTATGTAATGTACATGTATGGGCCAAAATGTGAAAATCTTGTGAGCACTTTAGTATCCTTAATATTGGATAGATGTTCATGGAATTTAATGGGATTGTGGAGGAGGTCAAAATCTTGGTTGCTTATGAAACCAGTTGCACCACCACGTGACAGAAATTATGAGCCAAAATGTGGTGAAAGACGTAAAAATCCATATCATGAAAAATAATTGAATTAGACAGGCCAAATTTATTGGATACATAGGTCATGTCCAATGCTAATATGTTTTTTATCAGTGACCTTGACATATTTTTGTCAGGTCACCAGTCCTGTTAGTTGAAAGAGGTGATTTTGTAATGGCAGGGTACTGTAGCTTGGACATCAGTGGCAAGGAGAATTGAGTCTGCAGATGAAAATTGCGTTTGAGTACTTTGTAAATAAAACTCTACTTGGTGAGCTACTTTTGGGTCATAATGACCCAAAGATTATGGAGTTTGGCACTTGACCAAGTTTCTTTTTTTTTTATTTAAACTCAAAAGTTATTACCTGATTTGAACAAACAGACCATGAATGGAAAGCTGAAAGTGGGGTGCACATTTTGAACATAACATTTTTTTAATCTGAGTTGAAGGTCAATGTTAAACAGCCAGTTGCAATATAGGGGTCATCTTGTGAATGTTCTGTGCCCCACATTTTTGAGTCAGGGCCATATAGCTTTAGAGACTTATAAAACGTATGAAATCTACATGGACTTTAATGTTGTTAGGGCCACTTACATTATTACGTAATATATGGGAAATTTTGTATGGATTTTCATGAAATTTATTGGGATTGTTGGGGAGGTCTAAATCTCAGTTGCATATGATACTAATGGCGCCACCTATTCCTTGATGGAAATTTGGTGTAAAAATATCCTGAAACACATAAAATTCCAGAATTTGCAAAATAATTGAATCAGATGTGCCAAATTTCTAGGATATATAGATCATGTCTCATACTAATGTTTTAGAGATGTCACACAGAGACTGCATCCACCTATTGGTCTATGTCAAATGGAACATCATATAACATGTGAAAGAAATTGAAATTACAAATCTCCTGGTTTCTACCTAAAATACTCGCTTGTGTTTGCTCCTTAGCAATTACATTCCTGAATCAAGTTAAACGTGTTCCAAACAAAAAACAAAAGCAGAATGGTCCAGGCGAGCAGCTTTGCACTACAGGGTTTGTTTGTTTTGAGCAAGAACTGGTGAACTAACAGGATATTTATGATAAGATATCTTGACATCATGCACATATTCCAAAACTTGATGTATATTTCCAGAGGTTCAATGTGGCTGTGACCCGAGCCAAGGCACTGCTGATACTGGTAGGCAATCCATTCGTCTTGGCCCAGGACGAACACTGGAAATTGTGAGTTATGACCTTCTTTGACCTTGGTAATGTATCTTGGCTGATCAAAAATTGATACAGCTGTCCCTACCCTACTTCAAGGGATGAGAGGCCATATTGCAAGATTCACCTGTCAAAACAAGGAAAGTGCATTATTGTATGAGCATGAATTTTGTAAAGCAATATGTTTTCTGAATTAATTTAAAATAAAATGTCACAAACTTAATCACCTGAAATCAGGGATATTGGTACAAAAAAGTACATTGGGCAGAGTATTCACTCATTCCATACCAGTCAGTCTTCTTGTAGCATACTTAAAATTTGTGAGGATTATGACCAGGATTGTATTGGTGGATTCTTCATCAAAAAAGCCTCCATACAAGTACACACATGCCAGGTCTAAGTCAGTGTTTTAACCTGTTCCTGGTCAGAGAACATTTGAGTCAATAGCTCTCCTTGGGGTGGGTTGGGCTCCCAACCCGCGCCAAGGGTTTTCCAGTTATGAAAAATTTAAATAAAACCATTTCGGCAGACGACAGTTTACATCTGGGTGCTTTGGGCTGATTTGAGTGGGAAAGGGTTATTAAACATTGCCTGGGAGGTGCTGCTTCAGGTGCTGCAAAAGCAGCTACAGCGGGACTTGTCGGGCAATGGCCAATGCAAAAAAGTGACCAAGGCCTGTAGAAAATGTGGTATGGAATGAAGTCATTTAATATTGACTTATTGAGACCTGCAAGACTTCCTGATCTTTGTTTTGGTAGATGGAATTACTTAGGAAAAATTCTGGAAATGAGTGCCTGAGGAAAATCATGCTCATATGGAAAGTAGAAATGGCAGCTTTGGCTATGTCGGTGTTCCACTGTAAGTGATCAAAAACTGAAGTTGCTGTGACAGTCTACAATGAGGTGACTGCTTAACGAACTGGAAGATAGCCTCTGATATGGGGTGGGGGTGGGAGAGGGGAGACTTAAGCAAGAGCCCTAGGCCTGTGCTAAAGGGAAATCACTTACATTGTATACCCCTGCAGGCAGAGAGAGAGAGAGAGAGAGAGAGAGAGAGAGAGAGAGAGAGAGAGAGAGAGAGAGAGAGAGAGAGAGAGAGAGAGAATGAAAAAACAAAAAAAATAAGGTAGGTTTTGTGTCTGTTGAACAAGCAGTGATGTATTGTGTGTGCATATTTTTCAGATTCCTTCAGTACTGCTGCCAGGAAGGAGCCTACACTGGCTGTGATTATGATGAGAGTGAAGACGTCATGGAAGACATTGTTCAAAGATTTTCTGCTGTGCAACTAAACATCTTAGGTAAGACATTGGTGGAGCAGACAGTTCCACTGTAGACTGTCATGGAGAGCCATATTGGCAGCGGAGCTGCTGCCAGTTTTTTGGCATGCAACTTTTTCCCATTCAGAATTACCAGAAAGTGCCCAATCTTATCTGTGTCTCTTCATTAACTTTTTCAATACTACACTTTAGAGTGAGTCAAAAGCTTTCCTCAGCACACTTTGGGTACAATGACAAAGCATGCCGAGGAAAGCTGTTGACCTGGAGCATTATATTTTATGTAACTAGAGGCGTGCTGGTACTTGAATGAAAGGTCTTTTTACATGGAACATGAATTTAGCACCCTTTTGATAATTTAAAGAGGTGCATGATAAGTAGTTTGGCTTTACTTGCAGTTGGCACTGAAAGAGTTAAGAAAGTACATAGCATGAGTCAACAACTTTCCTCAGCACACTGTAGACACAGTATGCCCACAGTGAGCCAAGTAAGTTGTTGACTCAGTCCTCAAGGGGTTAAAGTATCACTGTTCAGACTGAACTTTAACCTGTATTATTGTGATCATGCTAGCCATTGAAGAGTCACCCTAACATGAGAAAAGATTAATCTTTTAGGTGAGATTACAGTTTGAATCTATTTTTTATGAATTTTTGAAATCTCACAAAATGTTAGCTTAGAACTTTCTCTCAAATTGTTCACCAGATCTACTTTATACTTTGTAGGGATGTATACATTAAATCAGGGACAAAAGGCCAAAACAATTGATAGCTAACACAATTTAATGTTGAAATGGCAAAAGTTTGACTGGACAAAATGTTGAGTGAGAAAATGATGAACAGATGTGGACATGAAGTCAACAAATTCTTGAATGGAAGACTTCACAGTTCATGTACTCTGCATGAATTTACTGATCAATTCCTCATGGAACTGTGGAAAATACCCTTTCTCTTATCCGTCAGGGATGAGACAAGTGGCAGGTGTCATTACTTCTCCCATGTTGCTTGTACACAAGGCTTTTTAAATGAGAACCTGGGAAGGCAAATACAATTACAAACACCATCATTAAACAACTGCATGTAGATACAACTGATGGCTAAAAAAACTTATTTTGACCTCTTATTTTAACCTTTTGTTTAGTCTGCCTTTGAAAGAATACAGTTTTATGATGGTCCTGCAAGACAGGACTCCCTGAGCATATATAAGGATTATCTGACCATCAGTGAAATACACATCTGTATGTTGTACATTTGCACAGAGGAGGAGCAGCCTCAAAAAAATGGAGTCACAGAAAGTATCCGGCAACAGCAGGAAGACCCAGAGTGGAGGAGCGAGAACTGAGTGACCTTGAAGACCTGGGTGACCCTCAACTTGCCAGACAGATGTAGACCAGAGAACAGACAGCTGGGATAGATTTGTACGGTCAAATTCATGCTTATGCACCATCTGTTTTCAGCCAAATATGATGATTATCTGAATAGGTCAGATAAAAGAGTCAACTAGCAAAGGAATGTCTCTTTATGTGCCTCAGAACCTGTGTGATGAAGTGAATATATCAGATACCTGAGTATTATTGTAATGAGATTTCCCTGTATCAGAGTGTGGTGTGGCATATCACATAGCAACAAGCTTATAAATATTTATAGAGCCTACTGCTACCATGTGTCACATACATGTATATACATGGTACCAGACAGCTGCTGGACCTATGTGACTACATGTACATGTACATGTATAGACATGGTAACCATGGTAACAGACAGCTGCTGGGCCCATGTTACTACATGTGCATGTATAGACATGGGAACCATGGTACCAGACAGCTGCTGGACCTGTGTGACTTCATGTACATGTATAGACATGGTAACCATGGTACCAGACAGCTGCTGGACCTATGTGACTTCATGTACATGTATAGACATGGTAACCATGGTACCAGACAGCTGCTGGACCTGTGTGACTACATGTACAAGTACAGACATGGTAACCATGGTACCAGACAGCTGCTGGACCTTTGTGACTTCAATGACAAAACAGTATGAAATGGAGATTTTTGGTCTGTGCAGCAGACATGGAACAGAATAAAGTGCAAATTGAGGGGGTTTGTTCCATATTTGTTGTTTCCTGCTGCCACCACTATGATGTTTAATGGGGTTAAGCCATTATAGATAGTGTCAGTTGTTGACATAGTAAGAGACAATATGATATAGCTATAAGATATAGCTTCTTTCATAGATATACTAACAAACTTGTGTACATGTAGCTACACTCATAGACAAGCTAAGAGACAGATATACCTACTGAAATAGACATACCAAGAAACAGTCGTAGGTACTGTCAGACTTGCTAAGAGTCAGCTGTAGCTGGGGTCATAGACACACTAAGTGAAATAGCTATATGTTTTCTAGACATACTATGAGGTGTAGCTTCTATTTTAGACATACTTAGAACAGTTGTGATAGTCTCATAGAGTTAGTAACGTAGCTTTCCTAACATACACACAGAGACAGATGTAGCTACTGTCATAGACATACATGTACCAAGACCAAGATCATAGAAAAACTTAGAGACAGTTACTGTTTACCACGTGAACAGAGACTGAAAACGTAAGAAACCACAAGGACCTGGCACAGATGTTAACTCGTTCATGTTTGTGTCCTAAGTAACTTTCCATAAATTAATGGCGAAAACAAAAATTTTACAAAATAAGAGTGCAAGCAGATTTGTATTCTGCTTCCACTTGATACAAATAGAAGATGAGTTAAGCATGGTATATGAGACATCTGTTGGTATATGTCATAGCGTCAGCATGCGGTGTATTCACATGTCATTTTGGACACCCGATCTTGTATTTGGATCCCTGAAATCATGCTTTTCACAATGAAATGAACAGAAAGTGAACAGTGTGAATTGCAGAAATGTTGACAAAATTAGCATTTTGGACACCCCGATTCCCAGTCCTGGCTACTAGCCTAGTCTATATACTGGTATCACAGCTCAGTATTTCTGCTACTTAATAGTCAAAGTCTTCATAGCGTTTAACCAAATATTTTTGTTTCATTTCTGTTGGAGTTGTTTTTTGGCAGCTACACCTTGCATGGATACTTTCAGTATTTTTTACCAAACATTTGTGACAAATAAAACATGCTCGTTGATATTTATATAAATTTAAGACTGTGGTAACAATTGGTTAAGATTATACTGGATTAAAAATATATATTATTCTTACTTTTTTTAAAATCAAGTTTCTCCTCAAGCTGTTATGTAACCTATATTGTTGGAATACAATTTTTATTATATATATATATGTATATAAAATTATTTTTATAGAGTTTTACCCAATTAACTTAGATTTGGATATACTTAATTAGTGGGGTTTGTGGACATGAGGTATATAATGAAAAAATGTTTGGTCTGTAATATAAAAAGAAATAAGAGGAATATATAAAGTATTTTTATTTCACCACCTAAACTAAATTAACAAGCATGTCATTCATTAACATACAAATGAAAGTTCACTTATTTTATGAAAATATCTGACAATCAAAAGTCCTGATCTGCACTGGGGGACACAGAATTTCCTATTATCTTAACAACCGTAAGGTTGGAGAACTTTATGGTGTCAGTTTCTCTTGAGAACAGTATAAGACCCAGCAAAGCCAGTGGCGTGGAACCTAAAAGCTATGGAGAAAACCTGACCGGTTTCGATTCGAAAGAATCTCACCAGAGGCGGTTAGGGAATACTGTACGCTGCTTATATAGCAGAGGGTAACGTTGTTAATGTACATTAGGTCAACGTCATAAAAGGGTCACGGATCGACACGTGACAGAACTACCATCTCTTGAGAACAGTCTTTGATATAGTCTTGATCACATGATCAACTGTGGGTCGCTGTAAAATATTTTTATCAAAGAGTTCTGCATTGCTATGTACCTCTTTTTAAACATTTCTTCCTTGAATTCAGACTGAATCAACAACTTTCCTTGGCATGGGTTGGGTACTAAGTGTTAAACTCATGCCAAGGAAAGCTGTTGGTAGACCTGGGGCATGTTATCATCATAGGTCTTAATTATCTACAGTGCTTAGTCAAACTGTTTTTCATTACTGTTGAAATAAGTTAAAGAGGCTGAAGCAGACATTTGACCACCAGTCACTTTAAGGAGGCAAGGGTTTAACCAATAATTCAGGCAGACTAATGGAAATAGTCAAGAGATCCCGAAATATTGGTATATGGCACATTGAGAGCTCATATTGGCCAAAAAAAAATACAATTGAAACAATTTTTTATGTTTAGAATGGATGGGAACTTGTCTTGTATGGAGCTACTGACTCAAACTCTGATACAGACTCAGATTCAGATACTGTTTATCTGACCAGTTAATAGAAGAAAAAAAAGGTATGTTTGCATGAGATAGAGGAAGATTGATCATGGAGACTATTCCTATGACAGAAACCATTGCTGCTGTGAGAGTCACCCTGAAAGGCCTCTGATGATACGTTTGCTTGGCTGTGCCAAATTTTTATCACATGGTGTACATTAGAGATGACAGGGAAACAGGTAAACTTGCACAAGTCCCTGGTGGATGTCCCTATTTATCCATCCCGCAGTCCCACCCAAAAGTGAAATACATTTTCCCATCCACAAAGTTCACTGTATAATATTATGCCAACTACCATTATACAGTGTACTGTTATTAAGTATTGTCAATTTTTTTAATTGATTGACACTGCCGTTGTGCCAGCTTGAACATGTTGCAGCTGTTGATTCCTAGTCAATTTTAATCCCATCATCTTTGTGATAAGGCTCTGTGGCAAGTGGTCTTTGATAAATGTGCAGTTATTTTAGCCATTGACCACACAAGGGAGACAAAGCTGAGCATCATGCCATCTCCCTGCGACTGCTGGCAGCAGGACGTCCTCTATCTGACACGTGTGCACTCGATCCAACTACAATTAATCCTTCATTACACATTAGCTCAATTAAGTTTCTAAAGAGGGGCCTGTTATGACCGCTTGCCTGTCTGTATGATAAAAAACAGTGCAGACCGCCTGATGCTAATCATCTGGAGTCAACTATATCTGGTTATAGACATGTTCCAAGTCAATTGGCTAGGTTTAGGGGCCTATCTGTATAATAACAGTATAAGGCTACAATAAGTGTGATGGGTTTCAGTTAAAGTTATATTTTGCAATGAGATTTAATTGTAAATAAAATACAGGAGACAGTCCAGTGACACTTGAGCAAGTCTAAGGCCTAGGTGACCTTTGAAATGCAGAGTAAAGCAGTTCTTTCTGGTATCATCAACACATAGTAAGTTTGAAACCTCTTGCTTATTTTACCACAACGATTTCATGCTGAATTTTAATTGTTTCTATAGAAGTGGGTTGAAGTACCGGTGTTGTGTCCATTTTACTGCAAACGTTAATGATACTTTTAGCTTTCTTGTGCAGGATTCTGTGCTGTCAATTTTACTGCAAACATTAACCTTTAGCTTTTTCGTGCAACATTTCATGCTGTCATTTTTGTCTAGTTTACTGCAAATTTTGACAATACTTTTAGTTTTCTTTTGTAGCATTTCTTGCCACTGTATGCAGGGTATCTTTTCATTACCTGCAATTGTTAATGCTTCTGGTGTTCATGTGTGTTGGTTTAAACATATTTTATTAGAAAAAACAATTGGTCAACAGGCACAATGCCTATATTAAGACCTCTTGTACAAAACGTGACAATACATACATACAATGTTGGACTGCCAGATAACATATAGTTACATGCACAGTACGTTACAGACAGCAAAAAGTGAAAGGGAGAAGGAGGAGAGGCTATTGGACGAGTGCATGTTAATTTGATTGTCCATATCTTAAACTGGCAACGAGATCTATATAAATATAAATTGCAATGAGAAGTACCTGCTTGAAAGCTTTACTGAGATTGATTAATCCTTAAATCTTTCAGTTCAGTAGATTTAATATAACAATGTACTGGTTGAAAATGTCATAATTTGCATTTTTATTTCCACCTGATATTCCGTAAAGTAATGTTTTTAGGTTGAAGGGTGCCAAAGATGCAATTTCAGTTTGAAGTTTGTCCCTTTAGATGGGATATGTGCTACACGGAAAAAAAATAATGGAAGTAATCCTCCAGAGAATGACCACAGGAACAAAGTGGTGACACTATCAAGCCCATTTTGTACAAGTCAGAGTTCAACTGGCTACAGCCCATTTTCATTCTGGCATGAATTATGGCAATTTTTGTTTCTCCAAAGTAGAATAATTCATTTCTTTTTGGTTTACTTTTGCTTGATTTTCGTTTGAAGTCGTCAACATTTTCCGAATTTTTTATTGATCTTGAAAGAAGATTCCGTACACGGATAGTAGATGGGAGGAAGGAGTTATAATGTATGCTTGTCCTAGCAATAGGAGGTGTTATAGTTTGTCTTGATCTTATGTTATATACATTTCATTCTCCGGCTTCATGTGTGTTATGCAGTGTTACATTGATTGGTGATTACTAATAACTGATTTAATTGTTTAAAAAATGCTCCACCATTCAAATTGTGTTTGGATTGCCTGTACACTGAAATGTTGGTGTTTTCTAATGTACTGTGTATTCCATACAAATTGAACCATACTACAGATTAGCTGCTGAATTCTGTTCACCGACTGAAATGTTAATACATGGACCATTTCACGGACAGATCCAATAATGTTAAAGAGGGGAAATATGATGCTGTTGTCAATCTGAAGGAAGTACAGTGTACGTGGCAAAACTAGCAGAAACGTTTTGTGTGAAACTTGTTTCCATACAATATTTGTAATACTGTGTAAGATAGACCCTTGTTAATTATCCCCTTTACTGACCAAAATTGACCAGGTGTCAAATGCTACAGGATTCAGTGTTTTATTAATTACTTGTATCACAGACAGGATTGGCTGATGCAGGGTGTACATGTTTGTACCACCATCCTCAAGGACTAATATAATAGTAAAACTAACCCAACAGAGAATACTGCTGCCAGGAAATGTCGAATTCATGACCGGCCATATCCTACTCAACAAAGCGGATTAGTAGGAATACGGCCGATCTTGAACAAGGCATTTCCTGGCAGCAGTATTCGCTGCGTACAAGGTTGGTTTTACTTTTATCCAGGAATTATAGCTGTGTTCAGTAAATAACTAGTGAATCAAAGGCAAAAATCACAAATTGCAATAGCAGGCTCATTTTAATAGTATCACTGGACATTATAGCACACTATGTTGTGCCTGTAAGAAACGTTTGAAATTCTTTTGGCCATAAAGTGTCCAAGAATCATCTGATGACGTCATGTGTGGCTGTGGCCTTGACCTTTGACCTGGATGATCTTTCCAAATTAGGGATTGAAAGTAGTGCCAAGAATTTACTAGGTGGATGTGGATTTTTACTCAGAGGATATGGATAGGGTTGTCTCCCACTCTGTATTTTCCTGTTTTTGAGGCTGGTACAGCTGTAATTCCTGGATAAAGAATAAGAATAACCTTGGCTGGTGAAAGGTACAGGGACAGATCTGAAAAATCTTTTGCCGAAATTGCAAACAAAAACACAATTCGTGGAAAGTTCTACCCTAAGCCTTAATTGATTCATTTTAAAACAATTGAGCCTTTTACAAATGTTGTTAGTTAAATTGAAGAAAATGTAGCATTTGGCATTACCATTCAAATTATTTAGAATGGGGATCTTTTGATAAAAAGTATTGTGGGATGGATTACACATGTTACAAATGGACAGAGCAACCGTCCCTATCATTTCAAAAATTCACTTTTTGAGCATGTCAGATGGAGAAGCTGTATTTCCTTCAAGGTTACAAAATGCCTGCAATTCAGATGGGTTAAACTGTTGAACACTGCATGTATTGTGATCTGTTTTACATACAAATGGACAGGACAAAAATGTTGAAGTGTTTCATTTGTGTCACATGTAGTGCTGCCATCTGTGAAAGAGCATATCAGAACAAGTCTGGCCAGCCCTTGTCACTATGTCTTGTAGAAACTGGCTGAGCAAATTACTACCTTAAGATATGTTGTGTACAAAGAAGGCAAGTCATTGGCTATTGAAGTGAACCATAAGATGCCGTAATGTGCACACCCCATGTACATATGTAGTCACTTCTACTTACAAAGTAGAGTTTTCTCTAAGTATAGATCATGTAGATATATATTTCATATGGCAAACAAAATACCGAAATACTGTTGGACCACACTTTACTGTATTGAGTAAAGTTGATGCATGTACAGATGTACACAAGAGTACTTGCCTCTGTATGACTTAACTCTCTGATTGCCAAGTATTGATCGAGTCAAAAGCTTTCCTCCACACAATCCACTTGTGTTAAAATTGGCAGGAAAAGAGTTAATGTGCAAACATTGGTGGTAACGAAGGCTGGTGGTTTGTTCAATTTTAGTGGTCACAGAATTATACTGTAAATTACCAGGTATATATGGTACAAGAAGACCAGCATTTTGGGAATTTATAGATGTTTTATCATACTTGTATCAAAGTTGCCAGTTTTCAGATGTTTTGCATGCTGGTTTCCTGGAAGTCAGTATGTGAAAGATGGGTGACTATATTACAAGTCTGCATGTGAAAAAAGAAAAAAAAACCATGAGGAAGATTATGCTCATACAAAATTAATTAATAGTATGGAGAAAATGAATACACAGATTATGTAAGTGTAGGAATAGAATGTTTGTATGATGCAAGATGTGTATGTAGTGAAACTACGGGTGGTTGACTTCTTGCTTGCTATATTCATTGCTCTCGCCATTTTGTTGCTGTATGATCACAATGTGATAATGATTATGTGCGATGTAAATTAATGTATTTTTATAACAAATAAATTGATCTCTTATGCCTGCCACTCGTTTTTGTATGATGTATCTACTCTATATGGTCCCAGTACAGGTTCTCAGTGTACGCTGATCAATGTCCCTGGATCTCTCAAGATCAGGGACAGGGAGGAGCAGCAGATCAGCAGGGCAGGCATTCCCCTGTTAAGTGGGACAGGCCTTCACCTATCAGGCATTGACAGTCTAGAGACCACAGGTATGAGTTTGTCAGTCCAACTGCCATACACTGTTTCCAGAACTTCAGTGTTCCAGCAAGGTCAGACCCACAGGCCGACCTTAGACAACATATTTCCATGCATGACTCCTGTGGTAAAAAAGCTGTTGACCTGGAGTATTTTCTCTGAAACTAGAGGCATACTGGTACTAGAATGAAAGGTCTGTTTATGAGGAGTATGGGGTCCTAATGATAATTCAGACTGGTTTGAGATCAGCAGATCCACTTTAGATGTGATTGGCAATGAAGGAGTTAAAAAGTATCCTATTGGTACATGTATGCAGCAGGCATCCTCTGCTGATATACTTTGGAAGCATTTTTCTGCTGGCCAGATGACTTGCCAAGTCCTGCTGCAAACCCATGTCTAGCAGGGACTATCAGCGACAATAACCCCTTGGAGCTGTTCTTAACTCTTTCTGTGACAACTTCAAATAAAATTGAACTACGTAAAGTGAACTGCTCTGAATGATAATAAGGATGCCAGATTCATGTTCCTTGGTTCAAACAAACAAAAAACAAACTTTCATTCAAGTAGCCGCATGCCCACCATTACGGAATATAATAGTCCAGGTCAACAGCTTTTCTTGGCACACTTTAGGTGCAATGCATCCAAAGCATGTAGAGAAAAGCTGTTGACTCAGTCTAAAATGTGACACTGAAAGAGGTAAGTTATGTGTGGTAAACAACGTGCGGTAGGTGTATTTCTAACTTACAAACAGTTGATGCGGATCATCACAGCCATTCATGTTATTCTGTTAGCCTTGCAATGATGGATTCGAGGTCATGAAGATGACCATGGTTGTGGTTGCAGTGGTGGATGGACCCCTAGCCAACACCAATGAAGGTCACAGCACACCAACCTGACCCAGAGTATGAGACAGCTATATGCATGTACACTTGCACAAGTCCCTGGTGCATGTCCCTTTTTTCCCATCCTGCGGTCCCACCCAGAAGTGTGATGCATTTTCCCCTCGATGAAGTTAACTGCATAATATTATGCCAAGTACACAGTATAGTGTTATTAAGTAGGCCCTACAGTCACTTTTTTAGCTGGTCGACACTGCCACCATGCCAGTTTCAACAGAAGCAGCTATTGAGTCCTTGTCAGTTGTAATCTCGTTATCATTGTGATAAGGCTAAGTGGCAAGTGGTCTTTGATGAATGCATGGTTATTTTAGTCACTGACCACTCAAGAGGGACAAAGCTGACCATTTCCCTGCAGGTGCAAACACCAGTGGATGCCCTTGGCCTGACACAGTGCACTGCAATTAATCCTTCATTACACAGTAGCCCAATTAACAGCTTTGGAAGAGGGGTGCGTTATGACCGCTTGCTTGTCTGTGTGATAAAAAACACAGTGCAGACCACCCGGCGCTAATCTGTTATCTGGTTATAGACACGTTCCAAGCCAATTAGCTAGGTTTAGGGGCCAACCTGTATTATAAAAGTATAAGGCTACAACGTGTGTGACAGGTTTCACTTAAAGCTTTATTTTGCAATGAATTTAATTTTAAATAAAATTTGGAAGACGGTCTAGTGATACTTTGAACAAGTCTATATGCATGCAGATCTTCAGATAGTGGAACCAACTTGAAGGTTGTTTGAAGTACAAATAAAGATGGTGGCAGTGCACCTCAGTCCTTGTTCATTTTAAATGTGGTTACAGATAAGATCTTATGTTTTCAGTATCAGATCCATGGCAACTTGCAACTGCCCTTGTTCACTTTCCAGAGTGACAGCGCCCACAAAGTGTCATGCATCTACATGTACAAGAGTCCACAAACAAACTGCTACAGAAAGTAGCTATAAGCAGTTCTGAATCCCAATTCGCAGGAGTTCAACAGAAGCAGGCTTTTTCTCATTCCTAAGAAAGGGGGAGGCTGGAGACCAGTGATACATAACTTTCTCAACCACATATACTGGGGGGATTGAATTTCAAACTGGATCTAATTTGGAACATAGAGTTGTCGCAAGCATGCACAGGGTGCTTCCTAGCCAGCCAACATTATAAAAGTGCATTTCAACTTGGTATGAGTAATGATGTGTATTCAATATGTATGCATGCCACTGAAGTTTTGTTCATAATTTAGGAGAGCTTCAGCAGAGGGACGTTCAAAATTAGATCCCGTTGGAAATTCGATCCCCCCAGTCTACATGTGGTTTTTCATTTGGTAATGTAGGCTACTAGTTGTGTGTCCTCCAATTAGCACTCATTGTGTTTATGAGTGATGGTAGTGGTGGCCAACAGAGAGGCATGGGTCCACATATTTACTTTAATGACTGGCGTATATAAAAGCACTATCTCAAGGGGCAATGAATTACATACATCACTGATTCCTTTTGATGTGGATGGCTTGAGACTTCTAGTCATTTTCCCAAAACCCAACCTGGCGTTGTCACAAGAACTTGAGTATCATGGAACTTAGTTTTTGATGATGTTCTACATCTGCAAAACATCAGAAGACTTCATACTCTATTTTAAGCTCAACTGACTGACAAGTCAGGAATGCCAAAAAGTGACAAGCCTAGTATGTCTCTTTTTGTCTTTGGCACAAGGAAATATTTTGGGTTTTAGGTGGTTAGGCCTATATATTTTGGAAAAATAAAGTTAACTTTGTAGTTTATGAAGAATATTTCAAAGGTTGAGAGGAATGGTTTAAAACCCACAGTTACCTTTTATGGGTGACTGCCTGTCTCCAGTCAGGAGTGAAATTTGTTTCTTCACATTGGTATTAAGTCTGAATGTTAATGTTTTGATAATTCTTGAATCTGTCTTTTGCGGTACTTAACTTTGCTGTCATTGTTGGGTTGGAATTTATGAATGTGGGTAATGTCTTCCAAACTATTCGGTTGTTGTTTTTGACCAAAGAACATCTGCTGATGCGAGACTTGGTGAGTCTGGTTAGGACCCTCAAGTCACTAGATTATGATTCCCATGAGCAGGCTATAAGAGCTTCAAAGGGTCTTCCCCAAAACTGAAACAAGTAATCTGCAAGCCAACACTCGACAATGACTGATCAGGTCCAGCACTCTACCTTATGGTGATGCAAAAGAACCAGCCTGATGCAAAACATGGGTATGACTCCAAGCAGAGATGAAGCTGGTCACAGATGCACCAATCTGTACAAAGCTGGGGGGGGGGGGGGCACATGGACACACGGACAGCATCAAGGCCTTCATCTCCTTAGTTATATCAAGATCAATAGAAATCAATGCCAAATGTAGGCATAATGTAGGGGTATTATTAATAAAGAGGGGTACTATTAAAATAGACTAAAATTTCCACATTTCGTTTAAATACTGTTTTTTGCTTGTGTATCTGCATATTAATATAGAAACATATGTTAATCACTTGACAAGTAGGCTATGCCCATTATTTAATCACTTGAAACCAGTATCATCACAAAACTGCAGATGAAGCTGAGGATCTTGAACTTGACGCCGATAGGGAAGAACAAAGTCTTCATATGTACGACAGATGGGTAGATAATGAAGTTAATTTGGACGTTCTTTAGAATCTGGTCCGGGTTTTTCGAAGTGAAAAAGTATGGCATGTATTATCAGAAACTTTTGCAGAGGAGCTACATATAGGAACTATCGCAGGTAGCGACATCAGTTGTTAAATTTAGTATCCCTATACTTTGTATTAGTTATTTTCCACTTTAGTGTAGTACCCGTAACTTAATTCCGTAGTCTTCTTCATGCGCCATATTCCAAAGAAGTTCTGTTACTTTTATGTGAAATCTCAATAGTCTGTACCCCATTCATGTTACAGCAGGGTCAATCTTCTAACTGACAATAAATAATGAAAGAACACTTTTACGGTTCAATACATGTTTAATTTGAGACTAAAGAGTCATTTAATATCGGCTCTGTGAGCAAGTATTTTCAGTTTCAGTGCCTATTGCAAAGACAAAAGCAATATTATGCGATAAGGTTGTCAGTAAATATATTCATGTACGTGCCCAATTTCCTGAACATGAAAAATAGTGCTCACGAATTCGAATAATTATAGATCTGTGCAAACAAAATTACTGTACAAACCGAGATGTCATAAGCCAATATTGCGTTGGTTATTTAAAAGAGCACATCTCTACAAGTGGAAGTTTCTGAATGTACAATTTTTGTACACATAAACTGAGTAAAAAAAAGTGCATGACTTGGCCAACAGGCAGCCGATGCATCGGCTGGTGGTGACGCGCATCAGGGCAAGAAGATGTGTCGTGCATCTTCCGTGTTCAATTAGATGACCTGTTCTCTTTCCCGGCTCCCCCCTCTCCGTCGGATCTCTTCGTTGCTAAGCCACCACATTCTCTGAAGCGCCCTACGCTCTGATGGCCAGATAAATATCTCCATACAAATCCATATTAGCACAATCCCCAACAATAATACAGATGAAAATGTCAAAAGTCCAAGACACAGTCCGTAAGTCACTCTGTATTCTTCCAGCTGCGCCACACTGACGTCATTTGTATAGTCATCGTCCCAATAGTAATCCCACGCCTGGTGGTACTGCCGCCTCGTGGCAAGAGTGAAAATTGCCGCCCCCGTAGTGGTCATCACAAGAATAGCCACAGTAATTCCGTGCATGACCCTCTTGTTGGTCAGTGGGTACCTTACCGCCTGAAATTACCATAGGCCCATATATACATTCAGTATTTTGACATATCATTAAATATTAACTGATATCATAAAATGTATTTAATGCTTTGTTTAAATAATCTGTATTTCATGATGTAATTAAAATGATTTTAATGATGTGTCTATTAAAAGGGTAAACCATTTGAACATGTGTGAAACTATATTTGGTCATATATTGAAACCAATTTAATGCTATCAAGATGTAATAGACTGTATTAAATATATGTCCATATGGCCTACATTTAAACATTTCCATATCTGCAACATGATCCGTAAATGCATCAGTAACATGGCCCCTTACCCCCTCCCTACCTCCACCCCATCTCCAAAAATTATTTTACATCTCTGCGATACAGTCATAATACAAATTACGTGCATTCACAGGGATGTACGAAAACCCTTGTTCAACAAAGGCTGCCTCCAATAAATTTCAGATCGTGGCACTAAATCACTGGACTCTCTCCCAGAAACTGTCACACTTGCACCATCAGTAAACATTTTAAAAGTAGCTATATGGGAAACATTTCTGGTACCCGGTAAATGGTTTAACAGTCTAATGTGTATAGTATTTTATTTTATGGAGCATTTTACATGTCAGTAAATAAATATATTGTTTGTGTCTAATGAACCTTCACAATCAAATAAATATGGATGTTTTTGCTTCAATTGCGGGGAAAGTTGATCGCCGATACTTAACTAGTAATGAACATGTTCACCAATAGTTCATTATGGCAGAAATTATTAAGCCCAGACAGTTACATGGGTGTATTCAATAGTTCTATATTTTGCTCTACATTTTAAGTATAGGTGTCAAATATATCGCATTTTGACACTTAATGACAGACTTACGGAGTCGCCAAGTTTGCACCAAGAAGCCAAGTGCAAAACATGGGCCGCAAGCAGTGACCAAAATAAACTGCTATTTCGTCACTCAAGCTGGTTGTGTTCTTTCTTTCTTTCTTTCTTTCTTTCTTTCTTTCTTTCTTTCTTTCTTTCTTTCTTTCTTTCTTTCTTTCTTTCTTTCTTTCTTTCTTTCTTTCTTTCTTTCTTTCTTTCTTTCTTTCTTTCTTTCTTTCTTTCTTTCTTTCTTTCTTCTTTACCAGTAAATTTGTCCGACACTTTTCTTGGACACTATTATACATAGAAACTCCAAACTTGGCATGATTGTACCTCTATACAAGGAGTTTGACCGTTTTTTTTTTTTTACAGGCGAATGAAGATGTTTCAAATTATGCAAATTAGGGGCATTTGAAATTTTAAATCATGAATGTCTTCAAAAGTATAATAGATAGAGGTGTCATTCCAAACTTCCTCTAGGGGGTTATTGACCAGTGCGCACTTAATTGATTTAAAACAAAAGTTGTAGCAATTTAAATTATGCTAATTAGCAGCATTGGAAAATTTAAAACTTGAATATCTTCAAAACTATCATAGATAGAGTCTCGTTTTAACTTCTACTAGGGGTTATTGACCATGGCGCACCTAATGAATTAAAAATAAAAGTTGTAGCAATTTGAATTATGCTTAATAGCGCCATTACAAATTTTAAACCTTGAATAACTTCAAAGCTATAATAGATAGAGATGCCATTCCAACTTCTATACTCCTGTGATATGAAATAGTTGTACATTGCCATACCAGTATGCTTTGAAGACACACACACTGATTTCCTATGCAGCAAATCATCTTTCCTAGTTTTAAACTGTTATTGCAGTTGATGGGATAGAAATACAGGAGGTATTGTGTGGGTTTGGAATGGAATAGAATGGACGACATCGCATTGCAATATGATATTTTCCGAGTCGAAACAACCTTTATCAAGTGCGACGTTAACATATTGTTTTGAGTGAAAGCGAAACAATCTTTCATGGAAACGAAATTTCCGTTTGCACACAATAGGCTTGCTGTTTTATGTTATTCGTATACAATGTGTTTTATCCCAAAACAATACGCCTCCCCCCTATAGGATTATGTCACAGATACGGTTTCTTCCTTTCAACACATCTTCCTTTGTTTTATCCTCCCAAACTAATCACTTTTGCACGAATCAAGTACATTATGTGGGAATGATTTCTCTGCACCAGAGCATCACAACTAAATTCAGCCATTGTGTCCTGGTAATTTCAGACTATTACTTTTTAGCAATCAAAACAAAAACAAAAACAAAAACAAAAAATAAACAAAACAAAACAAAACATACAAAAAAACAAAAAACAAACAAACAAAACACATATTCTTTATATCCCCATTGGTCAACAGCCACAAACCTGTTCATTTGGCATGTCTGAGTGGACGGGGCTGGGGGTTTGGATGCCCAAGAAATCAGTCTTGCATATTTCACAGTTGACAGAGCGTCTCTGTCGCACCCACTTAAGAAGACAGCTGCGGTGACAGACACCCAGGGCGCCACTGCACTCACACGTCGTATGTTCCAAATCATCATCTGAAAACGAAAAGAAGTAAAAAAAAATGTTTGCATGCTGTTCAGAGAAACAGAGACACATTCTCTGCCTGGTTGTCTGTCTGTCTGTCTGTCTGTCTGTCTGTCTGTCTGTCTCTCTCTCTCTCTCTCTCTCTCTCTCTTTCTCTCTCTCTTGGAAGAGGCTTCCACACATTTACTCGCACATAAGTCGTGACATCTGATGGTTCTTGTAACCCTCACTTCTTATATTCAATAAACATGTAAACAACAACGTCAACGTTAACTTAGTGCCCGGGACTTAGTGACACCATCAGGTGAACTAGTCACGCATACCGGTCTCGGTTTTAATTCCGTGGTTTTGTTTTGTATGGTATGGTATGGTATTTATTTTATTATAGTGACATGTGCATGCTACAATATATCCATGTGCATGTTACAGTACTTCAGTAATCACGAATGCACCCAGCCTCCTTGGCTTATATGTCACTCTAATATATATCACATATTTTATGAAAATAGTAATCAAATTCTCAACATAAACTCATATCACACCTCTATACAACTGTTCTCTCCTCCTGCACCACGCTTCACATATATATTTGGCAACTAACTTACTTTCCTCAGACATTATATAAATAAACTTTGCCTCATCCGTCTGATTAAAAAATAAAGGGCATTTTGCTGCTACAGCCTGATACAAATTATGTCTCAAGTCATTATAAAAGTCACAGACACAAAGAAAATGCAGCTCATCCTCGACAGCTAAATTTGTACACATGTTACATACTCGATCATTTACAGGAATAGCTCGGTATCTACCTGTCTCTACCGACAGGGGTAGAATACCTAGTCTAAATTGTGCTAGTAATGATCTTTGTAATCTTGTTAGACAAATATCCATGTATTTTTCGGTCTCAAATACCTTTTTAAACTTAACATATGTTCTTAATTTTGGCTTAGTAATGAGATTTTCTTCCCACTCTCTTCGCATTATTTGATATAATTTAATTGACACAGCCTCCATATTACACTGTTCCCGTCTTTCGTACACCTCAAGTAAATCTATTTTTTCAAATAATAGTCTGATATCCGAACTCCAATTGTCATTTTCTTTTTCCAAATCTCTATAAAATATATAATTTGTTAATCTGTTATCCTCTAAAGAAATAAGATGGTTCCAATAGGCAAATAAATTATAATACCTTCTATATCTAGGCAGAATCCAGCCCATATCTCCTTGCATTCCTATAATTGGTGCCTTTGTGCGCAAACCTAAATAATATCTCATAGCACGGTTCTGTATCTTACTACAACACTCGTATCTACCATAACCCCATACTTCTGAACAGTAGTCCATCACAGGTACAACACCAGAATGAAATAACTTTGTAAATGTTCTATAACCCACGTCTCTTAAACTTTTAAATTTCGAGATAACAGCACCCAGAGCCCTACCTGCTGACTCAGCTAAAATGCTTGCTGTCAGTTCAAAATCCAGATATTCGTTTAAATTCACACCTAAATATTTATAGCTACTAACATATGAGATATTTTTCTCTCCTAACTTAAATCCAAAAGCACTTTGGTGTTTTCTTTTTCTTCGAAAATGTATGATTTTGGTTTTAGCAGCATTAACTCTGAATCTCCATTTATTACACCATGAGTCAAAGAAATTTAACATCTTCTGTAAATCTTCATCATTGCTTGCCAATAAAACAATATCGTCAGCATATGCCAACGCTCCAATATTTTTCCCCTTTACATTCACTCCAAGTTCAAGATCATTCAATTCTGTAATAAAATCATTAATATACAAATTAAATAACGTTGGAGATAATGTATCTCCCTGCCTTACTCCAAATTGTGTATCAAACCAATCTGTACATATATTATTTAAACGTATACAAGCACTGGGTCGTAAATAAAGTGATTTAATTGCTCTATATAGCCTACCTATAATATTATATTTCAATAATTTCCAGAATAGAAGGTCTCGATCTACCCAGTCGAAGGCCTTTTGTAAGTCTATAAAACAGCCAAAAGTATCAAGATTATCTGCCTGTCTATTTCTAATAATGGATGTTAACACAAACACATGGTCTCTACATGAACGACCTTTGCGGAACCCATTTTGCTCGTCATTAAGAATATCTACGTCATCTGAATAGTCTACTAATCTATTATTTAGTACACCAGTATAAACTTTATACACGCAAGACAGTAAACTAATTCCTCTATAGGACAGAGGAAGATATGGGTTTTTATCCGTCCCCTTAGGCACTGGTGAAATTATTGCTTGATTCCATAAGCTAGGTATTTTTCCACACTCAAAACATTTTTGCAGCAAAGCACATAACAGTGATAAAATACCATCTCTCTTTAGTACTTCATTTGACAAGCAATCAACACCTACAGACTTCTTTACTTTTAATTTCTTAATTACACGTTTTACTTCCTGGGGTGAAATAGGGTCATCCATATATTTAAAATTCCTTGTGTCTGAATTTTCCTCAGACAAAGCCTCAGCCTCCCTCCTTTTTAAGTCATTTAATGTTTCAGCGTAAAATAAATTATCAAAATCACCAGCAACTCTGGTCTGGTTATATAAATTGTGAAAATCTCGTTTCCATATATTTAATACTTCATCAAGTTTTTTTACCATCTCACCATTTTCTTCAACTGTTAGGGGTATCTCGTTTTGTTTTGTTTGTTTTTTCAATACACACCCTTGCAAGAAGGGTTTATATAGGACCTTGCCCTGTTTCCCAATTCTATCCTTACGGAAATAAAAATATGTTTAAAGCAATACGCACCCACTTCTGCTCTGCTGAGCTGACAAATTCTGCAGACGACGCTCTCCGTCGACGAGCCCGAGTCGCACTGGGTCAATGGTACTTTGTCGCTTGTGACGTCAAAGCAGGCAGTGTTGGAAAGTTGGACATCGTTGGTACGTAAAGGATCAGATTCATTGACATTGCTCTCTTGTGCATTGTCGTCAGCTACCTTATATGCTGAGGAAATATTTCTTGCTGTGCCACTGTAAGCTTCATTCTGATTGACACAGTAATTTCCCTCAGCTGCCTGCGACGCAACGACCGAGCCCTAAAACGATAGTAAACTACCTCCAGTAAATACTTCGTGTGGTATAAAAATTGCAGTCATGGTTGTAGTACAGGCAAGTGTATCTTGAGCTCAAGAGTTCGCGATGCTTTGACGAAATGGACCGCGATATAGAAAATGTTCATTTCAATTTATAAAATACGCCAGTTTAATTCGCAATTTTATCATTCACTTTATTAATATATATATATATATATATATATATATATATATATATATATATATATATATATATATATATATATATATATATATATATATATATATATATATATATATATATATATATATATATATATATACATATATATATCCAGAACCTGCACTTTCAGGATATATTATACACATTGTCGCATATACCGAAGAGAACATAGAGAGAGCATGGCTCTGGACAAAATAGATGATGGACAAACCTACAATATGAAGTCAAAATGGCACATCTGCACATAATAGAAAATTTAAACATAGATATTCGATGTTTAAATTTTAAGTCCCTCTAATAGGTATAATACAAATTCTACAACTTTTGTTTATGGTTCACTGGATACCCCCACGGTAAAAACATTTGAATGGAATGACACCTCTACCTATAATAACATTTCAACTTTGTAAGTGCCCCTTAATGGCATAAATTGAAATTCTACAACTTTTTTTAGTGGGTCATTGGATGCATTTACAGCACAAACACATGAATTAAAGTTTGGAATGGGACCTCTACCTAAAATAGTTTTGAAGATATTCATAGTTAAAATTTTCAAATGACCTTAATTTGCATAAGTTTCAAAACTTTCATCCCGCTTCACAAGAAAGCCAGTTTTATGTACGGAAGTATAGTCATTCCAAGTTTGGAGTTTCTGCGTATAACAGTCTTCAAATAAAATTTCGAACAAATTTGCTGGTAAAGAAAGAAATGTACCAACAAATAGATATACTATATTCAACCTTATTCTTTTCTCACGAGTTTCGTGAACGAAGTTCAAAATTAAAATGAAATTTAAAATTGAATCGTAACTAATGTAACACTTAAGATATAAAAAGACGCGTACGCCCATTTCGAATGAAACCACAATTTAATCTCAGTTATTTTTTCCTGACACTACCCTTTTATTGAAAAAAATGTGACCATTACGTTAACAGAAAAGCTAAAATTTAAAATTGAATTGCGACTAAAGAAACAGAGAAAAAGAAAGAGAGAGAAAGAAAGAAAGAAAGAATTCCCAGAAAAACAATATGTCTGTGTTTTGAAAACAGACATCAATATCGGTTGTTTTTTCCTGACACTACCCTTTTATTGAAAAAAAAGGTGACCATTACTATATAGTCATATGAGAAGGCATATACAAACAAAATGAAGCTGCACACGAACACACACAAAAAAGTTGTTTGAAAAAAAAAATAAACAAACAAAAATAAAAAACAATAAACAAACACTACAAATGCAATATCAACTATATTCTTGAGAAGCAAAAGTTGCTCTTGAAAATGGTTTCTGTTAAAGAGAAATACGGATTAAAACAAAAAAGTTCACAATTATTTACATTCGGGCGCCTTTAGGTGATTTCAGCGGGAAAAAGATTAAATGCCAACGTAACCCGGACGTTAGCAGGGTGTGAAATAAGCAAATAGAAAGCAAAGGCCTTTTCAATCATAAACCCCTCTAACAAACATAGAATTTAAGCACATTTGTCGGTATACATATAAAAAGGCATATATAAACAAACTGAAACTGCACACGAACACGAAATTGTTCAAAAAATCAACTATATTAGGCCTATTGTGAAACAAAAATTGTTCTTGTCAAATAATTTAGTTTTATTCTCATACGAATTTAAAAAGCCCTTTATTTGTGAAATATCGCAATCGACGTCCAAAAAATGCAAGAAGTAGGTATACTGGTAAGGATTTGATGAGAAATTAAATATTTGGTGTAGTTACATCCATACCACAAACACAGAGGGAGGACTTTTAAGGACACACTGTTGAATGCTTATCGTCATGTTTCCATGTTGGTACATTTCTTAATATTAACACCAGTCTAGCCTTAAAAAAAAAAAAAAAAAAAATGGCCACGATACACAAACCCGCAGACTCACTCCTTGGACAGCAAGTTGCATGTGAACGCATTCATCTTCTTTAGCCTGCATCTGGCCGCAACTGTATGCATGGCAGCATTGAGTCCAAGCCCATAATACGTAACAATAGTTCTATACGGGTTGTAACGTGACGTATAACGTTGCATTGTGACGTCTTCCGTGTTGGCCTACTTACTCACTTGATTTGATCCCAGTTGAAATGGGATTGGAGAACAAGCATGGACATTTTTATTTGCTGTTTTTGTTAGCATTGAAAGAATGGGGACAAAATTGGATTTCAACTTGCGATGAGTGCAATAGCCTCACGCCCAAGCGATGTGTTTTTGTTTCCGGGGCAACCGATAAGCAGCCACTCACACTAATTAACAAAATGTAGAGGTGTTTTGTAGGATGACGAACCCAAAACTTCTGAAAATCTAATATCAATTACAATTTTACATTTACTATTGATAGAAATTCATGTTAATGTAAATATAAAAATTGAACTTCGCTCGTAGTGCATTCATCGGCGCTTGTTTGCACTTTCTGACAGGCATTTTAAGTGCACCTTACAAGACAGTGACCATAGCATATCCAAGTGAAGATAAACAAAAACAAAAGCAAACAAAAGAAAAAACAAACTCACAAGAACAAACAAACAAACAAACAAACAAACAAACAAACAAACAATAAAAACAAAAATAAAACAAAAAACACCCCCCAAAAACAAAAAAAAAAAAAAAAACAAACAAACAAACAAAAACAAAAAAAACCCCACACTTGAAATTATGCTAATCATGAACACTTGGAGATGAATTAAAGATTACTTGAAGTATCTTAAAGTCATCTGGATTATTTGTATTCAGATATGGCATAAGAACGAGAACTTAGAAACCACTTAAATTGGAGACAATACTAACATAAAGAATACACAGAAACAACAGAGGAGTTAACTTGGGAGACATTTTAAGAGAACTATATTGGAGCTCACAAAACGTATCGATGGTACATACAGACTGATTAACTTTAGAAATCAAAGAGCCAATTGATGTTATTGCTGTTTACTAAACCACATGTACTGTACATTTTCCCCTTCTTTTCTTTTCACAAGTACTTTTTAATGTTTCTTCTATTGAGTATAAAATAAATAATGCATAAAAGATCAACAACCAGGACAACATAAAATTAAGCTACACAGTACTTACTGAAGAAAGTTTATTGAAGCAAATTGTATACTTTGGTTGCAGGGCAGCTGTGAGTCTCTATCCTATGACTTTATTCTTTATTATCATTTTTTTTTTATTAGAAATCTCTAATCCTGAGGTAAGATTGTACACATAAAAAGTGCATGGTACTCAATATTTCTGTGCACATAAAATCACTAGTGACCATACACATCACAGAATTTAGTGGCACATTGACCTTTTAATGAGGACTGATTTGCTGTGAATGAAATCTTTTCTAGGTGAAAATGTATTTCCTACAGAATAAAAATAAGCTTTTGCTAACAATGTCAATTCTTTGCTTTTGTCCTCTTAATTTTGTCAGAGTGTCATATTTGTGGAAAAATATTTTCAAGCCTAGCTGCTATTAACTGTAACTAATGGCAAGGAGTGCACAGAAGTGTTTGCATGCAATTTCAAAGCAGTTGACCAAGCAGTTTTATGGCAGATCTTTCAGGGTGTTCTAAAAAATTAACAAATTCATTAAAAATCCAAAAATCACAAAAGGATGCAAACTACAAAAAAATGCATTGAATAACATACATATTGCTTCTGCGATGACATGCACTCTTAAAGATTACAATGTAATTTAAAGAATTTGTTAAAATCAGGAGATGAAGGAAGTAGCACCTGGTGATCCAGTTTGCTGCAGATTGAGACAAGCCACATTCCCACTAAGTTTGAAGTGAAACCAGCAAGCTTATTTTCTAAAAGACTCAATTCTGACAAACTCTTCCAGCCAAAATATGGGTAAAAAGGCATCTCAGTGTGAAAGGAGTAAAGGATGCTGTTTGTCAAAAGTAGTTCCAGCAAATTAGGGTAAAACATCAAAGGAATTATAATCACTAAAGACTATCATCTTTGTCCATTAATTACAGCTGTACATGTATTAGCCAGAAAAGCTGGAGAATAAGACTGAAGGACAAAGATGTTCATATCGTCCAGTCTATAATCCAGACGTAATACATGTACATTCCTATGCCAAGCTTTTAAGCATATTTCATATTTGGAAACTTGGTTCTGGTTTGTATTTTCTGCAGGAAATTAACCTTTAAAACATTTTTGTTTCCTTTTTGTTCATCATTATGTCAAATGTGCAGCTATAATTACAGAATAAAATTAAAACTTTGCAACATGGAGGAAACTATTCACCTGACAAGCCTCCTTCCTGTGTTAGAGTATCCCTCAGGTTTTCCACAAAGCAGTCATCCACCATAGGAACTTGGCCAGTCAGGTCGATAGTACTCTCAACTTGGCCAGTTTTATTATTATTACTAGGATATTGACACCAAACAAGTCTTGCTCCTTCTGTTGAAGATCCAACTTGACATTTCACTGATTTTACTATCTCTATCCCAAATTTCCTCATTAAGTCTGATTTGTTAATGGTAAGTAACACATACACAATTTCCTAATATTATTCATACTGAATGACAGATATTGTCTGTGAATGATTGGAAAAGCTTGATTTGTAAGACTTCTTTGTATTACATACATCAACATACCCATAGCATTGTGTTTTCTACATGAACACATTCAAATAGGAAGTAAACCAGTCAAAGTAATTAATAAGACCGGAGAATTACAAATGATCGCAATGAATTTATTCAGTTGCCAAAGTGTACAATGTACTACTGTTCACTTTTCACAGTAGTGTATACTTTCTAAAAGGTTTAATAATCACACAAAAATGTCATTGAATGTCGGACACACTTCTTGGACAATGCCAGCGTTGTCTGACCTGCAGTTTCTCCAGTCTGCCTCAGGCCTTTTGAGGTAGCATGTGACAATAAACACAAAACGCTGAGCACAGAACCATAGGCTCATTTTGTTTGCTTACTTTTCTTGCAATAATTATAGAAAGTATGTGTAAATGTGCTACAGTAGTCCCTCCTTTGAAAGACCACTCTTTTGGGAGACCACCTCCTTTGAGAGACCACAGTAGTCAGGTCTTTCTGTAGTACTTTTCATGGTATTTATACCTCCTTTGAGGGACCACCTGCTTTATGTGACCAACTTTTGGGTGGCACTAGGGGTGGTCTCTCAAAGGAGGGACTACTGTAGAACATGCTGGTGATGTCCCCCTGAAGCTTGGAACAATACCTGCGTATTTCATATGCCATATTTTTGATTTCATGTGGGACCCTCATATCACGGATCAACAGTTCAACTAATGTGGCACATAATGATCAGAACCTGACCAAACACAGCATTTTGATTGTGCACCTGATCTGTCTCAGCAGTCAAGAGGCCTCTAAAGGGCAAAATGGTTTCCTTATCAGACTAATCGACCAAAGTGAACACAAGGCAAAGGTGTTCTCTTAAGTCCTAAGCTCTCATGTGAGGTAATTTGGATAAGAGTTGTACAGCTTTAAGCATGCTGAATCATGAAAGAAATTCCTTCAGAAATAGCAGCAAGAAAATCACATTTAACCTTCCCGCTAAAACCAGCCAAAACTGGCCAGTGGACAAATGTTTTTGACCAATTTCAACAGCAATGAAAAACAATTTGAAAAAGAATTGTACATGTAGGTGAGACCTATCAAGCTAAAACGACCACGCCTACAGCTTACTTTGACATGGTGTTAGGCACTAAGAAAACTGTCGATCCAGTGTTAATTCAAGGGAGAAAGGGTTAAGGTGGCAGTTTCTAAGATCCCCATTATGAATGAAGAAAACTAGTAAGGTCGCTCCAAAAAATCACAGTACCCTTAGTTTCTCAAAGACACCTTATAAGACCATATATTTGTAAATTCTCAAAGGTTTTTAAAATTTTATTTTCTGATTCTCAAACAAATAAGTATACCACACGTGATTTGGATAAATACATTTTGTTGGTTTTATCTGAACACTGCCCAGCATGAAATTTGATCAGATTCTGCTGCACATCACTCCTGGTCTTGGCTACTCTGGTGCCCTTCTCGGCCCCATATATTATGATTCTGGATGAGAAGGGTACCACTCTATTTCTCAAGCATGCTATCTGAAAGCATAGCAACAATGCAGCAACTGGGAAGCTGTTTATAAATTTACATGCAGCTTTTTCAGTATCTTTTTGTCATGAATGTGAACTGCACAAGACAGAAGACCAGAGCAGACCTGAACCTGCTGGTAACAACAGGCAACAAACTCATATCTACCTGGTGTGAAATGTAGTTTTTTTCTGTCTGCGTAGATCTGTGTGTCATCATGAAAACATAAAGGTGAAATCTGTATACAGCACAGGATTCACCTTTATCAAAAATAATTAGTTTCAGTGGGTACCTTAAAAGCAAATGTAGTGATACTCAAAATAAAAGATCTGCACTAGACAAGAGCTTAGATTCTGCTGTGATGTACATGAAAAATGAACCAATTCAAACTTTGGGTCAGGATGAATCATTGTTTTGCTGTGTCAGTTGACCTGAGAAACAAAAGATCAAATCACTGTGCAGTTCTCATAAGCATATGCCAACCTGATGCCTATCCTTGTAATAAGTGGTCATATGTTTATGCCATTGATAATCATAATGCATTGTTGTACAGATTTCCAGCTTTCACAGATGAGAGTCTCCAATTTATATAATGGCTATGTTCTGCTCCATATTAATTCTGACAGCAGTTATGTAGTTTGTATGAACACACCCTTCTCAATATATATATATTTTGTATCAATAAATGCCATTCTGGCTCTTGGGTGAGTCCAGTCCATTAATACTCCCACTGTATTTGTGCAGGGCGATTTTGGTCCATATCAACAGTCAAGCAATTCCTAGAATTCGTAATTTTTTCTCAGGCCATCAGGTAAACTGGGCACTGACAAAACAATTGCCAGTCAATCACAGCATTGATATAGTTTTAGGTAAGTACAAGTGACATGTGACAACTTTGATCTTAAAAAAAAAACAAAAACCGAAACATAATAATAATAATAATAATAATAATAATAATAATAATAATAATAATAATAATAATAATAATAATAATAATAATAATAATAATAAATAATAAAAAGCACATAAAATAAAAACTGGAAATCAGATCTTGTTATTATATTAAATCAATATGGCTTGTGATAAACACTTGCCAACCACAATTTCTGCCAGCCTGTGACAAACAAGAGATACTATTATCTGGCCCTGAGTTTCAATACAGCTGCCCCTCTTGACAGCTGCTTCTGTGAAGTTTTCTGTAATGTGTCTTGGTAAGTACACTTGTAACAGGTGCTCCTATCAAGAGTTGGTTGCCAGTACCAGTGGTTACTGCAGGGTGACTGTGTAGTGATTCAGTTGCTACATTGTATACACTTTTGTTGCATGTCCTATAATCATGCCTTGCCCCCTAAGCAGCCCGCAATTGCTGTATGTTTCTGATCTTGGTGCTCCTCAAACCATATAACAAAAGCCCATGATGGCTGCTATGAAGGCAGAAACACAACTGGAGTGTCACAGAAATATACGGCCGCAGGTAGTGGTTGTTTCCTCAGCACATACACACAGACAAAATATTTATTTTGAGGCTAAGTCATTCTTGTCGTACCTGCTGGAATCCATTCATTCTCAATGTCTATTGTCATCTCAACTCACAATTCTTCTCCATGTGTTAAATTTTAGGGGAATTTTTTTTCCATGCTAGGTGCCATCCGCAAGTCAGCTCACTTCTAATGTCAGTCCTTGGTTTGTGTTGCTGTTTGGCTCAGAACAGTTGACATGAATGGAACCATCACTGAAATACACCACAAAAACAAAACCAATTGTAAGCAGTTATTTTCAGTAACTTCACAATTATAAGTAGTTATTAAGAGCTGGAAACTGTCATCCAAACTAACCACCGATGATTGAAAATTTGTTTTGGTCAATTGTTGGTAGCCTAATCAAACACAAAGTTCAAATACAAGTGAAAAATACATGTCTGCTTGAAGTTTGGAAAATATTACATGAATTAAGCAATCCCTCAACCAAATGTCTGACACCGATATATCATACTTGTATGAGTGCAAGTATGCAATATTGGTTTAAATACATATTTTATTAACATCTTACAATATATATTTTAAAAATAATAATTAGCAACCATTCAGAAAAAGTGCTAGGCCCTATTCTAGTAATATGCAATATTCAGTGTGAATACATGTGTACTGGACTGGTCCCACTTATCTGTCACAGATATACACTTTGCTTGTATTAACTCATTTGCTTTCAACTTTACTTTAAATCTGGAGAAACTGTGAATGCTGGCATTCAGAGATACTTAGTGCCTAACCCATCCCAAGGAAAGCTGTTGACTCACTCTTAATTCAATGGGGAAATGATTGAGCAGGTCATGGGGACCAGATCAAATATGAGTTTTCCACCTTCACTACAGGTTTGTTATTATTATGAAAAGACATCTTTGCAGGCCAAGTACTCTTTGATTAAATATTGAGGCAGATCACTTGATAGGCCATGATGATCCAGAAATCTAACCAGTTCATAATAGCCTTATGAGGTACTTGTGTGCCAAGTTTCAGCAAAATCTATCCAGGCAATGTTGAGACATTAAGGTAACAAACATAGGCCAGGGAGAAGGCAATTTTCAGATGCCGTGATAAGGGGCAATGACTGATAGAAGGACAGCTGCACAGACAGGGGCTTGGACAAGTCAAAATCATAACACCAGGGGGCAGGTGCAAAAAATTGGTTTCTGTCATGCAAAAATTACTATCGATAGGGTAAGAACTCTTTCAGTGCCAATCACGTCTAAAGTCGATCTACATGTACTTAAGGCAGACAAGTCTGAACTATCACTAGGATCCTAGATTCATATTCCTCATAAAAAGACCTTTCATTCAAGTAGCAGTATGCTTATAGTTCCAGAAAGAATACCCCAGGTCAACACCTTTTCCCCGCATGCATTGGGTGCATTGCACCCAATGCATGCTGAGAAAAGTTATTGACTCAGTCAAAAATTTGGCACTCAAAGACTTCAGTAACTCTGGAATTAAGTTTTGGTACAAATACTATGAGCCAAACATACCATCTCAACACTTGTAATTATATAACCTGCCTCATTGCCTCATGTGTGAATAACATTCATCTCTGATTTAAGATTATTTACTCTTCACTCTTTTATGGTAAAAATAAGCCTCTGTCAACAACTTTCCATTTTGTGGGTAGGGCAATAATTATCACCCAACCAACACCTAGGACAAATATCACATGTATGTATGTACATATTATTGTACATACACATGCATGCATCTATGTATATATATATATATATATATATATATATATATATATATATATATTTATTTATTTATTTATTTATTTATTTATTTATATAGAAAAACAAGGCAAGTGCTGATGAAAGTACAAGTATATACATAATGTGCCAAAAGGTCTGTTCAGTTTTGTCCATAACTTCATCACAGGCAAGTGTGTTCTGTTCAATCCCATGGTAAACATAAACATATACCTATATGTATATACATGTAGGTGACAAATCAGGTCAACAATAATGATGTTTGACATATATAAATACACATGCACACATAAAAGGAATGTTTCATTGTACTTCAAGTCTATTGTATAGCATGGAAATGGTTGCCCATTGGAAGATGTATTCAGGAAACCTATGTATGTAGTGTATCTTCATATGTCTATTGTAGTCAATGTTGCGTTCATGCTCACCTTCTCAGGTGAAAAACTGCTGTCACTTCAGAGCCTGCTGGGAGTCCATGCATCACCACCTGCCAAAACAAAGACAAGTGTGTTATGAACATAAACATGGCAACTCTCTTGGTCTTTGCTCTTATGAGCACCTTGTACAGTGTACACTGGTCTTGCACTCCTTATCTCCCTGTACACTGGTCTTGCCCCACTGAGCTCCATGTGTACACTGGTCTTGCTCTCCTAAATTCCCTGTACATGGTTCTGCTCTCATGCACCCCTTGTGTACTGGTCACAGATTCTCTCTGTGTCAAATATAACCACAGCCCAGTACCAGCTGAATTAAGTTTCCCCTTAGCAGTCTAGCAATAACTAATAAAAACACTAATAAAAAGTCTGGCTCACAAAATTTTGAAACAGTAGCCAACTCTGGCTGCATATATTAAATTAACTGAACTTTGCAAAAACATATTAAAACATACAATTTTATTAGTTTTCTAATGGTGGACAGACACACAGAATTCTGTTAATGATTTACGTATTTTGCTACAAAAATCAAGCCAGATACACTAAATGCTAACCTGACCACAGTGTTGCAGCTCTATGGTCAGCAGAGACTTGTGAGGAATATGGCTATCCCAAGGTATGATCACAATAAACATTTCCCTTTGTTGATTTCTACATGCTTTATATAACTGAGGACAAAACCAGTATTGAGGCCCTCACCTTGCCTAAAGCTTTTGGTTCTTTGTCATCTGCTTCTTCAAGAAGTGTAAGGGACAAACTGGTTTGATCTGGTTGTAACTGGAACTTGAGCTGGCGCCTCATGGGAACTGGTGTGTAAGATGAAAACACTGTCATGTTTGGCTGGGACTCCTTTGTGATCTGTCATCCAAGGTGGAAAAGCCAGGGTTACAAAGACAGTCTGTCCATATTCATGTCAAGTTTTTGTACTCAAACCACCCAAAAGCAGCTAAATGTAGATTGCCTGCTTTAATCTTGTTACTTAAACTTCTTGTTAACCCTTTGCCCCCTTGAACTGGCCAAAACCAGTTAAATTAATATCTCCTTCAATGTTTTGGACTTATTTCATTATAAATGGAAAAAATGAATAGGAATTGTAGACCGATAAAGGTAACATGCCCCAGATCAACAGCTTTCCTTGGTATGAGTTAGGAACTTAGCACCATACCCACTCAAAGGGAAGCTGTTGACTCAGTTAACTTCAAAGGACACCAAGCTAAGATGCCTCAATTAACAGTTCTCCTTGATGCTGGCTGGGTGCAACCTGATCAGCAGCAAGAAAAGCTGTTGACTCAGGCTGATTCTACTTGGACTGATGCCTCAGTCTTGGTATATATCAACTGTTGCCACAGTCTTACTCTACCTCAACTGTTGACTCAGTCTTGCTCTGCCTGAACTGTTGCCTCAGTCTTACTTAACCTCCACTGTTGACTCACTCTTTCTCTACCTCAACTGTTGCCTCAGTCTTACTCTACATGAACTGTTGACTCAGTCTTACTCTTCCTGAACTGTTGACTCAGTCTTGCTCTATTTGAACTGATGCCTCAGTCTCACTCTACGTCAACTGTCGCCTCAGTCTTAGTCTTGCCTAAAATGTTGCATCGGTCTTACTCTGCCTCAGCTGTTGACTCAGTCTTACTCTGCCTGAACTGTTGACTCAGTCTTACTCTACCTCAACTGTTGACTGTCTCACTCTTCCTCAACTGTTGACTCGGTCTTACTTAACCCCAAATGTTGACTCAGTCTTAGTCTATCTCAAATGCTGCCTGAGTTTTACCCTACCTCAATTGTACACTCAGTCTAACTTTACCTCAACTGTTGACTCAGTCCTACTGTACCTCAACTGTTGACTCAGTCTTACTCTACCTCAGCTGTTGACTCAGTCTTACCCTACTGCCACTGTTGACTCAGTCTTTCCCTACTACAACTGTTGACTCAGTCTTAGTCTACCTAAACTGTCGCCTCACTCTCACTCTGCCACAACTGTTGACTCAGTCTTACCTTACCACAACTGTTGACTCAGTCTTACTCTACCTCAACTGTTGCTTAGTTTTACACTACGTCAACGCTTGACTCAGTCTTAGTCTACCTCAACTGTTGACTCAGTCTTACCCTACCTCAACAGTTACTGTTGACTTAGTCTTACTCTACCTCAACTGTTGACTCAGTCTTACCCTACTTCAATTGTTGACTCAATCTTACGCTATCCCTGCTGATGCCCAAGTCTTACTCTACCTCAACTGTTTATTCAGTATTACTCTGCCACAACTGTTGACTCAGTCTTACTCTACCACAACTGTTGCCTGAGTCTTACTCTACCTCAACTGTTGCCTGAGTCTTACTCTACCTCAACTGTTGACTAAGCCTTAGTCTAGCTCAACTGTTGAAGAAATTGTATTCTAACCAAGAAAGGAATTATCAGCAATAAAAAATGGTCATGATCTTTACATCTTGAGAATTAAGTAAACTTTAAAGCCATATCTGTCTGCACAGAACTTATTTATGGAACATTTCAAAAAATTAAACCAAAAGATACTTGCAAAAATTGTTTTGGGTAACTGGGCTTTGAGTTAAGGTAAAAGGTGTGACAATATTCACATTTCTTACATGAATATTCTTCCCTGAATAAGAAAACACATCCTTTCACATTTCTTACATGATTATTCCTATCTGAATATCAATAAGAATGCCTTTCTCTTCACATTCCTTTTCCTACCTGAATAAGAATACCTTTCTCCAGACAGGGCACCTCAGTGGCTGCTGCGTTGGTTTTACATTCTTCCTCTGCTGTACCTAACAAAATGGCTGCCTTCAAAGGAAAACAAACAATGAGTTGAGGATAACTTCCAAATCAACCAGGATTTTATCACACTAAAATTAGGAATTTATTAACGATATTACTCATACCTTGCTGCAGTACGAGTGTCCAACCACTCATGGTTTTAAAAAGGAGTGTCCAATTAAACACTCATAGTTTTAAATAAGAGTGTCCATACAAAAACTCATGGTTTTATATAGGAGTGTACAGACACTTAAACATTCATGGTTTTACATAGGAGTGTCCATACACAAACACTCATATCTTAATTTTTTTTGTTTTTAAAAGAAGACCAGAAAAGCCATCAAACAAACTATTTTGTGAAATCTAATTAGACTGTAAGGTATAGCATATTATATGTATTTAGAGCTCACATTTACATGACTTAAATAAGAATGTGCAAATATATCACTGTCATGAATTTGGGTATGGCTGTTTGTTTTGATTTGGAGAGGTCACTGAAATCATTTAGTGTGTGCCAGGTCACTGAGTGGGCCTGCTTTGTTGGGGTGACTCTCGTGCAGCTTGTGAACAATGGAGAGGTCTCAAGTGGTGACATGCACAGTAGTAAACAAGGGGAAATTTCTGATGTGGCCTAGAGAGATCACAGAAAAGTATGATGTGAGATTAATTAGAAAATTGTAGAATACTGGTGAGAGTTCTCAGCATGGATATATAAAGCAGCTCCTTTCATGACTGGGGGAGGAGAATTCTGAGATCTGACAAAAGCTGTGTGTCTTCAAGCCAGTGGGACTGTGAGCATATCATTGCTATTGCCAAGGAGATACTTATTTATACATTGTGCCTGTGAAGTGTGGACAGTTCCTTTGAGTGGACTGGTATATTTGGTGTTTAATTGTACCACATTGGAACCAAACTGTACCTATGTGGGATTTGGACCAGCACTGTGTTCTCTGTACCACATTGGCAGAAAACTGTGCCTCTGTGGGATCTGGACCGGACTATTTGACACCTACCATATATAGGACTTACTACTGTGGGAAAGTACCTGTGGAGAATCTCTCACCAGGGATTAGGATTTACCTGCAGTCTGTTAATCATTGGAGTATCAGCATAGCTAAATGTATAATTTCATTTACTTATTTTATACTGACTTTTGATTGTTAATATATTGTTACTGTTAAAGTTATCTCATCGTGGTCATTTTTTTGTTGAGTTTGCTATGATCTGGAATATTCTGAAGGTGGGCATCTTAACAATCACATTTGACTACATGCATGAAGGACTTGGGTACATGCAACATGGAGTTAAAACGGCCGTACTATACACATCAACCACCCAGCAACCTTACCTCCTTAGCTGCACCTGTGGCAATGACCTCGTCAGGGTTCAAGGCTGCCAGGAACTCTGCATCTGGGAATTGAGCTTGAAGTTTTTGCTGTACACTAGGAATCTTAGTTGAACCTCCACAGACGATAACCTGAATTGGACAAAACAAACAGCTGGATGTGACCTGAGACTAGAGTGTCTGTTAGTGATGACCATAAGTATTTTTCAAACAGTGACAGCAGTTCCTACTTTGAGGGACCATTCCATTCAGAGACCACCTGCCTTTTGCAGGGTTCATACAGGTTCATAAAAAGTAAATTCAAGGACTTTCAAGGACTTTTTCAAGCACTTAAATCAAGTTTTCAAGGACCAAATCCAGCAATAGAACACAACACACAAATTGTTTCAATCATCACTTTTCAACCCTTTACTAATAAGACCAATGCATATTATTCCACAGTTATTATTTATCCAACCATATATGAATCAGACTCAATTTTTGAAATTGGCAGTAGACTTTCCACAAACTTACAAGGAAGCCCATATGCAGATCATATTACCAAAAATCATTTTTAAAGATAAATTCAATATGGATTATTTTACGAGTTTACTGTGACTTATGTAGGCCTACAGCCAATATGAGTAAGTGTTGTATTTCTGAAATTGACTCTATCTAGTCTGTAAAATTGCTACAACTACATAAGGGTAAAATTAAGCTTGCAGATGTACCTATCACCTTGCACATTTTTCACAAAAATGCCCCAGTTTGTTTTTTTCTAGGAAGGTGATGGACTTTTTACCTGTATGTTTGATACAGTGCATTTGTCCCAGAAAGTAGGCTGTGCATGTAAATAAGGCTCACATAATTAGGCCTGCTTTAATAAAAATTGTCAAACCTACCTGGGTTAGAAAGGGGTTAAAAGCAAAAAGATACTTTGTAATTTGTTACATTTTGACAAATGAAATTTACCAGCCACTTCAAAAGAAAATGACAGCAGAATATGTTCATTTAAATGTGATTCAAGTTCATAAATGCTAAAATTTGAGAAAAATATTCATATTTTTGGGCAACTGTAGAATTTGCCTCATTGGGAGATGCTTAGATAAATTCAAGGACTTTTCCAGGACCTTTGCCCAAAATTCTGCATTTTCAAGGTTTTCAAGGCCTTGAAAATGAATGTAGCAAATTCAAGTACTTTCAAGCACTTCAAGGACCTGTGCCAACCCTGCTTTTGAGATGACATTTATAAAGTGCATTGTCCTATCTTTTCCTTGCCTTGATAATGTTCTCCCAATGAAAAGACCACTGAACTTTTGTTTCTTTGCAAGTTAGTTTATCTGAGATTGTACATACACATAAATGGTAATAACTTCTCTAAAATCAGTTATACGTATATGTATAGTTAAAGAATAAATGTACCTTGCTAATATCTGCCTTGGTAAGACCTGTCTGCTGCAACAGTTTCTCCACTGCTTCAAAACACTTCTGCAGATGACCTGCACACAGCCCCTCGAATCTGGCTCTGTCAAAATGATGATTTGATTAAGAAAATTCAATCATGATGATACGGCTTCTCGTGACATTAAAAAATGCTAACTGGACAAGGTCTCAAGGCAAGCTTTGAAAATGTACATGTGTACACATGTATGTAATATGTACATGTGTACACATGCATGTACATGTACCTAGGTGTATGACCTACTGACTGCTACCCACTGTCAGCTACCTTTCCACTAACTCTTTCCCTCTTGAATCAAGACTGAATTTAAGACTGAGTCAACAACTCTCCTTGGTGTGGTTTGGAGAAATATGAAAAATGTGAGCATAGCATGCCAAGGTCACCAGGTTTCCATGGCAATCTGCAAATGAAAGCTGTCAACCTGAGCATGCTATGTTGATAGGTTTCATCGACGATTTTCATTCAAGTTGTTTTCATTAATGTGGAAATTAGTCAAAAGCATTTACACACACTCACATGTACACACACACACACACACACACACACACACACACACACACACACACACACACACAGGGGCTGGGGTTAACTTCACTCCCCACTTTCTGCCTCAGATGCTGGAACAATCATTGAGTTTTGGATGGTTCAATATTTTCCTATTTTTAAACAAGTACATGTATTGACAGTATGAAGGAAAGTAGGGATGTGAATTGCTGTACATTTTTAAAATGAAAATTGAGTTTCCTGGTTATTTTTTTAAACCCAATTTAATATTTTCCTGTTCAAATCACTCAAAACACCCAGATGCAAATTGTCATCTACCTTTATGTTTTCAAAGAAATTTCATTTTAAAAGAGAGCATTTTCCAGATGACACCTTTCGTGATGCCCAAGGTCAATGGTTTGTTTGGGGTGTGGGTTGGGTGTAACATACAACAAAGCTGCTGATTCAGCCTCATTGTGACCAGCAAAAGGCAAGTGGTATGAATTTGAGGAAAATCATTGTATGTAGTTCCTGAGCACATGTCCTACCATTTATTGGATGGGAAGGAGGGAGGGAGGATTTTTTTCCATTTGGTACTCTACGTATCAATTAAAATGTTATGAAACGTTGGATACTCGGCTACTAAACTACACACTACCCTATCATTTTTATGGCATGGTAAGGATTATTTGACTTTATTGTCTGTCTAAGTTAATTCACAAGGATGTTGTGTTTTGATGCTCCTGGGTGCCTTTTCTTAAAATGCACCCCTCACACTTGTCTACCTTGGTTGTCCCTATGAATCTGGAGAGTCAGCCTAGCAGTTTTACACATAAATTCTAATCAATGTTTTGCTTATTTTACTGACACCCTTGGCCTAATACACAAAAGAAAGTGACCCTTCTAAGTGTTCCAGATGGTAATTGCAAAGTACACCAATTACTTTACTTTTTCAGTGCCAAATTTTGAATTAGTCAACAGCTTTCCTCGGCATGCTTTGCGCACATTGCACCCAAACCATGCCAAGGAAAGCTGTTGAGCCACAGCATTATATTCTTTGGAACTATAGACATGCTGGTACTTGGAATGAAAGGTCTTTTCACAACGAATACGAATCTAGCATGCTTATTACAATTAAGACCACTACATCTTAAGAACATGTACTTTGACTTTATTAGTTGCAGTTGGCATTGGAGTAGCTAAAGTTGCTCAAAGATTCATGCTCCATCTGAGATGTGTGGATATTTCAAGGAAGTTAACATTTATGTCCTCACGTACCTGCTGATAGTTGCATGGAAGTCAATGCCCTCAAAGAGAGACTCAACAGGGCACTGGGCTGTGGGGAGTTTGGACAGGATATGTTTGCTGTTCTCAGACGCACTCTTTAGCTTAGCCATGGATCTCCGGTTTTCCCTGCAGTCTTGTTTCCATAATCTAAAGGGCGGAAGAAAAGTCTTTAAAATGTATAGCACACAGAATGTATACGCATAGATATTCAGGGGCATTTCTTCATCACCAATATGAAAAAAAAAAAAAGTAAATCTAAAGATGATAACTCAGGACCATATAGTAATACAGCATTTTATGAATGACCTTGACCTAACTCCCAAGCTTACAGAACCTTCTTTGTGATTTTTACTGTGCTCTTGATAACCATTTAACTGAAGAAGTATCTGAGCTGGGACCTTGGCATTGCATATGATGATAGTACTATAAAAAAAAAGTGCCAGTTTAAGACCAAACTACTGAAAACAACTTCTGTCTGACCTGCCAAACAGATTTAGCAGACACCCATGGTACATTTTTTAAACAGAATTTGGTCAATAATTTTGGAGAAGAAAGTAGATATATGTTGAAAGCTGTACCAATCTGTTTGGCATGCTAACTCTTATTTGACATTATCATTTTGCTAACTCTTATTTACCATTGTGCAATTTCAAAATATTCATTGAAAATCAGGATATGATAGCAGTGCCACCAAATATATAATCAAGTAGCAATCAACTCCAGGTCCTACATTCCCACCAAAGTTTGATAAGAATCCTGCTAGTGGTTTGGAAAAGTCCAAAATTTAAAACAAGAGGCCCATGGGCCTAATGCTCTGCTGGCACCATTTTGTAACATTTGATTAAGTAAGCCTGATTATTTTTCATGATAATAAATTTCATAGGTTTAAACACATATTGGCTCATATTTCCATTCACCTGTAGGTGGCGTCACCTGTACTACTCAGATTCCACATATTAGCCTCCTAAATGTTTCCACCAAATTTAATAAAGATCCATCACAAATCAAGGACACCAGAGTGTTTTCAATTTTTTCACTTTTTGGCCTGTGTATTACGTAATCCTGTAGGTGGTGCCACCAATAATGAAATGAACCTAGGCTTTCATTCATATACCATGTCCAAAATATTTCAAGACGCTGACTTTAAAATTGTTGATGCTATCTCGTTGACAAGCAAATTGTTCACAGACAGACAGACGGAATGACAACCGGCCGGACATGAGTGAGCACAATTCAACTTTGAAGCGACTGGCCATGCGATCTTTAGGAAGCATTCCCCCTGCAAACAAGAGGACTGTGACAGTCCTGTGCTCAGCTGACATGTACACATACCCTTGCAATTTTTTAGGATTTGTCCAAAAGAAAGAACAAAAAAATTCATAAAAAATCCAAATATCAATGGAGCATGTCCATTTGAAGAAATCTGCTAGAGACCCACCCAAGGTACATTGCTACCGAGTTTGACGATAATCTGAATGATGATTTTGGAAAAGTCAAAAATGTGAATTAGCTTTAAAATGTCCATTGACTTGCAAAGTAATCAATAGGAAAGGTGCATTTGCCAATAAGTACCCCAATTGAAAAAATCGTAAAAAAATCATGAATCCACAGCAGTCCCACCTAGTTTCAGTTCTGGAAGCCAAAAATAGCAAACACACACAAAAATCATAAAAAAATTAGGAAAAAATTGCAGCGCCATTTGGTAAACAAATCAAGAACTAGGAGCCCCCAGGAGTGTTCCTGTACTATATCAAAGCAATCCGGTGAGTGGTTTCACGGAAGATTTTTTAAGATTTGCCCCAAAAAGAACAAAAAAAATCATAAATAATCCAAAAATCAATGGAGCATGACCATTAGAACAGATCTGCTAGAGACCTCCCCAAGGTACATTGCCACCAAGTTTGGTGTCAATCTGGAAGACAGTTTCAGAGAAGAAGTGAAAAATGTGAATTAGCATTAGAATGCCCATTGACTGGCATAGTAATCAATAGGAAAGGTGCATTTAGGATATGTACCCGAATTGAAAAAAAATGTTAAAAATCAGGAATCCCCAGCATTGCCTCCTAGTGGACAACTTTGTCTGACCCTTCCACAAGGAACATATCCACTGAGTTTCAGCTTAATCTGAGTTACAGTTCTGGAGAAGATGTCAAAAATAGCAATATAACACAAAAAATCATGAAAAATTAGAAAAAAATCGCAACACCACCTGGAGAACAAATTCAAACTAGGATTTCATATGAGTGTTCTTGTGTTGCTGTTATGAGATAAAGACAAGTGTCTTTATTAATACTGCACAAATTTTCTTGAATGTGTTTAAGATTGTCTGAAGGGTGTAATTTTAAAATTTTGTCTGCAAACAGGTATGGTTTAAAATATCAAGTACATACTATGCTTGTTTATCCTTACATGTTTGTACTTCTGTTTGTCTGCAAACAGAGATGGCTTTAAATACCAATTACATATATTCCTGTTTATCCTTACATGTCTATATTTCTGTTTGTCTGCAGGTGATCACATACTAAATGGCTTTTCACGTCTGCACACACCAGTACAAGTGGACACTGTACATGTTATTTTCAGTACCTGTGACAGGACCACAAGAAAAGTATGACTTTTAGTATTAAAGCTTGTGATTTTCTGCAGGACTATTTTCAACTCTTTCTCTTGTAGCAGTGTTGTCCCCAGCTTTTCAGGAAAGCAGGGCACCTTTCATCTAAAAGGGCACTTTTAAAGCACACAATGACAATCAAAAAGGGCATCCAAAAGTAGCGGTTCAAAAAAGAGGGGTTTTTTTGTTGTTTCTATGAAAACAGTTCTGAATTTGCATCTTATACTCATGCTTAATAGATAAATTGATATATTGTTTTTGCCAATCAGTTTAAATTATATTGAAATTTTATGAGAAAATGAATGCGATTGCTCAGAATATAAAAAAAACATAGGAGAAAAGGGCAGGGAGCTAAAGAAAAAGGCAGGGAGTAAAGAAAAAGGGCAGGGAGCAAAACAAAAGGGCAGGGCAAATCTCCCTTCTATTTTTAAGCTACAGACAACACTGTGTAGAAAAGCAGAGGGTAATACAATATGAACAACAGTCTGTTATCTTGTACAGAATGAGTCCATCAAACCTGACAATTCTCAATCAATGACAGCTTCCTCACCTTTGAAATTCTGAAGCAAAATGTTCCACAAGGAATCCTGTAAAATCATGACCTCCGACGGTTTCATCCCGGATAGAGGACACAATCCTGTACATTCCACCACTAACATTGATAATGGTAACATCGAGTGAAGTGCCACCTAATCTGTATACTAGAACATTACTGAAAAAAAGGAAAATAACAAACACACATGAAATAACAATGAGATTACAACAAATTTCAAATCTTTATGAGCAAAGCTAAGAAAGTAGTTGTGATTCAAAGTTTATGCACGCTCTCTTTTTTGGTGTTGAGAAAAGGGCTTTCAAAGAAAATGCTGTGTTCAGTGGGATTTGTACAGTTTACGTAGACCTTTGTTTAATGTGACAACTAGCTAATCCAGAGCATCCTTCACAGATTGAGTATTATTTTTACAAACTTCAAAGATTTTTGCTCTTAATGTTTTTTGGGGAGCAAAAATCTTTACTTTCACCATGTCTTTGCTCCCTGTCAATTGTGTATTTGGGTGCAGCTTCCCTGCCACACCAACTAGTTGAACAGAATTGTGATTGGCAGCTTGTCACTAAATGGGGCTTGATAGGAGACAAAGAATTTTATTACACGACACTCAGTGACATAAATACTGTTTGCGTTGTCTATGAGCTAACCTTTCTACAGATGTTTAAATAAGTATTTTAACGAATAAATTGCAATTTACACAGATTTTTTGAAAGAAAATCTTAGATATGAATCTTTTTTTTGGGGGGGGGGGGGGCACAATGTACATGTAAGTCTAACTGGGGACACAGACTTATTGTGGTCAGACCAAAAGTCATACACACTGACCAGTTTTGGTGTATGTCAGCTTGACCAATGTCATAGGCCAGCACAGCAGCACTGGGTTCATGAACCACCCTCAACACATTGAAACCGGCCGCTGTGGCTGCTTCTCTGGAAGGAAATGAAAAACAGAATATGTGTCAGTCTTGAAAATTACATTTAAGACTACAGCAAAGCCTTAGAACTCTTGAAGAATTACCCATACCAGAGTGTTTTTCCCTTCATGTAAGCTGGAGAGGCACATGGGAATTGCATGCTCTCTCTGTCTCCCTCCCTCCCTCCCTCCCTCCCTCCCTCCCTCCCTCCCTCCCTCCCTCCCTCCCTCCCTCCCTCCCTCCCTCCCTCCCTCCCTCCCTCTCTCTCTCTCTCTCTCTCTCTCTCTCTCTCTCTCTCTCTCTCTCTCTCTCTCTCTCTCTCTCTCTCTCTCTCTCTCTCTCTCTCTCTCTCTCTCTCTCTCTCTCTCTCTCTCTCTCTCTCTCTCTCTCTCTCTCTCTCTCTCTCTCTCTCTCTCTCTCATATTACCCTGTAAATAGGGCCAGGGTAAACCACCTTCATACTTCCTAGCCCTTATACTGGAGTATATACCTGGGCACTATCAAAGTCCTATCTCAAAGACTTCTTGAGTTACGGTGCGGAAACCAAAGTCTCTCTACAACACAGACTGACAGACTGACATGAGCAAAGCTAAATGCCCCATCTTCTTCGAAGGGGAGCATAATGATAATAGGGGAGAATATTCCGATATGTAATTTTTTTGTCTCTATTATACTTTTATGGAAGTTTGTCACAGGAACAAATCTGTACAAGGGAGTGCATATGTCTAGATAGCACAAAATTAGTTATTTTTATTATTACATTTAAGTCACTTTTTCCACCAGACACAAACTTTTTTTCTTCTAATTTTTGATTAATTAATCAAAACAAATTGGATTTATAATCTAGACATGACTAATATTTAAGTGGGGAGACTCTTCTTTCCCAAGGGTTATAGAGGAAAACTATGCTTCTTTGGCCTGTCAATCAAACAGACATGTCACATACTTGTGACAACTAGCATTATAATTTAATTCAGCTCTACTGTTTAGTAGACTGGGATCCAATATGTGATTGACATCATATTAACACATATATCTTAATACAGTTACATTGTCCATACCCATGGTCATGTTATCCAGCCCTTTAAAAGACTGATGTATCTAACACAGCATTCAGTTTCTGTTAGGTTACAGAGTAAAAAGTTGGGACACAGACCAACTCCCTGTAAATAGTAAACACAAATATTTATGTTTAACCTCGGGTTGAACAGAACTCGCTCGTCTCTGATGAGTCCAACTATCGACAAAACCGCTTGGGCATTTTGTGAATCCACTTTCATTAACACTTGCCCAGTTGCTACTTTTCAATCAACTAATTTTAAGGTATCAACATTTCTTGCCTCCTACAAGAACCAAACTACTCAAACACAGGAATCAGTTTGTGTAATGCTAATCAGGAAATACCACTCAATAAAAGAAATGTGAGAATACTTTTATGTTATGTATTTGAACAACACATAAGAACTACACACTGTACTAAGTCTCTTTGCTCTTCTGTGAAGTCAACTGGGACTGTGAGTACAGCATCATGGGAATTGTCACCAATACTAAGGCTCTCAGATATCTCTGCAAATGGAACAAAATAAGATACATGTGACAATTAGTGAAGAAACAAACACCCTTAATTCAAATTCATGTGAAAAAAAAAGTGACATATACATACACATACACACACATATAATATATACACACTGTACCAGCATAGTATGGGCAAAAAGATTACCGTGTAAGTGGAAATATTCACCAAGCATTTAACATCTCAAACTTTCCCAAATAGAACTTCTTGAGAAAATAAAAACTGGAAAGTTATGTACAATAAAGAAAAAGCGATATAGAATTCCGAAAACAAAAGCTGCAAAACATTCATTTTGAACAAAACCGGGAACTTTTCCGCAAGGGAATATTTCCACTTATACAGTATATAAACCATTTCCAGATGATGCATGGTACAAAATCATACGTCCTTCATAAACATTAATTATTTTACCTCGGTGTTCATGGTGTTGGTACTTTATGTATATCATTTAACTCAGGAGATGTCAAAAATAATAATCAAGATAACACTAAATTATTGTCAGTTAAAAGTAATAGAACTATGTTAGATGAACAGATTTAAAGAGACTAATCTCTTTAAATCTGTTCATTTGATATAATTCTATTACTTTTAACTGACAATAGTATCCGTTTAAACAAGAGGGATGTATGAACAGCTCATGCTCAGCTGACATAGAGATTCATCACACTTGTGGCTCTATGAACTTAGGCTAGGATCAAGGTTGTGCACCCATGTACTGAGTAAGTCTGACCTTTATGTAGGAACATTAACATGTGAAACATCAAGGTCCCAGTTCAAGTAGTTCTCAAGTTATAGTGAAGAGTAAAATTTATGTATGTTGCACTGTCATCCCAGAAATGAGGTCAAGGTCACTCATGTACTCTCTAAGCACGACCTTTGTTGAGAAACATGAACATGTGCTGTCTGAGTGTGGACGTCACAGAGAATCATAACCATGTAAAATATTAAAGTCCAGGCTGAAATAGTTCTCAAGTTATCATCTGTAGAGTTAAATACACCTAAGTGACCCTGTGACCTTGAGAATGAGGTCAAGGTCACCATGTAAGTCCCACTGTCATGCCCTCAAGTGTTCCTATGCAATTATGAATCAATTAGCCAAGCGGTTTTGGAGAAGATTTCTTAAGATCTGGCAAAAAAACAAAAAACAAAAAAAAATCATAAAACTCAAAAAATCACTGAAGCTACCCACCCAAGGTATGTCCCCACCAAGTTTGAAGTGAATCTGGTTAGTGGTTTTGGATTTAAGTCAAAATCATGAATTACCATAATGATAGCAATCCCCATCCACTTGAATACATAGTAATCAATAGGACGGTATGCATTATTAACTGATAAGTACACAAATTGAAAAATTCATTAAAAATCAGAAATTCACAGTAACACTATCTCATGAACAAGTTTGATTGGCCTTTCTACAAAGAACATTTCCATCAAGTTTCAGTATAAAATGAGTGAAATTTTGGAAAAAGCAGTTGAATAAAAGTGAAAAAACAGGGTTTTTTAAATCAACTTTTCTTTTTTTTTGAGAAATCACAGCACCTCCTATTGAATAAAATTAAGGTCTTGAGGTCCCCAGAAGTCTTTCTAAGTAATTTTAAATCAGTTGGCCAAGCAAGTCTGGAGAAAATTTTTAACATTTGGTGAAACAGTGAACAAAAAAATTCCTTAAAAAATCTAAAAATCACTTGAGCATGACCATTTGAACCAACTTACATGTAGTCGAGACCGACCCAAGGTACACCCCCACCAAGTTTGAAGTGAATCTGGTAAGTGGTTTTGGAGAAATCAATAGTATGGATTACCATTGCAATCCCCATACACATAGTAATCATCACAACTGTATGCATTGACTGATGAATACCCAAATTGAAAAATTCATTGAAATTAGGCATTCACAGCAATGCTACCTCGTGAACAACTTTGTTTGTCCCTTCTACAAGGAACATTTCCACCAAGTTTCAGCAAAATGTTAGTGACGGTTTTGGAAAATAGCATCGATACACATTTTTATGTAAAAAATATTTGAAAAATCACAGAGCCACCTGTTGAACAAATTCAGGTCTCAGGGTCCCCAGAAGTGTGCCCGAGAGAACATTTTTTTTCCTAAGATTTGGCCAAAAAATAAACCAAAAAAAATTCAAAAAACAAATATGAAGAAGCTTGGTAAAGACCCACCCAAGGTACATTCCTTCCAAGTTTGCGGTGAATCTGATCCAGGCTTTTGGAGAAGTAAAAAATGTGAATTGTGGATGATTACGGACGGACGAACAAACCATGGTTGCCTAAGCACCACATAACCTCAGCTGACTGACAAATCAGCAGAGCTAAAAAACTGGGTCTTCAATCTTGTGTAATAGCCTCAACCCAAATTCATAGAGCAAAATTCATGCAAATGCCTAGACATTAATGTGACAACTAACTGAGCCCATAATATAGAAACTACATTTACACAAAACCAAAACTAAATATTTAATATCACATAAAGTACTTTAACCCTTTCACGCCCCAAGATATGACTTTACAGTGATACACGAAGTATATGTATATCCTTAGCTCAGCCTATTGTGTGCTTTTGTCTTCTAGCACTTGGCTGGCACATTAGGCTTCCATGAATTTGCCACTCAAGTGACAACATGTACCAATGTCTTCATAAGAATATACATTAACCATTGGAGTGCTAGTCATGACAACAGCCAAACTTTTCTGATTTTTATTATGATGATTCCAATGTCAAATTCCTCATGTAAATACCTCTCCTTCAAGAATCAGGAGGCAGAGCAAAAAATTGGTGCTTCCAGAGAAAACCAATGGTTTCTTAACAGCTTTGCTTGGCAAAGTTTGGATATTTTGCACCCAAAAAAGGCCAAGATAAGCTATTGATTCATGTTCAAAATTAGATCTTCTACAGGTTAAAATCTAATTTATTTAAACTTAAATAAAAACCAGAAAACATTTCTGAAAAATATATACTTACTATGACTATTGTGATGTACGCAAAACTTCAAATTTAACATGAAAACTTACCTAACATTTTCTTGTACACTAATGTTAATATTTCTTGAGGTTTAAATATTGCAGTTTTCTCTTTATATAACACCTCAAAGGCTGCCTGACCATCCTTCGGCACCATCTGAACAAATAAAGAAAAATTTATATTTCAGACAGATTCAAGCACAACAAAGTTCATGTTACCTGTACGCTTTCAACATTTGAGTACAAATCTTGTAACAAATTTGACATTTGTAGCCACCATCTTTGCCACACAAAAACGACAAGCTGCATGTACATACATTTATAATTGACACAGGACATTTAAACTTGATAGAGAACAACAATAGCTTTGGTCCAAATTAGCTAGTACTGTGAGCTACCTCTGCAATGCAGCGATCGCACCCTCGCTTTCCACTTGACAACTGGCCTTTCTCTGTTGCTGGGAAGGTCACTCGGTCCTCGGCCGTCTCACACGGTTCTGCCATTGGTTGTTGTGCGTTGTTTTTCTGCAATCGTCCAGTTGTTATACTGAAATTACATGGGCACTGGGTGTTCTGGTGTCAGACCTTTACCCCCAACAAAATGTCTTGAACAAATTCTGTCAAATTTGCCTGGTGGTTCATAATCTTCTGGTCTTTTCACCATATTCAACCACTCCCGTCGTTTCTGTGTTTCTTTGGAGGAAAACTGTGGAAAGCTACCCCTTGCATCCAGGGGTATTTATCCAATTTACCCAGTTTTCTTGTGTCTGGCTTAAAGTCAGGAACTTTGCAGTTGTAGACTGTCATTGTAGCTTGTAAATCCTTCCGTTGTACAATGGAAAATAAAGATCAACTTTGCGATATCATTTCCCTGTACTTTAACTATGGCGCAATATGCACCGGAATTGGCTCTGGCGCTTTAGCAGCTACCGATGGTACTAGCTAATTTGGACCTTAGGTATTGTATCACCACAAGTATGCTCTGCACCAACATCTGGCAAAACTACACAAAAAAAAAAAAAAAAAAAAAAAAAAACGGACATAAGGGCTCTTCAATTTACATGTCAGCTAGCCTGGGACAAATGCAAGCACCATCAGGGCAAGTTAAAATCTCAGAGCACCAGCCCTGGAGGCAACCAGAAATTTTGGTTTTCTAAATGAGATTTATATAGATGGACAAGCAAGTCTGAAGGAAGGGCTGAGTAAAATACCAAAGCTACTAGCTCTGAGGACTGCTGTAGGTGAATAGAATTCCAGAGCCTAGATCATGCTTCACAAATTACATTGGTTCTAGACATAAAGACTCCAGTGTAACTGTGCAATATGTAATAGAAAAGCATTTGTTACACATGGTCTGTACCACCACATGAATCTGGCTTTTTAAAAAGATACATTAGAAAAAGTCTTTATGGGCATTTCTAAGTGACCATCTCAATAACTTATGACAAAATATCCAATAGGTAAAGTCAAGATCAATTGGTTCATCTGGGTTATCAGTACATTGTAGTGGGCTCTGTTGGCAGGCAGGCTAGGTATGTGTATTTCCATTAGTTTCTATTGTAATCTCCACCTACGTAACTTTAAAACCACTCTGCCTGAAAACACCAAATTTCTTGTGCTAAATGGCTGTATGTAGTTGAAATGCCCTTACAAATTTGATAACTTTTGCTGCAAAACTATTCCACATGTTGAATGTAACTTTAACATAGGAACTTATAGGAATACACACCTCTAGCCGACAAGAATTTTGTGTGTCGGGTTGTGTATTCAGCCAAATACACATACAACTGTTCACTGTGAACTCTCCTATTGGTTTTGATGTCTTAAAGGACCCACTATGGTGACAGTGAAGAAGTGTTAACACAGTCATCAAAAAGAACGCAATCCTATTCATTCAACTTACTGCCCCTGCACAAGATATTACTCAGCAGTCTTCCTGGGCATTTGGAACATGCCAAAACTACGAATCTGGTTCAAACATATTCTATTGGTAAATGTAATCGGCCAGCAGGCTCACAATTCTATATTCAGGCCTCTTGTAATTAAGTATGAGTTTTGGGAACCAGTTTAGCTGATTTACATACAATTACAATCAATATTATATACAATCGATTTAAGGACATGAAATCGATTTAAAGACGTTCGGTACACCGCGTTATGCGCAACCAATTATGGTCCAATGCCCCTATGCAGTTAGAGCTGGTATTTGTCGATACCTGCACTAGCTGCTGTTCGCTTTTCCTATTTTGCACAGTTCCGTTCCAGAAACATGGATTGTTTACGAAGAGTGAAAAGGAAAAAGAATGGGTGGTTTGTTAACAAATGCCAAAACAAAGGACTAAATACTTTAAAACAAGGCAGAATACGTCGAAACACGACAGTGGTAGACCAAAACGCATGTACACAATCAGCGAACGCTGACCAAGCCAACGTCGAAAGTGCCACGCCCACCCCCCAAATGCCACATGTACATGTAAACACTGACAGTTATAACTTGGACGAAGGTCGCAAAATAGTGGAACTAAGTGTACTAGCCGATAATCTTGTATGCAAGGAATGTAAAAAAAAACATTGTCCCTAAAAAACACAGAATCAGAAAAACGATATGGCTTGGCCAGTGTACTGTCCATTTCTTGTGAATGTGGTATGATAAACGCTGTCCCAACTGGAAAAAAACAACAACAGAGTAATACCCCAGTGTCAAAAGGTGGCACAGGCATATTTGATAATGTGCTGCCTGTGCTACCATTCGACACTGTATTAAGGCAACTATAATTTTGATATTCTTATGTTTACCTCTTTTTTCCACATTGCTGTATTGCACTATGGAGAGAATCTTAAAATGTTTGCCTCTTCTAAGTAAAACTATGAAAGTTTATATTATGACTGGAATGTAAAATTAACGACGTACTGCCGTTCATTTGAGCTACATAAATGTATATTGATATGGTATCGAAGTGAGACAATGAATGGATACCTTTACCTAAGAACTTAGAACAAATTAAGTCAACATGCATGAATTCTTTGTACAATTGCAGAAAAAATAGCACCGTATGATACCTTTTTTTGTTAATCAATGAAATCAGTTCATATTTTGGAAACCCCCTACAATTTTTCAGGGATTTGTAAATATTTTTTCTATTTCAAATTTACAAAATACCGTGAGCACTTATACATTTTTGCAAGACGAGATGAATTTAAAGTCACATTCCAGCATGTTTTGTCTACATATTTGTTATTAAAAGGCTTGATATACATTGCAAACACTCATATCGAGGTACTTGATGCATAGTTATGCATCCTTAATTTGTTTTTTGCTTTTACCCACATATATAATGGCTGCTGTCAAATTTCTGTAGTCCTCACATGTATCGCCACCTAGCGACAAAAGTAGCACCGTGACGTGCCAATTTTTTGCTTGCATTCTGTTTCAAATGCCAATATCTTTGTTCACACCAAAAACCAGAGATTTTTAAATTCTTTTGACCAGTGTACCGAACGTCTTTAAGGACATGAAATCCCTTTGGAGCTCTCTGTGCTGCTCAATGCATGGGTGATCTCTCAAAGATGGGAATATTTTATATATACATGTGTAAATGTATACATGTACTTTAGTCAGACTAGTCTGAATTATCATAAGGATCCCAGATTCGAATTCCTCGTAAAAAGACCTTTCATTCAGTTCCAGTATGCCTATAGTTCCAGAGAGAATACCTCAGGTCAACAGCTTTTCCTGGCATGCATTGGACACACTAAGAAAAACTGCTTGACTCGTTCCAAAATTTGGCACTGAAAGGGTTAATGTAAGTCAATGAGGACTGCAATGGTAGTTCACATTTTAACCTACTCTCCAAAAACTATCAGTCTAATTCAGTTCAAACTTGTTGCAGACACATGTATACCTTCAGTGTGTCTCTACTGAGTGTCTTCAAATGTTCATGCTTACTTTAAAAACAAAGTTCTGTATTATGTTGGTTCATTTTTGGGATAAATCTTAAAAAACTATTCTTCTCTGAAACTGCATGGCCACTTGTTTGCACAGGGACTCTTCTGGTGAACCCTGAATCTAACATTGTTCAACAGGTGGCAATGCATTTTTCTTCTATTTTAAATGAATGTTTGTATGTTTTTGCTATTTTTGACTTCTTTTGCTGAACTGTGGGCTGGGTTCTTTTCAAACATGGAGGGAATGTAGTGGCATGATCTGTAATAAATTTGTACACTACATGGTGCAGCAGGCATAACCTGATTTTAAATGATATTTTGAAATTATAATTATCAGAGTCCATGTACATGTTATCATTGTCATATTAAGGATATCAGAATATCTGCCACTGCATTTGCTCATATCATGGTAATGGTGCAACCTAGGCCTATGGTGTTAAAGACAAATAGGAAAGTGCCCATAGGATATTTTTTGTGTTAATTTTAACAAGAGTGACCTTGAAAGGAGAAACTGCCATATTAGCTTACATCTTGGCAGTGATGGATCCTAAACTCATGATTACCATTAAACTTTAATAAGGAAATACTGATGTTATTCTTTACTAGTTACACTAAAACCTCTCAGTGGTAGATTCACCATTTGGGCAGCAGACAGCAGCAGCCAGTGACAGAAAGTATTAGCCAGTGGCACACACCGTTAGTCAACAGCCAGTGACAGAAAGTGTTAGCTGGTGGCACACTGCGTTAGTTAGCAACACTGCTGCTGACATACGCTCTCTAATGCTTGCTGCCACTAATATCCAACTGATGCCTTTTGAGCCCAGAGGCAGCTCGATCCCAAGGTCAAAAGACCAGAATGGATTTTAGTGTTTTGACTTGTAACTTGAGAACCATTGGGACATTGTTTTGAGTGGTCACTTGAAAATTATTGAGCAAGTACTTACTAGATATTTGCACTACATAATGATCTTAAAGAAAGGTGACCTTGGTCTTATTCTATAGTCAGTACAGTAGTCCCTCCTTTGAGAGACCACCCCTAGTGCCACCCAAAAGGTGGTCACATAAAGCAGGTGGTCCCTCAAATGAGGTATAAATAACATGAAAAGTACTACAGAAAGACCTGACAACTGTGGTCTCTCAAAGGAGAGACTACTGTACATCCAAAATCAACTGAGCACAGGACTGTCACAATCCTCATGTTCTTTGTGTTTTGGGGTTTGTTCATCACAGGCCATGCTTGGTCATGTACAACATGCACAGTTGTTGCCCTGGTTACACAAACTCACCTTGACTACACCCTTCTTTGCCACTGTTTCTACCAAGGGGTCTTCTAAGCTTTTGCCCAACAACCATTTGGTGTTGCATATTGTGTTGTTTGCATTGCGGATAAGACCTTGTTTGGCGGCTAGTCCCACACACTGTTTAAAAACAATTATTCACACTGATAAACAAGATATTTTCTGTAAATAATTGACCCAGTCTTACTTTCATACTGCAAAAAGATGTAATGATAGTATAGTCTTAATTACTAACAACTTAATCTGTTTCGTCTGTTGTACATTTATATTTATAATTATACAGTGAAAACTCGCTATAATGACACCATCTGTTCCCAACGAAATGTGTCGGATAACTGAATATGTCAGATATCTGAGTGTTGTTATAATGAGGTTTCACTGTATAACCAGCCACTGTCCACATAGATATCATAGATTGAGTGTGGAACTTAATTTTGATAATCATTCTGTTATGATGTTAATCATACACAAAGACTGTCCAATAGGAGCAACGTTAATTAGACTTGAGCAGAGTATTGCCACCTCCCAACTCCCAAGTGGTCATTAACCATGTCTCCATTTAATTTTATTACTTACATTGTATGCATATTCAACTATTTATCATACCTGGGGGCATTAATCTGATAACCCATCCAACCATCCATATAGTGTATTTAATGAGCAGAAACAACAATTTGAAGAACTCAGATCCTGAAATCTCAAACTATATATTTCACGGTTTGTGGTGAACAGTAGTCTGCTTGTTTTATTGCCACTGATAGCATTAATTTTGCAATTATTTGTTGGTGTGCCTTTCCAGAAAGATGCTCAAGCTGTAATCAGCCATCAGAGAAGAACACAACAAAATTATTCATTTCTCTGTCTCTATCTTAGAATTATGACTTACTTGGATTAAATTCTGCTTTAACATTTACATTGGTGAAGAGAACAGACTTAGTGGCCATTAATACCTGATCTCGGTCTGTGAAAGCAACCACCGCTGGTGTCACTCGGTCCCCTGCATCATTGGCCACCACCATCGTCTTGCCATCCTGAAAAATACATGTAGAGTGGCTCAAATTACATTTCCACCCTGAACAGTAAAATTGACAAAATTTTGAAATAAAACTATCAAAAATTGGATTGATTCTTTCAAAGCAGACAAGCTTGAATGTTTAAAGATACAGGATACAACATATGTACTTTGTGTATGTATGTATGTATATATATATATATATATATATATATGTACATATAGCCAGCATGGGCATCACAGAGCAATAAAGTATCATAACATGTCACAAATTATTTGGGAGGGGCCCTTTCATGATGAGGACTAAAATGAATGAGTAAATCTTCTTTTGCAATGATTTCTTCAAATCTAAACCCCTGACAGCTAAAATAACTGAAAAATATTATCATATTATTAGGTAAGTTTTGGAAAAACAGCATGTATCAACCATTTTTAGATTTTGCTGAGAGGAAAGGAACTCTGATAATCTGTAATTTTGAAATATCACCTCAATTTATACGTAAATGCCAAAGCAAGTACATGTATTTAGTCCCAAGGCCTCTGATATTCAGTAATTTTGAAAATGTCATTTCAATTTTAATGTCAGATAACCTGCTTGCTGGTATTGGGCTGTATAAGTATGTCCATATATTTCTACTTCAGTTTAGTCCAAAAAGAGGACTAAGGCAGTCATGTGCTCAACTGACCTTACATCCATGCACAAACTGAAGTGGTCCTGTGAAAGATATCAAGGTCACCTTTGTTTAAGATAATCAGCATGGTTGTTAACATATACATATCCCCTTACATATTTTTCCGAACTTTGATAATTCATTTAAAATCAGAAAATAAAAAGCCCCACTATGGAGTGGACAATTTGGGTGGAGATCACGTCCAGGAATATTTCTAATACTTTTGAAGAGGATCCAACTTTTAGTTTCGGTGAATACGTCATACAAAGCAAAAAATGCAGAAAAATTCTTTGAAAGAGAATCGCAGCAGCACCTGTTGAACAAGTTAAGGTCTACGGGTCACCAAAAGTGAAATATTTAGTCATTCAGTAGAGTTAATGATATTCAACATATTGTAATGAAGACTGACAAAATACAATAAGAATGAATTGATTGTTAAGCAAACTTAAATGGACACATTAACACCTACTTGTATCTCTCAATAAGCTGTTGCATACATGTATAGATAGTTATTTCTATGAAATTTGTTACAAAAGTATTCATATGCAATTTCAATTGGCCATGCAGTTTTGAAAATCCTTTAATACTTTATCAAAAAAAATGACAAAGAATTCAAAGAAAAAAAATTTAAAATCATAGAAGCATGACCATTTGGGCAAACTTTGTAAAGATCCACCCAAGGTACATCCCTACCAAGTTTGAAGTGAGTCTGGGTGACGGTTTTGGAGAAGCTGAAAATGTGAATTGCCATTGCAAGCCAAACTGTCTGCTATAGTGATCAATAGGAAGGCATGCATTAACTAACAGTGAAAAACTGTTTCACGTGCCCACACATTTCCATCAAGTTTCAGAACAATCTGAGAGACATTGGAGAAGTAGAAAATAGTGGAAACACACACACACAAGATGTAAAAAATCAGAATAAAGTGCAGCACCACCTGTTGAACAAATTAAGGCACATGTATGGGGTGCCAAGAAGTGTTCATATGCAATTTCAAAGCAATTGACCAAGTGGTTTTGGAGAAGAAGCTTTGATAAGATTTTACTGCAAAAGGAACAAAAAATTCTAAAAACTCTTGAAATTCATTGGAGCATTACAATTTAAACAAATTGGTAGTAAGCCACCTAGGTTACATCTCCACAAAGTTTGAAGTAGATCTGGTTCACAGTTTTGGAGAAGTTAAAATATTAATTGACATTGCAATCCCCGTTGATTTACTTAGTAATCAAGAGGAACATATGTATTTACTAACAAGTACCAGAATTGAAATAATTGTCAAAAATCAGGGATCCAGAAAATCACCATCCAGGGAACAACTTTGTGTTACGCACCCACGAACTACGTTTTCACCAAGCTTCAGAACAATCAGAGTGATACCTTAAGTTTTAGAGATGGAGTTGAAAATAGCAGAAACACACAAAAATTCAAGCAAAAAATGAGAGAAAAAAACTGCAGTGCTACCTGTTGTTCAAATTAACTCATTCCACCCTAATGGTGCTTTTTCCCGCCAATATATAAATGTCATCTGCTATTTGTATTTTACTAATTTTGGGATTATTTTTCAACTTTTGGATGAAACTTGCATGGAAGATCATTCCAAATTAAATGGCCATGGTCAACAGCTTTCTTTTGGAGTGCTCTGGGCGCAATGCACCCAGAATGTGCCAAGAAAAGCTGTTGACTCAGTATTCTATCCGGGTGGAATGAGTTAAGGTCTGGGGTCCCTATATCTGTCCCTACGCATATTTCCAAGCAATTGGCTCGGCAGATTGGGGATCTTTTTTTATTTTGTCAAAAATTTAACCAAAAAATATAAACAAATCATTAAAAAACGTAAAAATCACTAGACTGTGACCATTTGAACAGACTTGGTAAAGACTCACCCATAGCAGATCCCTACCAACTTTGAAGTGGATGTGGCTAAAGGCTTTGGGAGAAGCTGAAAATGTGAATTGTTGATGAATGGACAATGACGGACAAATACCCACCAGATAAGCTCAGTTGACTGACAAGTGAGCTGCGCTAAAAATACTATCATCCAGGCTGCCAAATTACAAAAATGAAATAAAAGTTCAGTTGTGCCGGAGTTCGCAGTGTACGCATGTTGGATCTGGTTGGGAATGATTCTGTAGTAAATCCTTTTAAGTTTGTTTCCTTGTCAGGCTTTTACAATTCCTATGATCCCATTGTCCTGGACAAGTGGATATCTAGGTCGGACAAGTGACTTTTGAAAATCACTAGTCCAGTGGACAACCATATTTTTTTTTGTAAATGTTAATTTATTAAAGCCCAATTGCCTGGCATATTGACAGAGCCAGTGGGAAACACGAACAAGTTAGCTGGTGTAGCATGGTGCTGGGCTGAAGGTGCCAACAAACACTGGCAAGCTGTGGTTCTTTTCAAATAAATATATTTGTAGCTTCTAAAACTATTTCCAGAAACATTTTCATATGAGATGGACAATTATTCAGTATTGATTGAGACAAGCCTCTTCCCACCCTACCCCCGGGGTGTGTGGGGGTGGGGGGTGGGAAGAGGCTTGTCTCAATGAGCACATGCGAGTTGTTGACAGATTAAAAGGCATGCAGCATTACAATTTATCTCCATTGTGAAAGGAACAACTCAGATTTTGGTTCAGACTGAGGAAATTGCCACAGAAGTACATGTACAATATATTAAACATTTTGATTTTATATTAAACATTTTGATACATAACAGATGCAAAGAATAATAGACCACAAGCAGGTTTCCACATTTTTTTCCAGAATCAATTGTCCTTAGGACAAGTGTTGCTACAATTATAAAAAAAACTTGACTGAGATTAATAGGCAATCAGAGACTGTTCGGTCTCTGATTGCCTTTTAATTTAATATCGCTTTCGCCAGCTCCAATATCTTTATCTGTGTCTGTTAGATTGCTACCAGATTCACTGGAGCTTGTCATTCTTATAACACATATAAAAAAGTTTGAAAATAAAAGAATAATAGCCCGGACGGGATTTTACAAGGATATGTCACTGTAACCTAGATACTTGACTTAGTGACCTATATTTTGGTACGTGACACACCTTTATGTATAGATGCATCTGTCTGTAAAGTTTCATAAATCTAAGTTACATAGTAAAGGAATTATAGCCTGGGCACGATATACAAGAATATGTCACTGTGACACAGATGCTAAGCTTAGTTACCTATTTTTGGTACAGACACACCCTTATGTCCAGATGCACATGTGTGTAAAGCTTCATTAATCTAAGTTGAAGGACAAGTAAATTATAACCTGGACAAGAATAGCAGAGACCCAGATACTTGACCTAGTGACCTACTTTTGTTACATGACACAAGTTTAGGTCAAGTTTCAAGAAACCAAGTTAAATGGTAATGGAATGATAGCTCAGATATGATTTTTAAAAGGATATGTCACTGTGACCCAGACACTTGACTTGGCGACCTACTTTTGGTTCATGACACAATCTGATGTTTAGATGCATCGGTGTGTAAATTTTCATTAATTCAGGGTTTCCGTTAATCCCCAAATGGGGGTATATTACCCTTTGGATCATGATATACCCCCTCAACAAAATTCAAAGGGTACCAACCTCCTATATTTTCTTTGCTAATTTTGCAAACTATAGATAAAAATTGATTCTCTTTTTGGTATATGACACATCCTTATGAGTAGATGCAGCTGTGCGTGAAGTTTCATTGATCTGCTTTGCATAGTAAAGGAATTATAGCCTGGACACAATTTTACAAGAATATGTCACTGTGACCCAGATACTGGACCTAGTGACCTATTTTTGGTACATCATACGCCTTAATGTCCAGATGCACTTGTGTGTCAAGTTTCATAAATCTAAGTTGAAGGACAAGCAATTTACAGCCAGGATATGAAAAGCTGACAGATGGACACACCGACACATGGAAAAAGAGATTACTAAATGCCCCTCCTCCAGAAGGAGGGGGGCATAATTAGTGATTTTTTGAAACAGAATTAGATGAAAATGACACAGCGAGGGATAATAGGAGCTCTCGTGATGAAGACAGTCCCAATGTAGCATTTGTTGCTGGTATATAGGCTCCTATTGTTGGGAAACATGTTGTACTTCTTTGAGACTTTAGATTTAATGAAACTGTAGGCCCCACAAATGCACCGGAAAACTGCACAGACCCAATTGAAGTATACTGTAATACGTCCAGATGTATCACCCTTCCTATGGTTGGGCCGATACTTGTTGTCACGGGCATGATATATGGGCTGATACATAAAAATCCATGTGATAACCCATATATATATATATGTGTGTGTGTGTGTACAGAGGTTCTTCAGAATACCACACCAGTGTTCTTCTGATTTTACTTTTTTTTCTTGCCAAAAACCAGCTTTTCTTTGATGGAGGGCACATCCCTTTTCTTATCAGTAATGTTTGGGGTCCCCCCCTCCCCCCAACACACATCTCCCCTTCAAGGTACCTCTTTCACTACCATGTGTGGGACAAGAACTCACACATGATGGAACCCTTTCCTGTAGCCCTCCTCTATAACTGCCTGAGCTAGCAAAGACTGTTGGTGAGGCCATCCTTAAACCAAAAGGCCATACGGCAGAAAATTCCGTTCAGCTGTTCAAGGTACTATGGCCTGGCCCCTCTAGACTGATTTAGTAAATGGCCATCAGAGGGACCTAACAACCAGGTGCTACTGCCTAATCTACAGACGTTATTATCAATACTTTTGTAATGCTGACCCTCGCATCTTAGGCTATGTCTACTACATATTAGGCAATATGGCACACGAAGAAGACTACAGAAGGTGCTGGTACTATACTAAAGTGGAAAATAACAAATCTAAAGTATATGGATACTAAATTTGACAACTGATATCGTAACCTGCCAAAAGTCCCTAGTTTCTCCGCAAAAGTTTGAAACATGGCACATGCCGTACTTTTTCTTGTAGAACACTGTCACTGGTGCCGTACAATGTGTATTCTATAGTAGCTCCATGGTATTCTGAAGAACCTATCTATAGTATATATATATATATATATATATATATATATATATATATATATATATATATATATATATAATATAGCTCCCAAAGGGAGCTAAACCATTACGAGCGTACAGGAAACAAATTAATTCATGCTCCCTTATCTTGCTAGTGGATGGCCTGAATTGCTTGCAGCACGGAAGTTGATTTTTGAAGCAAACAGGAACCGGAAGTGCAGTCTAGAACACATGAAAACTGAATCATTCTCCGCGACAGATTAACCCAAATGAAAGAACAAGTTCATTGTCGTGTACATAATTATTAATATTTTTCTCAAATTTTCGGATCATTAGTCCTTCTTCAGGGAATGACAGTTGATAAGCAAAGATAAACGCTCACCAGCCCCAGGCTATGGCCTTGGCTGGTTCCCTGCCTCGCCGCTACGTCGTACATATATTCGAGCACCGAGCGAAGCGAGGTGTGAGTCGTTTTCATAGATAACACAAGCACAACAATATCCCTATGTGTTTACATGAAATGAAATTGAAATAAATTTTTTATGGCACGAAACTGTCGAAAGTCCGTTATGTAATAATTGAGACCCATCTTCACGGAAAATATGAATCAGGCTGTAGGGAACTACATAAAACACAGTCATCGCAAAATATGAATCACGCTAGGAAAGACACCAAACACAGTAGGGCGACAAAGCGTCGAGTCAAAACGAGCATGCCTGCGATAGCAGGCCATGCGAGTCGTACTTTGCCTTCGGGAGCTTCCACAGCCTGGCTGTTACATATTATACATACATATATATATATATATATATATAAATATATATATATATGTGTGTGTGTGTGTGTGTGTGTGTGTGTGTGTGTTACAAGTTAGCCTACATTAAGGGTGAAAGCTGGCCTCGCTTTTTACGGTGCTTGCCGTTCACATGTTAGACCACGAAGGCATGCCACAAACACCTTGGAGGAACCAAGTGTGGTTCCTTCAAGCAAGGTAACACTGTCACTGACAATGACCATGATGCAGAGGCCGGCTGAGCAGGGACCCGCTTCACGGGGATTTTGGTCGAGACGTATACCAATATTTGACTTCCAAAGTATATTTTCCGGTAGACTAGAGATTTTTCTCGCAAATGAGTATGTATCTAAGGACTACAGTCTCTGAATTCGTACCCTACAAACGGCTAAACAAGCTGAAGTTGTCCCAACATGGACGCCCAAGGCAGCTGACATCTTGGATCACACAGGAAATGTCAAAAACCTCGCGAAATTAACGAGATCGCATAGACCAATCACACTCCGCCAACTCGACTACTCAGCTTCCTTGAATGAGCAGACAACACGTTTTCTGGAAGAAGACTGAATGTGCTGAAAAACACACGTGTTAAAAACGAGTATTTTGAACAGCGCGTATGTATTTGATTTAACTATTTTGGGAGTTTTAGCCGCACTAGTACGTTTTTCTCATTTGTAATGGAACATTGTTGTTTTTTGTGATTTTGTTGGCCGTGCGGCATCTTATTTCCAGAGTAGAGAAAGTCAGATTGACACAATCATCATACCACCGTGTATTGTCATTGTGACGTTTCTGCACTGGTGACAGTGTTGAGTGGCTTCACTGAGACGTGTTAATTTCATAACCTGTTCTTTTTATCTCCGGCAGGCAACAAGAAAATGAAGATGGTTCACTGGCAGGCAAAAGTGCTGTCAGCATTGGCTGTGATACTGTTTCTCGTCTTTCAAATCCACACAGTACACTCAATCACGGAAGCCACATTGGACAACTGTGAAGGTACGTTTGTCTTGTCTGCTGGTTTGACCCGGGGAACCATCCCATGAGGCAAAAATGCGTGAGAATACATGTTTAGGTCTACAGTTTGTAACTTTGTCTGTTGTATATATATAATATACTGCTAAAGCAGTATGAGCAGTGTGTGATGTTTCAAAGAAACCAATTAGTTATAGTAAATAATAATGTTGTGTTAACCCAATCAGCTAGAAGTTGGGCCTCATTGAACTTTAGGGCCCCCGGGCCCCAATAGGACTAATAATAATAATTTGCTTCATATTCAATTGATTCCATGAAATTTAAAGGATGCCTATGTTCCAGGCATACCAGGCTTCTTTTTTTTTCCTGGGGGGGGGGGGGGAACGGCTATGTTCATTTGATCTACATTTTGTGATACATTGATTTTATTAGATTTATTCGGATGGTAACGGTGTGCAGGTGAAATACAGAAAAATAATAAAAAACCGTGAAGATATACATATGTTACCCTGCAGGGATGACCCTTGAAAGTCCATGCAAAGACCTATTTCCAAAGGGGTCCCTTTTAAATAGCTTCTGCCAAAGGTCAAGGAATAAGAACAGGTAGGTTGTGTAAATATATAAATAATTTGAAATGATAATTAAATTGTAGAAACATAAAACATAAGTACCAAGGTAATATCATCAACTTGTTAATAAAATGTGAAACCACATGGACACTAGAAACTTTAGAAATAACATAAAACACATTCATCAACTAAAAATTTGTGGGGAAAAAATGCATTTTAAAAGCACAAAAAGACACTTCATGTGGTGGAGTTGAGCTCCCCAAAAGTCAAAATGGTAATCTAATATTATTTTGGTCTGGATGAGTCTTGATACAGAAAACTGAATCTGTGTAGCCCTGTGTCCCCACAGCAAGCCGTTAAGGCCAGCTGTTCTGGTTTCTATGTTTCACCAGAATCGACCAAATGGAAACAGCAACATATTTATAACATCTTATGCTTGTGAAGAAGCAAAATACATTGTTAAATTATGTGTTAGTTCAAATGGGTTAGCTTTGTTATAGGAATCGTACTGTATACGTTTTGAATGATTTGGGTCAGCAGTGGGGTAATGTGTCACAAGTCGGGGACAAAGTGGTTGCGGGACAAGACAACATGTGGGTACTAAATGACTGGATACCCATTTTCTAACAGCCACATAGCAGGACAGTTTAAGCATAACACACTGTCAGGTCAAGACTTTGGCCCACCCAGTATACTGACCATGCTGACTTTTGCCATTTTGCATGTGTGCACTTTGGACCCAGAATCAAATTATATTAACCACTGTAGTAAATATGTGCCATCTTTCAAATAAATAAATAAATGTAACTACTGTTTTGTGTTTTATCATGTATCTCTAATATTTTTGAAGGGCTAATGAATGACCAAATGGTCTTTAATGATATACTTAATTCCCTATTTTGCACCTTTCAAAATAATTACAATTGCCAAAGTTTACTGATAAGAATTATAGAAGTTTGGGAACTCACATTAGACAAACATGAATTTGTTGGAGTAATGTTAATGGATGTTTCAAAAGCTTTTGATTGTCTTCCCAAGGATTTACTTATTCAACAAGTCAAAACATACAGCTTGTCACAAAATGTTTCCAGCTTACTTCACAGTTACCCAACTGACAGAAAACAAAGGGTCAAATATCAAGAAATAGCTCTTCCTTTTGTGAAAAGTGATTTTATATGATCGTACCTAAGCCTATTACTAGGGCTAAGAAACCATCCCTGTATTTAAACAGACTATGTAAACTCTCTAGATATGGAAGTCCATAGAATTTTATCTCATGACAGCCCACCATTTTTGAATAGCATATATGTGAAAAGGGAAACTAGATACAACTTACGTAATAACGGAAAAGTCAGCAGCCTGCTTACAATACCATGGCATATGGCAACAACTGGCTTAGGTATCAAGGGGCTAAACTATAGAACAATTTGCCTGCGCATGTTAAGGAATCAACAAACTTAAGTCAGTTTAGGAAACTAATACAAGCATGGCTTGGCTCGCACTACTTCTGTTCTGTCTGTGTTTCGCGTAAAACTAGGGGTGAAGCTGTCTCCTGATCAGCACAGCCCCTGATTTTTTAGTCATCTCATGCAGACCCTTAGTTAGAATTTGATAGGGGCAATATCGATCATTTAAAAAGGGCACTAGTCTAGCAGAATATATGTGAAAAGGGCTCTTTTTAGCTTAAAACTCGCTGAAAAAGGGCACCTATGCCTGAAGCCTACAGGTGTGTAACTACAAATAGTATAAATCGTATGGTGCTATTCCTACTTCTGATTATTCATTTGGTAGAATGTAACAACTGGCTCTGTTTTTTTGAGAGGTTTGAGTGCAAAAATTTATTAAAAATATGGTACAATACCATATATCCTTCAATTCAGCTAATAAATAGCGGCAGGGTGCTGGAGAATTTTCGGAAGGGGTGAAGGGGTGCTACTGAACAGGGAAGGGGTGGGCCGCCCCTCTGAAATGGTGTAGAAAGGGGTCTGTCATGATTGCCTGGATGTAAATATGTTTTCATATGTGAGGTCATTGTACATATTATGCCCATCTTTTATCTTTCTATATCACAGTTGAATAATAGTGCTTCGGTGCTAACGTTTTATATTATTGTACTGCTTGATTTTAAAGATTATTGTTATTATTATTATTATTATTATTATTATTAATTATTATTACTCTCTCTGTATATAATCCCTGTTATATAATGTGAAGTTTGGATGTTGATAGTCATTGAATCAATCTTTATAGTCTATTAATTAATATCTGTATTGAATTATATGCAGGTTGGTAGGCAAAAGCATAAAATGTTTGGTTCTGATGACTTCCATTTGTTGTATACCCATTGAATGTGTTACAGTTACTTTAACGCAGACTTTCAAAATGAAGCTCCTGGTGCTGTAAATTGATACCAGGCATAACAATGAAAATTTATGAACAGGCATGTGAAAAGTAAGCAAAAGTTAATAAAGCAACTTTTGTTTTCAAAATTACTTACTTCAGCAATTTTCATTTTTGAAAGTGCTTTAGTCAGAGGTTCTGTCATTTGCATTTACTACTCTTATGTTTATAATTTAAATTTACATTTAAAAAAGGCTACCTTTATCATACTCTCCATTAAAACAACCATAAACAAGGAGCCAAAGGTTTCAATAACAAAATTTTGTCACAGTTCTGAATAGAATTCTGGTGAATGGGGAATATTGAAGTAAATTCCAAAACACTTCTCTCACATGCCTGTATAAATTAATCCTATTTGATATCATCAGCAGGTCACAATTCGAAGCGTAACTTTAACTTGTCCACAGAACAAGTGACCTGTGAAAGTTCCTTCTCCCAATAAAGACTTGTCATGCTTCAGACAATAGGATCATGTAAATGCTCATGTTGAGACACAGTCCGTGGATAATGAATCTGTCATACTAAAGAAATGATTCATGAATCTGTCATGCTAAAGAAATGATTCACTGTTATTTTTTCAGTGTGTGTCAAATTTATGACCAAATTCATTGAGGGGCTGGACAGGGACAGCAAAGGTGATCCAAAGAAAATCCAAGAAAAGTTTAAAGAAGCATGCAAGAATACAAAGGATGGAAATGAGAATAGATTTGTAAGTATTATACACATCAGTTGCATTTCACTGCTTGGCAGACCTACAGTGATATATGATCGTACCTTCTATCAGCTGAAAAAAAGTCTCTTGTTGTGAGTGGTCTTTGATTATAAGTGAATCAAACTGTACAAGAAATGGAGTCAGTGTGTCTGTAAAGCTTGTACAGTCTTTGTGAGGAAACACAACCAAGAAATATGGTGGCAATCTTTAGAAGTTAACATGCATATTCACGGCAGTTTGAAAATTATGGTTTAGATTACAGGAGCTGCATTCATATCTTGATTTACCAGTGTCACATGAAACATCATCTGTTTTGAAAGCTCTGAAGCATTTCCATCGGTCTTTGGTTCAATGTTTGATATATATGATTAGTATTGCTGATAATAAAGTTCATATTTAGGTGCACAGCCTTTTCCTGCAACTCCAAAATGAAATATTCCTTGTATTGGTAGAATCAACTGGCATTAACAGTATTACTGTTTGACAGTCAACAAAATATATTGACACATGGCCAGCTGGAACTGTCTGATTGATTGACTTTCTATTTATCTAGACCTTATGTTGCATATTTATATAATAAACTTTGTATGAGAAGTTATATATAATTTGTGAATTAACTTCTCCTCAGAATGGCTGCTTTTGACCTTTTTACCACTGCTGACTCGTCATCAATGAACAAAAGGAAAATTATTGTTCTCAATGTTGATAGATTGAACAATGGTATTAAAAGACCTTGGGATACTGTACGGTATGTCCTTGATGCTTAAAAGGCTAAAATAATGAATTCCCTTTTTTCAGAATGGACAACAAAAGAATTGCTGGTAAAAATGAAATTGCAGAAGCATTTAATTCTATCTTTGCGTATATCAGCCATACTCTTGTGGATCAGATTAGCGATAATAATTGATCATCTTTTTGTACCTACCTCACCCAACATATCAAACACAATTTTTATTTTTGCCAATGTCTCACCTGACAGTATTGATAATTTTCTTAACTTAAATGCCAAAACCAATACTGGGCATGATGGACTGTCAGTTAAGTTTACAGGTGCAACAGTCTCCATCTCTAAACTTTAATCTGGCATTATATTCAGTCTCACAATGCCAGGACATGTATATTCCTGGATCAGGTGAAAATTGCCAAAGCCTTGCTTCTTTTCAAAAAAGAAGATAGGTCATTAACAAAAATTAATACATTATAGACCTCTATTTCTTCTTCCTGTCGTCTCAAAAATATGTGAAAAGGTTGTTTATAACAAAGTTGATGACTTTTTTATTTCAAGGATGATGTTTTGTAAGAGTCTGCAAGGTTTCAAAAAGATGCACTCAATAGACACTGCCGCTTTAGAGTGATAACATATCCTCAAAGTTCTAGATTCTGGTGAATTCCATTAAACAATATTCTTGGACCTTTCAAAGGCATTTGACACTTTTAAACCACAATATTCTCTTTTGCAAGCTTGACTATTGTGCTATCAGACGTATTCCTTGAAGCTGTTGTAAAATTATCTTACAAGCAGAATACAATATTTGCAATAAGATAATACTTCCTCCAAACATTTACTCAATGTTACTGCTGGTGTCCCCCAAGGTTCCATTTTAAGACCATTAATTTTTATTATGAATATCATGATAAATGACATGCATATTGCATCTTCCAAAATCAAGTGTGTATTCTATGCAGATGACACAATTCATGTTAACTCTGCCTGGTCCTTTAATATTTGAACAAGTGATGGCAATGACACTGTATCCTTTGATATTAATTCTGAACTTAACAAAGTTTATAATTGGCCGACAGCCAACACATTATTGACATTGATAAGACAAAGTATATTAAATCTTTCATCTCTGCAAGAGAAAAGAAGCTTTACTCTTTACCTTCAAATGAAAAACATGGAAATTGTCCAAACCAAAGTGACAGCTTATTGGGTCTGCACATACTTGTGCAGGAAAATTTAAATAGGAATTCTTGCGTGAACAAAATCGGTAACAAACTTTCAAGAGCTGTCAGCAGTATGAAGAGAATTCAAACTTATTGTCCCAAAATGTTCAATTGATGATGTGTAATTCTATGTTTCTGCTTCATGTAAATTATTACATTCTTGCTTGGGGTTTCACCTGTGATAGGATATTTAAGCTTCCAAAAAAGTAATACACCTCTTCTGTAATGCTAGCTTAATTCTCATACTGATTCTCTGTTCAAAGCATTAAACATTCTAAAGCTTCAAGATATTTGAAAGCATACAGTTCTTAAAATTTTGCTTGAAATATTCAAAAGGTGAACTCCCCTTCTAGTTTACCATACTTTTTCAGCCACATCATTTGACAGAATAATCCTTGCCATAAGTATGCTGCATATAATCCCATTCCCCAAAGAAATAAAACTAGGCTGTGTGTCAGGTACTTCATGCCATCTTTGTTCAAAAATGTCCCAACGTGTGTCAAAACAAAAATATAACAAGGCAGCATAGAGTATCAGAACAACTTTAGTACTCCAAACAGTATTTTATCAATCAATATGTAGAAGGATACACACTGAAAAATTGTTCCATTTATAATAATATACATATTTATATGTACTGCATATTCTGTGTAATGAAACAGTTTCCTTTTAAGTTTGCTTTGAAATTTAATGTATATTTGTCGTGTCTCTTTTATCAAACACTTTATGTCATTATTGTTTTGTATCAATGCTGATTTACAGGTGGTATTGTATTTTCAGGTGGCTCTGGTGATAGTGGATAACATCTCCTTAGCTGGGGTCATCCTATAATTAACATTCATGCTATGTGATGTGATGCATTTCTGTTCTGGCTCTGCTGACCACGGGTCACAGAGCTTATGCGATCACTCATGTCTGTCTGTCCATCCATCATTTCATAAACTTTTTGCTTGTGAGTGCGATACCATCCCCAGTTTTCAAGATAGCCCCACATAACTTCCAGGGCTTATCAAATGTGTGAAAATCTAAGATGAGTTCCATATTGGTGGCGTCACCTATAGTATTATGGAAATCTAGGTTGAATTCGATATTGGTGGTGTCACCTATAGTATTACCTAATATTTGGGTCAAAATGCGAAAATCTTATGACTGCTCTAGCATCCTTATTGGTTGATAGATCTACATGATATTTAGTGGGATTATGGAGAAGGTCAAAATCTTAGTTGTTTTTGATACTTGTGGCACCACCTATAATTTGATGGAAATCATGACCCAAAATGTGTATAAAGATATAACATTCCATATCTCAACAAGTAACTGAATTATACTTGCCAAATTTATACGATACATGGATCATGCTATGTTTTAGTATTTTATATAATATCAATGTCCCTGACCTATTTTTGTTAGATCAGCATGCCTGTAATGTTGAAAGAACAGATTTTGTAATGGCAGGGTGTAGCTTTCACATCAGTTGCAAAGGAAATTTAGTCTCCATACCAAAATTGCACTTGATTATATTGCAGATAAAACTACTGGTGACCTACTTTTTGGGTCACCTTGACCCAATGATTGTGGACTTTGACATTTGTACAAGTTTATTGTTTTCCTTCAATAACTTGAAAAGTTATTACCCGATTTGAACAGACCATGCATAGAAAGCTGGATGCAGGGCACACATTTTGAACATTAACAATTTTTAAATCTGAGTTGAAGGTCAAGCAAAATTGGCCAGTTGAAATATAGGGGTCATGTTGTGAATGCTTTGCACCCTGCAGTTTTTTTAGTATAGCTCATATAACTTTGAGAAGTGTATGGAAATTTATGTTGATATCAATGCTGGTGATGTCACCTATAGTATTATGTAATATATGGTCAAAATGTGAATTTTCATGAAATTTAATGGGATTGTAGAAGAGGTCAGAATCTGGGATGCTTATGATACTGTTGGCACCACCTATACTGTGACAGAAGTTATGATTGAAAATATCTTGAAATTTACAAAATTTTGTTACTCAGAAATGATTGAATTAGAGATGCCAAATAGACCATGTCAGAAATGAGTTTCACCACCAGATGGCTCTGGGGTACTATACACCCTAGCCTGACAGAGTGCCCACTAGCTAAGCATGGCAGAGTATGGGAGGTGGACAGTCTTTGAGTTGAAACAGGAACTAATCAAGAGAGGAGCACCAATTAAAGGCAAAAAGTGTGATTTAGTAGAAAGGTAAGTACTTGCTGATCAGTTTCATATATTATCTTACAGGAATTTATCCCAAGATTACAAGTTTAGTCACTTGACTCCAATGGGTTGAACCAGCAGTTTACATCACTGGTCATATATTGCTGTGTGTGTGTTGTCTCTTGGCCACACACAATTCTGTGACAAGTCAAATTATGAGACTGTGATTGAAAGTATAATTAATGTTCCATAAAGAGAGACTTTCATAGCCATACATACATTATTTTGCATGTGGAATACCCTGGTCAAAGTGCACATAAGCCACCAGTAGCCTGACCGGAGCCAAGCCTCTGGGGCCCAGCCAGTAGCTTGTATATTGGGTCACTCCAGGGGATTAGCAAGGTGTTAATGCTGCTGTTGTCTCGTTCCTCTGGGGAGAGTGCTTTATGGGTGTGCTGTGTATACAAGACACTTGTTGGTAATGTGTTTGTCCAGAATAACAATGAGGTAAAAACACTGCATACTCAAAGGCAAAGATGAAAAACTGAACAAGAAAAGGAAAAGTAACTTTGGGATGGGACATGCGCATTGGCGGTATGTTTTGTGTGCTTTCAGTTATGGTTTTGAATCCTTGGTCGGGCCATTGAGGAAGGGGTGTTTCTTTTTTCAGACTGAGTATAGGTTCAGAATGAAAATTGTTATTTCTGTCATATGCGTCAAGTCTGAAAAAAAGTGCAAGACTAAATATGTGTCCTGTCAACTGAACTGTATGAGGTAATGAAGGGCAGCCAAGCTGTTCAAATGTAAGGAAAAAGGTAAACTTTCAAACTGGAGGGGACATAAAGTTACTTTTCCTTTTCTTGTTTAGTTTTTCATCTTTGCCTTTGAGTATGCAGTGTTTTTACCTCATTGTAATTCTGGACAAACACATTACCAACAAGTGTCTTGTATACACAGCACACCAATAAAGCACACTCCCCAGAGGAACTAGACAACAGCAGCATTAACACCTTGCTTATCCCCTGGAGTGACCCAATATACAAGCTACTGGCTGGGCCCCAGAGGCTTGGCTCAGGTCAGGCTACTGGTGGCCTATGTGCACTTTGACCAGGGTATTCCACATTCAAAATAATGTATGTATGGCTATGAAAGTCTCTCTTTATGGAACATTAATTATACTTTTAATCACAGTCTCATAATTTGACTTGTCACAGAATTGTGTGTGGCCAAGAGACAACACACACACAGCAATATATGACCAGTGATGTAAACTGCTGGTTCAACCCATTGGAGTCAAGTGACTAAACTTGTAATCTTGGGATAAATTCCTGTAAGATAATATATGAAACTGATCAGCAAGTACTTACCTTTCTACTAAATCACACTTTTTGCCTTTAATTGGTGCTCCTCTCTTGATTAGTTCCTGTTTCAACTCAAAGACTCTCCACCTCCCATACTCTGCCATGCTTAGCTAGTGGGCACTCAGTCAAGCTAGGGTGGATAGTACCCCAGAGCCATCTGGTGGTGAAATTTCTGACATGGTCTATTGATAGGATATATCAACCATGTCCAATGCTAAAATGTTATGTAAGGTCAGTGATCTTGACCTATTTTTGTTAGGTCACCAGACCTGTTAATTTGGAAGAGGTGATTTTGTAAAGGCAGGGTGTAGCAATGGCAAAGAGAATTGAGCCTGCACATCAAAATTGCACTTGAATACATTGTATATAAAACTCAACTTGGTAACCTATTTTGTGGGTCACCTTGACACAATGATTGTGTGACCTTGACCTATTTTTTAAGGCCATTAAGCCCTTAAGAAAAGGGCATGTAATTCAATATCTTGATAAATAATAAGGCAAATGATGCTTAAATATACCACAAATGTGTATGTGAAAGTTTGATATTGCATAATATATGTGATGTTGACTAATTTTTACCTCAGCTGACTTGTCAGTCAGCTGAGGTTTTTTGAGGGTCCGTCGTCCGTCCGTCCGTCGTCCGTCCGTCGTCCACAATTCACCTTTTCGACTTCTTCTCAAAAACCTTCAGCCAGATTCACTTCAAACTTGGTGGAGATGTGCCGTGGGTGGGTCTCTACCAAGTTTGTTCAAATGGTCAAGGTCCAGTGATTTTTGGATTTTTAATGATTTTTTTGGTTCTTTTTTGGGTGAAATCTTAAAAAATCTTCTTCTCCGAAACCGCTTACCCAATTGCTTTGATATCACACAGGAACACTCCCTGGGACTCCTAGTTCTTAATTTGTTCACCTGGTGGCGCTGCAATTTTTTCCTAATTTTTTATGAATTTTTGTGTGTTGTAGCTATTTTCGACTTCTTCTCCAGAACTGTCACTCAGATTAAGCTGAAACATCGTGGATGTGTTCCTTGTAGAACGGTCAAACAAAGTTGTACACTATGTGGGAATGCTGCGGATTCCTGATTTTTAACGATTTTATCAATTCGGGTACTTGTCGGTCAATGCAGTTTTCCTATTGATTACTATGGAAGTCGATGGGCATTCTAATGCTAATTCACATTTTCGACTTCTTCTCCAAAACCGTCATCCAGATTAACTTCAAACTTGGTGGCAATGTACCTTGGGTGGGTTTCTACCAATTTTATTCAAATGTTCATGCTCCAGTGATTTTTTGATTTTTAATGAATTTTGTTGTTGGTTTTTTTTGGACAAATCTTAAAAGATCTTGTAAGTCAATGGGCATTCTCATGCGAATTCACAGGACAACTGACACGAAATTTACTGTTTACTTGATAACTTGAGATCTGTTTTGAGTTAGCTACACATGTTAATTATTCTGTATGAAGGTCATGCTGAGACAGTACATGAATGACCTTGACCTCGTTTGTGGGGTCACAGTGCAACATACATGAATTTTACTCTTCATTATAACTTGAGAACTACTTGAACTTTGATGTTGCACATGTAAGTGTTCTTCTATAAAGGTCAGACTTACTCAGAACATGGTGTCCTTGATCCTTTCCCAAGGTCATAGAGCTGCAAGCGTGATGAATGTCAAGATCAGCTGAGGCACGGGCTGTTCACACAGCCCTCTTGTTAAAATCATTTTAGCGGGTCCAGTATTCTCAGAGGGTATAAAGTTTCAGTAAATATATTGACTCAACATTAAGGGTTCTCTTTCTTTAAGGATTTTGGAGGGGTCTGTTCATGTGCCATTTAGGTATAAATTTGGAAGTCACTGGTTAATTTTTGTGCATCATATATGCATGTTCACATTTGGGCTTAAAGGGAAACTACTTGACCTAATTTTCAAAGTCACAGGTTCACTTTGTAAAATTGTTTCCTGAGCAATATCTATTGAAGAACTTAACAAAAGTTGATGAAACTTGGTAGGATTACGTATCTGGATGATCTTGAGCTGATTCTTAAGGTCAAAGGGTCACTTACATGGGTCTGGTTTCCATGCAATGATGATGCTGGTTATCTCCTTCAGAACAGGGTCACTAACGTGGGTCTGGTTTCCATGCAATGATGATACTGGTTATCTCCTTCAGAACAGGGTCACTAACGTGGGTCTGGTTTCCATGCAATGATGATGCTGGTTATCTCCTTCAGAACAGGGTCACTAACGTGGGTCTGGTTTCCATGCAATGATGATGCTGGTTATCTCCTTCAGAACAGGGTCACTAACGTGGGTCTGGTTTCCATGCAATGATGATGCTGGTTATCTCCTTCAGAACAGGGTCACTAACGTGGGTCTGGTTTCCATGCAATGATGATGCTGGTTATCTCCTTCAGAACAGGGTCACTAACGTGGGTCTGGTTTCCATGCAATGATGATACTGGTCATCTCCTTCGGAAGTAATATTCTCCACCAGTAAAAAATTTAATTTTGTCTTGCAAATCAGTAACTTCTCATTATTTTATTAAGTGTCCACCTCATGGGGGGACCGTTTCTGTTTTTGGGTTGGTTATCTTTCCATCCATTTGAAAGTCCATCTGCATACGCACATTCTCATTACCACATTATCTGCAGAATGCCTCCATGTATTTTGCTCAAATTTGGCTATATGTTTATCTTACCTTGCAAGATGAACGGATTAGATTTTGGTGTCACCATGACCTAATTTGAACAAATGGCAGTATTTTTTCCTGGCTGGCCCTTCAATCAACGCTCTGCGTTGAAGGTATGTCTAGTTTGGTTTCTATGTTCTTACCATCTTCATTCAGGTTTTGTCAATATGAACAGACTGTTGGGGGATGACTTGTATCTGTTAAAGTGTCATAACTACTTTGATGATTCAAGCACATGGTTGGTTGATGAATTGTTCTAGTGTCAGATGATTATGTGGTGGACTTTTCTTGTTTTACATGACTGCATGTCTGCTTGTAGTGCTACATGATTGGAGGACTGGAAACCTCAGCCACTGCCATTCTAGGAGAGATGTCAAAGCCAGTCAGTTGGGGAATGCCAGGAGACAAAGTGTGCATGAAGCTGTGGCGGAAGGACAACCAGATTTGTGATCTACGATATGGTGAGTTGAACCAGCAGCAAGTGGGATGAGTGGTTGTCCTCACATGCGGCACGTTTTACTTTCACAAGAAACATACTGGGTTTGACCTAATACTTTTTTTTTTTTTAGTTTAGTTTTTGGGTTTTTAAAGTTTTTTTCTTGTCATGGTACACAGAGAATAAGAAATACCAAAAGCAGAAAAGTTTTGACCTACTAGATGATAAAATTATAAATTCTAATTCTCCTTTCAGTTTCATTCTAAACAGCAAATCAAATCTTTCAATTGTATGTTAATTTGTTGTACAGAGAAGAAACTGGATCTGGCTAAGATCAACCTGAAGAAGCTGAAGGTCAGAGAGCTGAAGAACCTGCTGTCCAGCTGGGATGAACAGTGTAAGGGCTGCACAGAGAAGTCTGAGTATGTACGCCTAGTAGAAGAACTCATGCCAAAATATGACCCAGAGGCTGCCGCAAAGAGAGCTGAGGCCAAGAAAACAGAGTTATAATAGAAAAATTAGGCTTAGGTGATTTTTATACACATGTTAAGAGCCCTGCCAAACACAGGATGACCGTGTATTTTCAGAGTGTAGAAACAGGTGTGATGGTTGAGTTGCAAATGTACATGGATAACCTTGTTATAATTGTATTATGTATGTGAATTAGAAGACTGTGATGACAGTTTTTCATCATAATTTGGAAGTGGTTTTCCTGTGCTTGGCAGAGTTGAGGAGATGTAAGGTAATGTCAGAAATGAGCATCAACTTTAGTCTAGCACACATCAGGGCAGGCAAGTGATTGGCTGGTACTCTAGATATTGTGTTCCAGGATGTAAACGTGGAGGTTTCACCCCAAAAGTTAATGACATATTGAGGCAAGAAAATAACTGCCAGTTTTTGTACTGTTGTCTAACCTCAGACTTTTGTGAATACAGATCTGAAGAATATCATAAATGTAATTAACAAGGTCAGATTGAAAGTGAGACAAACATACATATAGATACATGTGTATCAAACCTGTGCATATCTTTTGTGGGTACCAATAACAGTTGGAAGCTGGGTGGAAAGGGATTTTGCCATATAAAACAACAGAGATAAATCTTGACTCACACACTGAAGGTTCACAAGATGAATGTAGACATTGTGACATAGATGGAGACAAGTGAATAGTAAGCTTGGTTGGAAGTCACTAAAAAACTGAAGGAACCCTTCATTTAATTCATTTGGTTTTTAAGGGGGAATTGGTTCTTAGTTTTTATACAGTTTTTCCATAGTATATCTTAATATGGTACTGCAGTTTGACTGCCAGATAGGCCTTTCTTTCACTGCTAGAACACAGGACAGAAAGAGTGTCTTAAACTGTCACACAGATACCTAATTTCAGCAGGCAAATAAGTGAGAATAAAGGTAGATGCCGAGTAAGTCTGTTCACCATGCAAGTTAGAGTTAACCCTTGACATCTCATGTAATTTAACCTCAGTCACTGGAATGGCCAGTGTGTAAAAACCACACAATTAAACTGGTGTATTCCTGCTGTTTTAGTACAGCAGTGACCCTGCAGCACAGAATTTAGAGTCTTCAGGGGTTTTTTTGCCCTCAAAAATTTGCGGGCTGTTATGGGTTCTGGAAGAAATGAGTTATGGGTCGATTTTAATTTGGGTGCCTGTATCATTCATTACTTAAGATTTAAAATGAGTTGTTGCCCTTGCACACCTTCACTGCACCCAAAATAACTTAGAGGCAAGTTGTTGGTGCCTCACCTGAACATCAAATTTTGTAATTAACTTGATTGTACAGGTCAACTGAAAGTTCACTGGGGATGTTTTAGCAGGGCTCTTCGCAGCTCACTCACAATCTTCTCAATACAATCATCTATCGTTCATTACTGGCAGTGGTCAGTAACTTGTGCAAATATTTCTTGCTTCCCATTTGTAAACCTGTATCATTCCATGCTGGAAGTGGGGAGGGTAGTTGAGGGCAGTATTCATATTGTGTGTAACTGTAAGCACAAAATGTGTGTGTGGACCTCCTGTTTCTATAGTTAACCCTTTCCTCCTTGAATTGACCCTTCAGTCAACAACTTTCCTTGGCATGAGTTGGGCACTAAATGCCCAACTCATGCCAAGGAAAGTTGTTGACCTGGGGCATGTGATCTTGATAGCGCGCATCTACAATTCTCAGTCAAAATTGCTTTTCATTTCTGTTGAAATTAGTTGAAAACACTGAAGCAGACGACATTTGACCATCTGCTTGTTTTGGCCGGTTTCAGGGGGAAAGGGTTAACTATTTCTCATCAATGGTTTATCTGTATAAATGTGTTGCATGTGTTTTTTTTTCTTGGATTAGAGTGTCACAGGTAACAATATGTGTACATGGTTTGCAATTCAAGAAAATATAGATTATTGAAGTTGATAAATGATTCAATGACTTGAACAATATGCAGAACACGGACTGTCACTAGATGGCAGCATGTGTTGGCTGGTTTCAAAATAAATCCAGATGTAAGTAAATATGCAGTGATAATTGCAACTCATAAAGTGGTGTAACACTCTATCTTATGTCTCTAGAATGTCTTCAAGGGGGTGAAACTGTACGTTTGCCAGTAACAGCACGTTTACAATTTGGTGTGATTTCTATTACAGGGGACAATTTAAATAACCTGAAAAAGGTAGTGGTCAGCGAGACGTTTACATGTCCTTTGCCTAAACAACTATGTTGAGGTCATCCATTTTCACTTCATTCACCCATGTAAATATGTTGTTCACATCATTTATACATGGCAATATATAAGCATAAAATTTCATCATTTTCATTGAAACCTTGTGTGGGTGTTGCCTTGATACTGTTCATTTAGTTATTTTGAGAGCAAGTTTGTGCAAACAATTACTGAAACTTCATGATATCTGTGTACTTAATTTTCAAGCCACAGTATAGAAACCAGCATTAGTCTAAAGTCAGAATAGTAAACATCATTTCAAGTTTATATCACTAGAACAACTGAATTACATGAGTACATGTATGTTTTCAGGCCAGAAAAAATGTGTTGTCCCAGATAATATTGAATAGATGCATCAGTTTGTTTCAGGTCATGCATGAAAACAGAGTGGCATTGTGTTTTAAGCTTTGCAAAGGTTCTGTCTTGTTAGAAAGTAATCTTGTCAACAACTCTGTGCATATTTACAATTATCACAGGGGACAATATGACTCTATCACAAATACAGTAAAACCTCTCTAACCGAACACCTCTGTATACCGAACACTTCTCTATACTGAACACCATTTCTCGGTCCCAAATATATACTTTCAATGCTATCAAACCTCCCTATGTCAAACACCTCACTATACTGAACACTTTTTTCTGGTCCCAAGGGTGTTCGGTATAGGGAGGTTTCACTGTATACTGATATTTAATGTAATGATCACTTTGAAATATAGGTTTTTTTTGGGGTTTTTTTTTTTCGGATTGTTTCTCCTATATCAAACATTTATCTTCTAGACATATTTAAATAATTTCTATATAAAACAATAGTTTTGTGTAGTTTGCATAAACATACAAATGTTATGAAAAACCAAGCAAGGCTAGTGATGACAATAATGTATTGGAGCGCTGTAATCGTGGGTTGTGTCACATTTATATGACGGTCATGCTAATGTGTGGAAAATAAGTGTATGCATCTTTTTTTTTTTTTTTTTGACAAGTGAATGTATCTTTGAATCTATAATTTTTTAACCTCAGGCAATGTAAGTTTCCTTGCTTCACATTTTTGGTGCTTAATCTGAAAGTACTACCAAGGTCTGGAAATGTTATGTTTTATTGACCCCTTCAAATGCTTTTCTAAGTGTATATTTTACTTTTGGGCTCAGTTTTCTCAAAAGTTTTTTAGAACTCAATATTTTTTATTAAAATCCAAAAATAGAATTTTTCAAAGTCATCAACTTTTGAAAAAACATGAAATTTTATGAAAAATATAGTTGTTTGGATTTAAAAGAAAAGTAAGATTTAGTACACTATATTTGAGTGTTGTCAGGAAACAGTTTCATTTTTAAGGTGACTAGTCATTTTCTACAAACTTACAGTTTGAGGATGTTCTCTTCTCATATTTGCCTAATTCAATGTATATCCCATACTTTACTTGATCATACATACAACTTAAACATTTCAGTTCAGATCACATTTTTAATGTATGACGCATACATTATTATGTTGTACTATCACTGGCACCTTGGGATCCTGAACCGCAAGTGCTGTTCATCAGCAAACAATACCAAGGATATAGATTATATTAAGTTATTTCATGGGTCTAACGAGTGTCTTGAATGAGAGTTTTGTTCTGGTTAATTGATATAATTGTAGACTGAACATTTCATGTTGAATTTCTTTGCATTGATTCAGGCATACTTTCAAATCAACTCTGTCTTTGGATGTACCCAAATGCATTTTTCATATCTAAGAAATAAATTTACCAATATTGTAAGAAATATTATTTTGTTTATTTATTTGTATTTATCTATTATTTTTATTTGGTATGTCCATATGTAACTTGTATCTCAATAAAAGACAGCAATGCCAGTTTTGTCTGCATTACAAGTACTTGCAGCATGCGACATGGGTACACCTTATTTAGGGAACAGGTGATATCATCTGCTTGGTATAAGTGCATGAAGTGTTCCTTGAATTCAAGAGTCTTGTTCCCCTCATTCTGCCTTGTTTTGTTTTGGTTTTCACACTTTTCCCTATCCTTCAGTTCAGTGTGTCTCAGAACAAATCTCTATAGGCGCAAGTTCTGATAACAGCAATTGACAAAGCGCCTAGTATCAGCTCCTATTACAGATATATAAAATCAAGTGCTCAGTGCAAAGTTGGTCAAAGGTGTAGTCTTTTGTATACTAAAATCAACACTATACATTACATTGCTGTCTTTCCACAATAAATTTGATTTCCTTTGAAAGTTTTTTTATAGTTTCAACATTTAAATCCCCATCCAGGAGATTGTTATGCAGCTCATTCACTCTTGATGCAAAATATTATTTTCCAAGTGTCTCGTCGATGGTTTACTTACATATATGGCATCAATATTGACTTCTTAATGTAGACTGATGCAGAAGAGGACCCTCAGTGACAGTTGCCTCATAGATGCCGTATATAATATTAAATGTTTCTTCATATCACCTCTGTATCTTCTACTTGACAATGTTTGCAGGTGAAGCTTGCTCAACTGTTCCACATAAATTACGTTTGAAAAACAAGACCCGAGTTTTTGTAGCTCTTTTTACATTTCTCTGCTTGTGTAGCTTTCTAAGTTGTGCATTCCAGGTTGCATTTGCTGTATTCCAAATGTGGTTCCACTGATGCTTTATACAAATAATAAAAAAGTTTTCTTGTCCAGATAATCCAGTTCAATACATTAATTTCACAATTGAAATTTCATCTATTTTACCTTACAATACTTTTAAAGGAGAGTTTATGGTGTATAAAAATTCTTTTGTCTTTTTCCCTCGTCAGAAACTTGGGAGTGTAGCACCATCCGTTGTTTTTTTCACTTTGGTCCATCTGTATTCTTAATTTGTATTTTACATTTCTCTGAAAGAAATTTAAACAGTAAGTTATGTTTTCACAATCTGTGATAGTATCTACCTATGTATTGATGTAGCTAACAGAGTATTGCTCCCAAAACAAGAGCCCTGTGGTATCTCATATAGGTTTTCATGACATCCTTATGCAGTTCCATTCACCATATTGTGCTGTTTACGTTAAAGTCTTGATTCCATACTGTTCAGGAAACTAAAATTCAAGAACGGAAGTTAGCCTTCCTTTGGGTACTTCGCCAAGAGCCTTCATCACAAAATATATTCACACAACTGCCACTATCTAAAATCTCCATCCAGTGCAGTTAGTTGCAGAAATTTAGATTGGCCAGAGATAAAACCATGCTCATTGGATCTTGCATGGGTGGAGTGAAACATCATATTTCACTCCTACCCATCTGAGATTCTATTTATTCCATGTTTAATTGGATATTTACTGCAAAGATTATGTTCTATAGACCTCCTTTCAATGCCGATCAAATGTGCTGTCTTTTTTTTTTTACGATGTCCTTAGTGATACAGCATCACAACTGATATACAATCAGAAATCACTGCACACATTTGATTTCATGCATATTGTTGCACAACATCATAGTTGCTCTTGCATTTTTTGGTTTTAACTTTCCAATATATATATGACTCCCCAACATAGAATAAAATTTTAATTCATGTGTAACTATACATTGAATCGTTCACCAGAAATTCAGAAACTTGACATCAATGCTTAGTTGACTGACAGGCCTGTAACTTCTCAATACATGTCTGTTACCTGTCCGAATAATGGCTGTGATACTTGCTTTTTCCCATGTGGTGGCACTGTGCCATTTCTTGAAATTAAAATTCAGGCGTTCTGCATGATGTTACAGAATTCCCATAGAATCTCAGATGAATTCCATTAACAGTAGCTTCATCACCTGGTGACAACTTTTTTTGACTCTTCCAAAGGGTACATTTTCATCAAGTTTCAGCACTATTTGAGACACCTTTTTAGAGAGAAAATAAAAAACGAAAATGAAAACGCACAGAAGAAATTAATGTCTGGGGTTCCCAGAAGTGCCATTATGCAATTTTGAAGCAACTGGTCACGTGGTTTTGGAGACTCTTTAAGATTACCCCAATATATCTATATATAACACGATGGAGTGACACCATTTGAGCAGACACAGAAGATACCTAAGCGAGGTACACTACCACCAAGTTTGAAGTGAATGTGTGTAACAGTTTTGGAGAAGAAGTAAAAAATGTGAATATAATAATGTCCATTGACTTCCATGTCAATGAATAGGAAACGTTGCTATTCATTGCCATGAATCTCCAAAATTGCTTACCCAGTTGCTTTGATATCATACAGAAACAGTCCTAGGGACTCCAAGTTCTTAATTTGCTCACCAGTTGGCACTGCATTTTTCTATTTTTAATGATTTTTTGTGTGTGTGGTTTTGCTATTTTTTCACTTCTCCAGAACTGTAATTCTGATTAAGCTGAAACTAGGAGGATGTCTGTTTCTTGTGAAAGAGTTAAACAAAGCTGGTGACTAGTGGCACAGCTGTGGACTCCTGATTTTTAACGATTTTTTTTTTCAATTCAAGAAATTATTAGTAAACACATCTTTCCTATTGATTACTATGTGAGTCAATGGGCATTTTAATGCTCAAGATAATGTATTTTTCTCCACCAAGTTACAATACATTCTTTTTAAAGTTCTCTTCAAATATTCTTCAACTTCTCATGATTCAGTGTAATTTATAAAATAGTATATACTTTGTAAAATTTGTTGTCAAATTAATCGGTTTTGAGTTCAGAGTTCAAGTATATTCTCATCATGTGTGAAGAAAATCAAATATGCGGTTCATGAGAAGTTAAAAATAGTGAAAAACAAAAATTCATAAAATGCTACACCACCACCTGTCAGTCAAACAAATAACGTACAGTGGACTCCAAACGTGTGCTTGTGCAATTTCAAAGAAGTTGACCAAAGGCTTTTAGAGAAAATTATTTTTCAGATTTAAAAAAATAAATAAATAAATTTTTAAAAAAATTATGAGAAAGTCACTGGGAGTATGTCCATTTGAAAACACTCAATAAAGATTCACCTAATGTATATCACCAACAAGTTTGAAGGGAATCTGGGTGACATTTTTGAGCTGTAAAAATGTGAATTATCATTACAGTCCCAATTAATTTGCATAGTAATTAAAAGGAATGAATGCATCAACCAACAGCTATGCAAAGTGAAAAAATGAGGGTTCCGCAGTAGCAGAACTCAGGAACTTTATGTTACCCTTCCACAAGGTACGTTCCTGCCAAATTTCCGCACAATCTGCGTAGTGGATTTGGAGATGTCGAAAATCGCTTTCATAAATAAAAATTTGTAAAAAATAAAAAACAAACAAGGGCTGTGACAGCCCTGTGCTCAGCTGACCTTACATGCACAGACTGCAGTGGTCTTGAGAACTATGATATCAAGGTCACCCCTGTTTCAGACCATGATTGGTGTTGTTTACATACAAATCCCCTTGCCGATAATAAAAATATACAGAAATATCACACAACACCACCTGTTGAACGAATTAAGGTCTAGGGGTCCCCAGAAGTGTCCCTATGCAGTTTTGACGCAATCAGCTGGCTGTTTCCGAGGCGAAGATTTTCTAACATTTTGCCGAAAATCAATAACAAAATTTATTAAAAATCCGAAATTACTGGACCGTGACCATTTGAACAAACTTGGCAGAGACCCACCTAAGGTACATCCTCACCAAGTTTCAAGTGAATCTGCGCAATGGTATTAGAGAAGTAAAAAACGTGAATTTCCATTGCAATCCACATTCACTTACATAGTAATCAACAGGAATGCATCCTGCAACCGACCAGCAACTGAATTGAAAAATGCGTTAAAATTCAGGCATCAAGAATATATTCACCTGGTGAACAAACTTGTTTACCCCTCCTACAAGGTATACACTTCCACCACCTTTCAGAATAAGCTGAGTGATGGTTTCAGAGAAGAAGTCGAAAAGGACCTCAACGCAAAAATAGAGGGCTGTGTGAACAGCCCATGCTCAACTGGCCTAAACCTGTGCACAAAATCAAAGCTCTGTGACCTTGGGAATAGAGTCAAGGTCACCTATCTTCAAATGTAACCTTGCCTTATAGAGGACATTAGTCCTGTATAATATGAAAGTCATAGATCAAAAATCTCCTGACACATCATGCAAAAAGCAAATTCCACAACAATAGTCCTGTGGCCTTGGAATTTAGCTCAAGGTCGCCCATTCCAAAATATAAGCTTACCCTTATAGAGGACTATTATCCTGTGTAATATAAATGCTCAAAAGGTTCTTGATATACATGTACTTTGCAGAAAGCAAATTCCACTTTAATGGCTCTGTTAATGCAAAATCACTGAAGCCTGACAAATTGAACAGACGTGGTAGAGACACATCTAAGATACCCTAAGAGCTCCTATGCAATTTCAAAGTAATTGAGCAAGCACTTTTAGATAAGATTATATGTATGTATTTATGTATGTATGTATGCATGCATGTATGTGTGTGTGTATGTATGTATGTTTGTGTATATATATATTTATATATACATATATATATATATATATATATATATATATATATATATATATATATATATATATTGCCCCCCCCCCAAAAAAAAAAGGAAGAAAGGAAAAAAAGACAAGAAAATCGCAAAAATACAAAGTCTTTGGAGCATGGGCATTTGAGTAGCTTTGGCAGAGACCCATCCAAGGTGGATCCCCATCAGGTCTGAAGAGGATCTAGCCAATGTTTTCAGAGAAGTCGAAAATACAAATGTAAACAGACAGTGGCAAGGGACAGACAGACGACTGACCATCCTGTAAGATCAGATGACTCACAATTCAGCTGAGCTAAAAAATACATAGACCCACAGACCTAGCAGACTGGCAAGTCAGCTGAGCCCAAAGGGTCGACTTATTGGTTGTGCTGACATAGAAAGTAATGTCCTCTGTTAATCTTCAAACTATGCGATTTACAGACGATAATAAGCTGCTACACAAACTAGGCTTTAGATGGAAGTATATCCAAAACTTATTGTCTAATTTTCATCCAATAAAAACAAATTAACGAGAACTGCTAGTCACTTATGTGTGAAAACCCGACAGAATGATTTTTTCCATAACTTGATTAATGTGCCAGATTAAAATGTTGAAAAGAAGTTTGTTGGCTATGTTTTTGTATCCAAATGTGAAAACACCAATGAAGTAGCAGTTTTGTAAAATTACATGCAGAAAGTTCAAATAAATCGCCAACATATAATGCATGTAATTACATCACCACTTGTAGGTGCATGCAGATTATACAAGATGCTTGCATGAATACCGCAAAACTCAAGATTCGAAACAACTGTCTGTTTAAAAATCGTTTTTGATTCATTACGTCCTATTCAGCCATTGAAGACTAGCTTTTTGTGACAGAGTAACTTTCAGCACACCAAACGTGGCTTTTTTTTAAGGCGAAATATTTCGTTTCAAATGAAGTCATGTTTTTAACATAGAGAGTATTATTGGTAAGCGTGGATCAATTATCAATCGCCATTAGTATTTGCAAAACATACAGTCAACCTGGATTCCACACACCAATCATTGGAACAACTAGGAGAACTTAGCTTCCAGTCCTCTTGAAAAGCAATGCTCCACTCTTTTCCACCTCCTCCACTAACTGCTGTATTTTATGTTTTTCATCCTTCAATGGTGACTTGTTCAGAACATAATGTTCGACCGTCTCTTTCGTAAAACCCACATTTTTTAATATCTTACTCATGATGAGATTATACGATGTTAGTTGCGGTCTACGAGTAATTATAGCCCTTGAATTCGGCAGCAATTTTCCATTCAGAAATTCTGGGAGATAATCAACGGTCTTGTCCCCATTGTCCAGAATTTAAAAAAAATATTTATTTTGATTCTCTGTGATATATTTCCCCACATCGTTCCAATCGATGCTAGAGTCAAGTAGCAGGAGTTGCCGATAAACATTTTCCTGGGAACTTATTCCATTTAAGTTTAACATGATTCCAATTTCCAGAGGGAAAACTAATTCTATCTTGTTTTCTTGCAATGGCATGTCCAATCGAAGCCAAATTTACGACCGAGGGTTCTCTTCCCGACATTGAACTGGCCCTGTATAAGAATTCGTATTGGATTTTGGCATTGTGGGGGTAGATGTGGACATTTCTTCCAAGGTACATTTGCTGAGGTACTGTGGCAGCGGGGCGTGCGTTGACTGCATGCTTAAATCAGTAAAAGCATCATTAATGTGCACGCTGTATCTACCATCCTAAGGTATGGGCCAAAGCCGAGACAGCTTCTCAGCCAACAATCTCTAACATTGCTGAGCCGAAATAGGAAATGATAACAGATTCTAAAGCTTATGAATGCGCCAATGACCCAAAAATAGGTTATTTATCTTTGTGTCTGCCAAAAGTGTACCATATTACCTATGACCAACACAAATCACTACACTTTCATTTGGGCTCATTATTTCTACCACCAAATGATTTTAATGTAGTTTTGTTAATACTTAAGGGGCATACTTCTACACCACATCGTTGGGTGGATAGACTGAAACTGATTAATATTTTTTCAGTGCCATTTGTAATCAAACTGCAAGAGTAATCATGGAATGTCACATCATCAAAATGAACTTAATTTATTAATGGCGGTTCACAAAATGTACTTTATTAATTTAATACACAAATGTTGCGTTTTGTTAATATAGTGTTATGGGATTCTGTGTTTCCCACTGAAATTACCAAAAGTTAAATGTTTGCAAGTTATGGAATTGTTGGCAATTCGGTGAGTACCTGTATACAAAACACCAGGCCAATTTGATTTGACAAGATCTTCGAACCTTTTCATATTCCGAAACTCTCACCAAATAAAGTATACATTGACGACTCACCTTTCTGGTAAGTAATACCCTGTTCGTCTTCACCTGAAAAAGGCACACCCCCCCCCCCCAGCTCGATAATCACAGTTCGTCAAATCTTATTCTTGTTTCAAAGATCAAAAATTGTTTCGGAGCTTGTGTGGTAGATTTGGTGGGTCAGCACTAAAAGACTGAATTGTACTGAACACTTTATGTCTCGGGGAATGCATAATAATTGCATCATCGTCTCCTTAAATTAGATGGAAGGTTCACCGGGAAACATCTATGTGTAAAAGGGAAGTGTTTCATGTAAAAGTGTTCACAAGACTGCAATGCACACACTGTATTGCTGCTACATACTTGTACAGTAAGGGTTATGAAACTTTTGAACCAGAAGTAAGTTCCAGCTACTACTGTGCATGTAGAGACCAATACAGTGCATGTATTGCAATATTGCATATATTATTATGAAATTGAGAAGGGCTTTGCCCTATGTGAATTCCTTTTGCTAGAAAAGACATGGATAGGACAAACGTACATCACCACTGAAAATCAAGGTGCGTCGTCAATATTTGGAGTACCGGGTTAAAGAAGAACAAGGGACATACCATGCTTCATCATGGCAGTCTTAAAGATTATGGTTACTACATTATATGTAAGTAAATAAAATAAAATAAAATAAAATGTGTGTGATATACGCATTTATCGTTGGTTTGAGATGTATGTCCTTATACTCTACTTAAACTTCATATTCCTTTCAGTTTGAACGTTTGATCAATAAAGAGTCACCAATCTTCTAGCCATATGTCATCACACTTTATGTTTGTCATGCGGTGTAAATTATGAGTATAGTTTAATCAACCTGTTATCATTAGAAACTGTTTTTGCATTCCATGCATTTGTATTTTTACGTTATCAACAATTTGTCGAAGCCTTACTGGCTACGTAATTTTTCCAGTACCAATCATATTTTTCTGCACATTTCAACAACGCACAAACCTGCATCAAAACTAGACAGTGAAAAACATACGCATCTTGCTCGCGACCTGTTTAATACAAGTTTTTAATAAATGGGAGGTTATTTAAGCTTACAGTACAAACAGGAACAACGAATTTGTTTCTGTCATCCAAGAAATTCGAGGACGACAGAACATTTTTTCCTATTTACTGTTCGATGCAATAAGTGAAATAACAGCTACGACGGCTAAGGATAACTTTTATGAAAGTGAAACATGGAGCACTGGTTCTCATGAAATGTGCCAAATTAGGGACAAAGCCACTTTTCAGTCTGTATATTTTCACTGGTGCTTCCGTTCTTTAATCCGCAAAAGTAATGGTATAGAGCGTTTTAAGAGCTACAGTTTGATACATACTTTTATTCATCGAAGTGTTATAATTTTTGAGATATGAGATTAAATGTTTTTTTTTCACAAAATGGCATGTCATAACATATATTTAAAATTTTCTTTGGCCTTGTAAATTTTAACAACAAACCATAAATGAATAACTTTGCATTTTATGTAATTTACTAGTCATGATCTTTTGAATAGTTCTTAACATCAAAGCAAATGATGACACCAAGTACCAGGGAATAAAATGAATTTTATATACTAATTTTGAGTAACTTCTGCTTTTGTATGTTCCTTAATGTAAAAATTCCATCTCTGTTACACAAATTAAACATGGAGGTGTTCCGCATGTACGAATGGAATCTACAATTGGAATTTACACCCTTTTCTCTAAAACATAGGCATCGCTGAATGTATTCTTAGGTGTATTCTTTGTGTTCAATAGAATATTTTAATTTGGCTCATTATATACCAAATGTAGTTTCCGTTATGTTTTGACTATACTTTTTCTGCTGTTTTCCTTGAATATACTTTCATTGAAATTGCCTTGTTACAAATACATTCTTACATTATACATTTATAAGTGTATGTGACAATGCTTTTCTTTTATGTAGGAGGCCAGTGTGAACAAGGAGAGAAACTTCACTTCAATGAATAAATTAGTTTGTAAATGTATTCTCCAGGTGAATTTTAAAAAATCCAAGATGTCGCTGTGTGGGAGATCAAAGTAAGCTTTATTTAGTTTCTGAAAGACAATCATATGAGGGAAATTGTGAGCCCATAAATTACATTTTTACCTATATTTTGTCTGAAGTAAATGAATTGTCAATATTTGTGAAATTTCATAACGGGAGTTACATCTTCTTTACCACATATCTTATACATGGTGCACTGGCATCTAGTTAGTTTGTCACAAAAGTGGGTTCTCAATTAAAAGTACACGTCATAGTACCTTCTCTTTCAGAAAATGTATGTTAAACAGCTCTTGAATTTAAAAAATTGTTTGACCTACTTTTGCACCATATTGGTACTTTTTATGAGAACTAGTGCTAGGCACGGTAAACCAAGTTAGGGTTTTTCTTTTTACAAGTAGAATGGACAGGATTGCAGTGTAGTAACCTCTTGCCGGTGGGATAGGCCTACGCATTGCACTTGCTTCTATTTTGTACTACATAGAAACAAGCAGTGGTCCTACGTCCTTTGATGAAAGACAGAAAACAGATTCCTTTTTACAATTTCAGACATATTTATGTTGTTTTCCATTGTACAGTGATGTAAATCAGACGCCAAGAGAAATATCAGCCTTCAGATGTCCCATTAATTGGAGAGTTAAAAAAAGTCATATCCAGACAAGATAAGAATATTCATAACATGTTTATCAAAGCCACAATTTGCATATGATCTCACCTAGCCAAATTAGAAAATGTCATTATCAACCAACTCTTTAAACCAGATCGCATAGTAACAAAAACCCAAGCCTTAGTATTTGTAGACTGTTAAACAGAGCGTCAACCATCATTTTGACAATAGAGTTCATGCTTGTGGAATTAATGAACACGGTGAAATAGCGGTTATCCTGAAGTACAGTGGCGCATTCAAAGTTGAGACTTGATACTTGTGATACAGTTGGCGTCTTGGTGGGCAACCTGTGTGGCTCTGTGGATGCTAATGTGTGTCTACTACAGTCACCAAGCACTGTGCTAATCTATGTATGCGTCGATTACTAAAATACAGATTTGCTGATATCTTGCTCTTGATACGGTAAACATCATGTCCCATCAGAAGATTTGCGATCTGCTGAGTCTTAATATTGCTGTGTGATTTTCAAACTTGGAGGATTATCCGTTATTTGTGATGCTATTGGTGTCTCGGTGGGCAACGGATGTAGCTCTCTTGATACCGATAGACACCTACTTCATTGCCAGTACTATTCATGATACACTGCTGTGTGTGGCTCATGTTGCTTGTAGTGCATTGTATTTTTCAAACTATGAAGACAAACTGTGTCTGCATCACTGTTAACATCTAGGTGGGCAACAGGTGTGGTTCTAGTGACGCTAGTGAATATCTAAATCAGTTGACTACGAAGTTATATAAGCCATGCTCAATTCTATTCATATCGAGTGGAAAAAGGATTCACGCCCTGTTAATTGCTAATTCTAGAGATACAAATTTTATTCATTACATGTTCGAGGGCAGATTTTAATACACAGTCCATTCTATACTTAGAAGAGCTGCAACAGTTGAGAAACTTCAAGCCAAAATTGACAGATTCTGTACATCAGGATCAATACCTAGAGAAAATTAGCTGAAAGTTAAAACTGCTCTTTGTATCAATGAAAATACAAAAATTGAGGAAAATGTGTGATTCGGCGTGAAACATAATGGTGGTGAGACAGCTTTAAAAATTCCAAAAAGATTAGAACGAGGAAAAACATGTTTGAAACCAAACGCAACAGTTAGCTTCATTACTATCCCACCTGCTCTCCTTATTCACAACAGATGGTTTAAAGGTCTACTATACAGCAGAGAAAATGAATTGGATCAATAGCCAAGCTTCAGCAGCTAAACAAGAAACAAAATCAGGGTATCAAACCTCATGGTTGCTTTTGAAATTGTGACATTGTTTCTAATTCCAAGGAACGAAAAATGAAAGGCGATTTGAGAAAAAGAATAACAATAACACAGGGAGCAGTGTATGACGGCACACACGCAATATCTGACAGGAAAAACATTTGGTTCCTAGAGTGGCATGTGAGCGTCACTAACCATTCAATCTTAGAAATAGCTATATTAACCATGGAAAATGATCGAAGGTAAAATTAAACCACCAAATTCTGCATCTATTTCTGATGTTCCTTGTGATAATACACACAGACACGTTTCAGTACCAGATCAATGTGGTGTATGCAAAACGACTGTTACAGAATATTCATTAGTCTATTTTGCGAGTTATGTTCTCTGTGGTACCTCTCAGATCATTCTATCAAGACTTAAGCAGTGCTAATAGATGCACAACAATCATAAATGGCAATTCGCGTGAGTCACAAGGAGCTGATGCATCTGCATCCGAAGTAACGGTATGACTTATAATCTATTGCAAGCGAATAGAACACAAAATGGTGTATGACAAAAAATACCAAAAAAACAAAACAAAACAAAACAAACAAACAAACAAACAAAACAAATCAAGAAAAAAAAACAACAACAACAACAACAAAGAAAAAAACCCACCTCCAACCCCAAACAAACAAACAAACAATGAATCTCATCTTAACATTAATTGTGCTAATGAGATTCACAAGATAAATGATGTTCAAAGAGTAAACATCTGCCAGGATAGTAGTTCAACTCAATATTCATTAGAATCATTTCAGGTCAATTACGATCATCTGGCATCATCTATTTTGCATCAGAATAAAGAGTTTTTACCTGTTAGTTTTTTTTTTCATTTAATTCACAGTATTTACATACCAAGTTTTCGGAATTGGTAGAATTCATTAATGAACACGATCCTCACATTTGTGCATGCAGTGCAAGAAACGTGGTTTGGTGAACAAATAAAATCAATGAATTCACCCCCACAAGAACATTCACTGTTTAGAAGAGATAGAAAATAGCACTTTTACGAAAAAGGCACATATGAACGAGACGTTAGAGGAGGTGTCTTACTCATTGTTAAGGACAATCTAATACCAAAGCCTTATTGCAACCAGAAGAAGGCACAGATGAGCGAGAAGACAGAGGAAGTGTCTTACTCATTGTTAAAGACTATCTATTATGTCATCGCCTTATTGCAACCATAGCCAACATTCCAAAGGGGTGTGATGTAAAGTCCAACCAAGAAATGGTACATCCTTGATAGTAGGTGTGGCCTGTCATCCTGATTTGGGAGGACCTTATCATTTGAATGGAATATGTTCTGATCTGTATAAACAATTTCAAGCAAACGTGATTTTGTTAGGTAACCTCAGTTGCAGAGATATTGATTGGAATAATGGTACAGTGACATCAGAATCATTAACTATTTTGTTGAATGCTTTCAAGGATAATCTTTTGACCCGATTGGTTGATAAACTTACGAGAGGGAACAAAGTATCGTGACCTGATCATTGCTGGGAATCCAGCAGACTCAATAGATACTATAGAAGTATATATTCTTTTTTTTTTCTGCAAACGAGCATGCAGGTATATCTGCTCAAATTAGACTTAAGGTTCCGAGAATAAACTTGGCTCCTAGGAAAGTATGCTTGGGGTTTTTTAATAACGATAGTATTATACTTATATTCCAAAGTCAGATTGACAAGTACATTCCTATTAAACTTACAAAACCTGGTGAAAGACATCTGCCACCTTTGCTGTCCTATCAGCAATAAAAGATCTAAAAAATGAAAACGAAAACGAGCCGCATGGATAAGGTCTAAACAGTGAAATTTAAATGCTTACAATATAATATATACTCGGACTGCCAGAGAACACAAGGAACTATAAGTAAAGCCAAAACTAACTACAAAACCAATCTTGTAAACAGGATTAAAACTGACCCAAATCAATTCTACAATTATGCAAGGCATTACTACAACTCTTCATCTGCGGTAGAGAGTTTGGATCACGAGGGCAAAGAAATAGAAAAATGAAGAAAAAGCAGAAACTTTCAATAACTTTTTTACTAGAACACTTATCAAATCTTGTCCTGCAATCCAAATGATCCCAATTCACACCAAGCCAAGCGCAGTTCTAATGACAGGCCTACCAGTTACAAAAGAAGAAGTAGGAACTGTATGTTGAAGCTATAGCCCAACAAGTCCAGTGTTACAGACAATATTTTTTTTAAAGTAATGAGAAATGCTCCGGCTTTTAATTATCCTCTCTCCCTGATTTTCAACCTGTCTTTGCAGTCTGGTGTTCTACCTCAAGATTGTAGAGATGCTAATACTACACCTGTACATAAAAAAAGCATTAAGAACCGCAGTTAATATCTACAGACATGTGGCACATACTGGTCAAATAGTTCAGATGGTGGAGAAAACTTATCATACACAATCTCTTGCATCACATGGAATAAAACAAATTATTGCATTGTTTTCAACATGGATTCCCCAAAATTGCTGATGTACTACCCACCTTTTGGAGTGTTTATATGACTGGTCAAATTCTTATGACAAAAATATAAGTACAGATATTACACATCTTGATTGTGCCAAAGGCTTTGACACAGTATGTCACAATCGTCTTGCCATCAAACGTCAACATGCAACATGTATCAAAGGTCAACTGTTGAGATACATTGAGGCATTTCTCACTAATAGACGACAAAGGGTGATACTCAAAAATAGTTAATTATCATGGAGAGCAGTAACAAGTGGAGTACCACAAAGGTCTATCCTTGGTTCTTTTCTCTTTAATTTTTATAAACGATCTACCGCAAATTGTTAACTCAGTAGCGAAATTGTTTGCTGACGACACAAAGATTTAAAAAGAAGTGAAAAGCATCCAAGACTGCGAAAGCTTTCAAGAGGCCCTGAACAAAATAAGCGCATGGTCCACATTATGGATGCTAGAGTTCAACGCAACTAAATGGGTGGTTTTAAATCTGAAAATATATGTATTGGTCAGACGGAACGTACCTATCTGTATCCAGGAGTAGTAATATCCAATGATCTCAAACATCAGACCACATTGAGAATATAACTAGAAAGGCTTCTCATAGAGCAGAATAAAAAGTAGATGTTTTCAAAATCTCAATTCAATTATAACACCAATCTTGTACAAATCCATCATTCGACAATGCTGGAATACGCTTCACCTGTGTGGAATCCATGGCTTCAAAAGGATATTATCGAACTAGAGAATACTCAAAGATGCACCAGAAAATGTACGTGAAATTGGTATTCTTTCAGTAACGACATGAAAGAGCTGATATGGTGGATACCTATAAGTATCTGCATGACATGTATAAAACGCCAGATAATCATTTTTTTTACTAAGGCAAGGGGTATTACAAGTACGAAAGCCTAATGGGACCAACAGCATTATTTTCTAAAACTGGTGCAGTGTTGAAAAATGTACAAAGATAAGATTACTTCATAATGGTGAAAAAAGACACAGTGTCATCAGTTCAGTCTGCAGGCTTGCTCATCAATAGAGTACCTATTTCGCACTTGTGGCCCTGTTGGCGCCCTGCCAATATCAAACTTGAAGGGCTTTGAAGTTGACTTTCGATAGTCGTAAAACTCGTAATTTCGAGTTGTAGAAACTGTTTATTACAAGAAATAACTCCTAATTACGAGAAAAGCTCGTAATAATGAGTTTTGAAGTCTCGGTATTACAACAAAAAAAATCGTAATTTCAACTTTAAAACGCTCTATTACGAGAAACACTCTTAATTTCGAGTTTTAAAAACTTGTCATTACAAAAAACCTGGTAATTTCGAGATAAAACTCGTAATTTCGAGTTTTTTAAAAACACATTACGAGATAAAACTGGTAATTACGTGCAAAAACTCGTAATTTCGAGTTATAACAACTCTGAGGTCCCTTCTGATGGACGAAAGGGACTGACATCAAAGCAAAGTAAAGTAAAGTGCCGCATCTTCCGTGTACTTCTCATCACAAACATTTCACAACCCAGTCTCTCTGCGCTCCATAGCTGACCCACTTACTGTCTGTGTCTAAACTTATAAATTGATTCACATGGTATCACGTTCGATTCAAATTTAGAAAATTTAGGCTTCAACTGACATCTGTGCAATTTTTCCTGACAATAGTGACCGTGGGGATTTCCACTTATGGTAGATGCCAATGTTCCGTGTTCTGGGCATTCAGCTTTCATCTCGGAGAAGGTGCACCTGTGTACTTGCAGACAACTAATTTATAATATAATATTTATAATTGTACACACTCTGTTAAATAGGACGTGTAAGCGAGATACGTGACCAAACTAGGGTACGGTACTAATCCAACTGAATTGCTAACTGGGTGTCACGGAAAATATCCCAACTTTTTTCAAGTAGTTTATGGATGTATTCCCCATTGAAAGACGTTACAAAATTAGAAAAGAAGATTTGCTTCAAAGTATTTCTTTGTCCGTGTGCCTGCAAAAATTAAATGCTACAACTTTTGTCCTTTGGTGCTCCACATTCCATTAAGTTTACGGCTAGATGAAAATTTCAAAGGGCCAAATAACCTTGACATTTGATCTTCAGAGGTCACACATCATCAATTACGAAAAAATGTGCTTTGTTACAATATCTACAACTCGAGCCCAACATGATCAAAATCGGATAAAAATGGACCAAGATATGGCTAGAAGAAAATTTAAAATAGTAAAATGACATTGACCTTTGACTGTTAGAGGTAATTTGCACAACTGTGAACATCATGAACCCTCTTCAAGAATGGCTACCAATTTCTAATTTCTGCGGCAACAACTTGACGATGTGTGCATTGAACAGCCACCGTCGCAGGTGGCCTTTGACCTTGAAATGACCTTAGACCATGAGATGACCTCTGCCTGAAGTGAACTTTGACCATTAAAATGACATTTTGAACTAAAATTGACCTTTGACCTTTACATGACCTTGATATTTGAGATGACCTTTGCCTTGCTATACTCGAACTGATATACACTTGGAACCACATTTACTATAGTATACAAGATAGTGAAAATTTAAACTTTGATTAACCCTCATTTGCATAATTTTGAAAATCAAGACCTCTCTTTTTATAAAAAGGCAAGTCTATAAGTATAACTCGCCAAGTTTGGAATTTCTGTCTATAAGAGTCTCCGAGAAAAAGGGCGGACAAATTTGCTGGTAGAGAAGTAAAGAAAGAAAGAGAAAGAAAGAATTTCTTGGAAAATAGTATGTCTGTGTTGGCACACAGACATACTCACGCTGAAACCTACCAGATTTGTGCGTTTGCACTGACTGACTGACATCCTTGCAATGTGCCTGATATCACAGAACAGCGCTTGATTGATGTGTGAAACAAAATCAAAATACCACAAGAATTGACTCTTTATCATTTACATAGGGAGCATTAATATTACTTGTCCTTGCAGTTTTAGTCTCATTCAACCACTGAGAAACCAGAGGCTTTTAGTGCAGTCACACTGGGCAGACTTACCTGCACACCAGCACTTGGCACAATTGGAATATATATCATTCCATCCTGCTAAGATTGCTATATAAAATGGGTCGATAGTAAAAACATACAACAACTAGAACAGGCTGATTTTCCAACAAAAAATAAAGTGTCTCCCCGTGCGCCCTTACTATTATCACCCTTATTTTTATGAATAGGCATACTGATTCCAATGATCCACAGATGTGGTGAAGGTACACTCTTTATTGACATTTCAAAACGTTGATTTTTGACAAAATGCCCACGTGACCTTGAAAAATAGGTCAAGGTCATACATTTGCAGTTACAAGCAAGGTCTTACAAAAGTCTTACATGGAAACATAATCACACAAAATGTCAACCTCTTTAAGTCAAATCTTTCACGAGTGCATCTGCAGTGATTTTTAAAAAGTGGCCACGTGACCTTGAAAATATGTCAAATTCACCCATCTACAATCCCAATCTAGTTCATATTATGGTACATAATCATGAAGAATTTCAACCTCTTAAGTTGAATCCTTGTAGAGTTATTGCGTCCGCGTCAGATTTACATGACATGCCCACGTGACCTTGCAAAATAGGTCAAGTCATACATCTGCAGTAATAAACAAAATCTTACAAAAATCTTACATAGAAACATAATCACACAAAATATTAACCTCTTTAAGTCAAATCTTCTTCGAGTGAATCTGCAATGATTTTTAAAAGTGGCCATGTGACCTTTATAATAGGTCAAGGTCACCCACCTACAATCCCAACCTAGTTCATAATTTGGTACATAATCATGCAAAATTTCAACCTCGTAAGTTGAATCCTTGCGGAGTTATTGCGTTCGCGTCAATTTTCCATGACATGCCCATGGGACCTTGAAAAATAGGTCAAGGTCACCCATCTGCAATCCCAAGCAAGGTTTTATATAAGAACATCTTCACAAAAAATTCAACTTCTCAACTCAAATCTTTCTTGAGTTATCTCGTCCGCAACGCACCCAACAATGTGTTGAAGAAGAAGAAGAAGAAGAAGAAGAAGAAGAAGAAGAAGAAGAAGAAGAAGAAGAAGAAGAAGCGGAAGAAACGGACGCAAAAACAATATCCCCCCCCCCCCCCGTTGCACAGGGAGACATAATTCATTTGCAAACATGAAAAATACAGCGCCTGCTGTTGAACAAATTAAAGTCATGGGCGTGATTTATTAAGATTTGGCCAAAAATATATTGCATGCAGCACAATTTAGTGAACAAACATTATATTATGCAGATTGAGACTGATTTCTTTGCTCCCTGCAATATAAATTTTTAATGACTACTTTCCTTCAAACTCATTATTTTTTAATAGTAAACACGCCTTTAAAAAAAAAACTCTCAATAGATATTACAGCTTTAGCATTCATAGATCGAATAAAAAATTTCTTGACTCTGGAAAACGACTAAAAGCAGTTTATTTAGATATGTCAATATTTTTTACACGCTTGACCATCAAATACTGTAATACATGTATAAACTGAAACGTTATGGTACAACTGGGACTGAACTAAACTGGTTCAACGACTATATCTAAAATGCATCTAGTATGATAAGCGCCGAATTACAACAAATTTACAACTGAGTAGCATCCAGCAGATTATCGCTAATATGGCAGTCAACAAATACATGTTATTCCATTTTCCTCGAAAGAGATCAATTTTGTCCTGGACCTAAAAATAAACGGTAATCATATTTTGAAAAACCAATGAATTTGATTTCCGTAGTTTACATCTACCAGTGAATTTAAAATGTAACACTCATGTGACCAAAGGCGGAAATAAAGTTTCCAAAGTAATGAGGTTTTTAAAACGCATTAACGAATATGTACCTACAAAAACGTTTTTGCTTATCTACATTTCCATATTTTTATCACATCTGAATCATGTTTTGGCATGGGCCTTCTGTGAAAGAACGCTTTTGTACATTGCAGAAAAAGGCAATATGCCTTATTTGCAAAACAAGATATTTGCAGATACTGATCCCCTTTTCAAACAACTGAATATTTTAAAGATTCGTGATATACTTCTACTAGAAGCACTCAATGTTTATCACGCATACAGAAAAAAAAGAAGTTCCAGCTTACCTTAACAGTATTTTTGAAACTTTGCCCATTACATTAACTCGTCATTACCAAACTCATGGCAGACGATCGTCCCGTTTTCCCAGTCCTTCAAAATCTAGACTTAAACACTACATCCGGTATTATTTAGCTTTTCTATTGCGTAATACCCTCATGTGCCCAAAATAATATATTGACACATTCCTTTGCTACTTTTTCTTTCTTTAGCAAAGTCGTATCTCATTAAGAGGTATCAAAACGAATAGAACCATAACAAATGGTTTTGTATTCAACATTTAATTTTGCTTAATAATGTCTATCACTTTTTGTAGATGGACACTAGTAGTCTTATTATCATACCTGACATTTGTGCTGTGAATTAGAAATTTTGTTTAGGTGGCCTTTCCAATGGCGAATAATAAATCCTGAGCAGATGTCATCCTAATAACTGTGTATGTGTAACGACTTTTTTACTAACATGATTAGCATGACCATTTTAAAATATTCAATGGATATTTGCTTAACGTACATCCCCACAAAGTTTGAAGTGAATCTGACATTTGGGAGAGGTAAAAAATGTGAATCACCATTAAAATCCCTATTGACTTGCACAGTAATCAACAGGAATGGATGCATCAACCAACAGATACCCAAATTGAAAAAACAAAAACTCAGTAGCAGCATTTATAGTTAGCAACTGTATGTAGCCATTCCACAAGGTACATTTCCACCAAATTTCAGCACAATCTGAGCAGTGGATTGGAAAAAGTCGAAAATCGCTTTAATACAAAAATAAAGTAAAATAATATAAAATAATATAAAATAAAATAAAATAAAATAAAACAAAATAAAGCAGCACACCTGTTGATCAAAAAATGGATCAGGAGTTCCCCGAAGGAGCTCCTTTGCAATTTCGAAGTAATTGACGACGCAGTTTTTCAGAAGATTTAAATACATACATACATATACATGAATATATATATATATATATATATACCAAAAAAAAGAGAGAGAGAAAAAAAAAAACAAATATAAGTCAGTGGAGCAGGGGCATCTGAACAAATTTTACAGGGACGCACACAAGGTCGATCCCCAGCAGGTCTGAAGAGGATTAAGCCAACGGTTTTAGAGCAGAAGTCCAAAATGTAAATGAGAACACGAGACGGAAAGGGACAAACGGGTGACTGACCATCCTATAAGCTCAGCTGACTCACGTCAGCTAAGCTAAAAATACAAAGACCCACAGAAACAGCAGCCTAACAAGTCAGTTGAGCCCAAAGGGTCTAATTATTAGAGTAATGTACTCTGTTAACCTTCAAACTGCGCGGTTACAGACGATAGCAAATTGCAACAGAAACTTGGCTTTAGATATAGTATTTCCAAAATTAATTGTCTAGTTTTCATCTTAATCAGTACAGATTAATAAAAACTGCGCAGTCGTTAGTCACTTAAGTGTGAAAACCCGTCAGAATTATTATTTTCCATAACTTGATCAATATGCCGGATTGAAGAGTTGAAAAGAAGTTTTGTTAGCCGCTTTTTTTATTTATTTTTTTTTTTAATTTTAATTTTCTTTTCTTTTATTTTATTTTATTTTTGTATTTTAATGTGAAGCAGTTTCGTTCCTTGGTTACCAATACAGCGCCTCAAGGTTGGCTAACAGGGGGATGCGATTTGGGATATTTTAATTCCATCGCAATTGTTGTAAGCACTTATATAAAAATAAATTGACTCTCCTGAATTATATGGCAAATGTATTACCCTTGTCCAGCCTGTAAAAATTGCAATGGAATTCCAGATATAATCCGACTTTGTGAAATCTCCGTTGCCCAAATCAGTCCAATACGTAAAATTAAAGCACCCTCGAATGTATTTCCCACTGCCTTTTCAAAAAGTGTCTGAAAATGAAACTTCTGTGTCATTTAAGTTAAATGGTAAAATTTTGGCTGCAAAAATTACATATGGAAAACTCCAATAAATTGTCAATATGTAATGCATGCAGATATACAAGATACTTGTTTATGCAGGAAAACAGCAAAACGTAGCAATCCAAACAATTGTCGGATGAAAAACCGTTTTGATTCATAACGTTTTATTCAGTTATTCAGCCCAGCGTCTTGTGACAGAATAACTCTCAGCACATTAAACATGTCCTTTGAGAGGCAATGTTTGTTTCATTTCAAATAAAGCCATGTTTTTAACATAAATTGTAATTGGTAACCGTGGTTAAAATATCAATTGCCATTAGTGTTTGCAAAACATACAGTTAATCTGGATTCCACACACCAATCATTGGAACTGCTAGGAGAACTTAGCTTCGGGTACTCTTGAGAACCAGATTCCAAAAGAGGGGAGGAGCCAAGTTTGAAGGTATTAAAATCATTCAAGTTTGCTGTATCTATTCCTCTGGACTTCAGGCTGTCTTCAATTTGCTGCCAACAATCTAGGCTGAACTTGGCTTTAAGGACTAATTTATTTATGCTTGTATTGCACATCAACAGCTTGTGTAAAGCATTAACCACGGTATCTGGACTGGAATCCACAGTATTGATGTCGTTGCTTTGTAGAATAAGTAAATGCAAGGCAGTATGCTCAACCAAAGCGCTAATCATTATGCCAAGGCCTGGAGGGAAGGCAGGCGACCGTGGAGATGGCACATGGAAATCACAACTGAAATCTAGTGCCAGTGCTCTGTACTGTTGAACCTTACCTTTTTCCTTGAGTAGTCCAGCTATAAGCTGAAATATATCACGTGAGAGTTCCTCGTGTATCAACATCACAGACAAATCAAACAGGAACGTGAGACTTTGAATGCTGGAATTCTTTTTTAAACTCTCCACTAAAATCCTCATTTTCTCGAGTCCATCTGTATGGAAAAAGCGCGTCCATCTTTTTGTGTTGTCTTCTATAATTACATTCACAGATGGGCAATAATGTTTTATTTTTCCAACGTATAGACACAAATTCATGGGCCCACATGTTTCACAACTGCCCTCTTTCGAGGCAGCCAAACATTCCGTCAACACCTTTAACTTGAACAAATCTACCTGGCACATGTTACAAACAAACTTTTCCGGCTGTGCATCGCATACCAATTGCACCATTTCGGATCTGATATTTCCGTTGCTTATTTCTGTGAGACAGTCAAGCAATGCATCCCACGTTCCATTACCTGTCGCAAACGTGCTTCCGGTTGCTGCAATGTTTCGAATGCATGTGACACTTTTGTGAAGTCTACTTTTTAGTATTTGTTGTTCATTTCTGCATTTCTCTTTCAGGATTGTAAGAAACTCATGAAGCATTCTGAATTTCCCCATCCTATCCATTATTCCCACTAAGAATCGAAAAATCAATGGGGTAGCGTCGTCTACTTTATCTTCTCCAAGGTACATTTTGCTTGCATGGAATTGATCCACTTTTGTGCCAACTAATTTTGCAATGTCGTCAATATTGTCCTGTTGACACAGATACCATGCTGCCAAATACGTTTGCAAGCTTTTATGGGGGAACGTGAACAGCTTGTATGGATTTATAATTGAACTGCTCTTCTTTGAGACCAAGAGACCCAGCCGTACTATCTTTTCAAACCCTTTACGTATTAATTCGTCCTCTTCAAAAAGAATCTTGCCTTCTTCTAATCCTTTCCAGGCTAATTTGGCCATAAGATGCCTGGCTTCTTCTGTGTCCGTTCTTGTAACATGTCCGAGGCGTCGGCCTAAAGCTCTGTGTACGATAAACAAACTGAGTTGTTCGTAAAAAGATACCTTCGAGTCTAAAAGTAAGTGACATTTCTCACGTTGAAGCAGACACATGATGTTGAGGAGCAGGGGGGTCTCACACAACTCATAAAGTGCTCCACTCTTTTCCATCTCCTCTAACAGCTGTTGTTTTTTCTCTGCTTCATCTTTCAATGGTGACTTGTTCAGTACATAATGTTCGACCATCTCTTTCGTGAAACCCACAATTTTTAATATCTTATTCATGCTGCGGTTATATGTTGTCAGTTGCGGTCTACAAGTAATTATAGCCCTTGAATGTGGCAATAATTTCCCATTCAGAAATTCTGGGAGATGATCAACGGTCTTGTCTCCAATGTCGTCCATGCTGTCCAGAATGAAAAGACATTTACTTTGATTCTCTGTGATGTATTTCCACACATTTTCCCAATCGATGCTAGAGTCAAGTGGCAGGAGTTGCCGATAAACATTTTCCTGGAAACTTATCCCATTTAACATGTTTCCAATTTCCAGAAGGAAAACTAATTCTATCTTATTTTTGTTGCAATGGCAGGCACGTGCCCAGTCGTAGGCCAATTTGCGACAGAGGGTACTCTTCCCGACACCGACCTGGCCCTGTATAAGAATTCGCCTTGGATTTTGGCATTGCAGTGTAGACTTGGTAATTTCTTCCAAGGTACATTTGCTGTAGCACTCTGGCAGCAGAGCGTGCGTTGACTGCATGCTCAAATCAGTAAAAGCATCATTAATGTGCACGCTGTAACTATCATCCCAAGGTATGGGCCAAAGCCGAGACAGCTTCTCTTCGTAATGCTCAGCCAACAATCTCTGGCATTGCTGAACTGGAATAGGAAATAAAAACAGATTCTACCACTTATGATGAATGCAACAATATCTCATAAATAGGTTATATAGCTTTGTATCTGCCAAAAGTGTAACATATTACCTATGACGAATACAAATCACTCCAGTTTGTGCTCATTATTCCTACCACCAAGTGCTTTTGTTACTACTTTTGTTAATGCTTACGGGGCTTACTTCTACACCACATCTTTGGATGGAAAGACTGAAACCGATTAATATTTTTTCAGTGCCATTTGTGATCAAAATGCGAGAACAATCGTGGAATATCAAACCCACAAAATGTAAATGACACATCTTTGGAATGAAACACTGAAACCGATTAATATTTTTCCAGTGCCATTTGTAATCAAACTGCGAGAACAACCTGGAATGTCAAACCCACAAAATGTACTTAATTTATCAATGGCGTTCACAAAATGTATTTAATTTACCGCATACACAAATGTTTCGTTTCGTGAATATAGTGACATGGGATTCTGTGTTTGCCAATAATATTACCAAAAGTTTAATGTATCCAAGAAATTCAATCGTTGGCAATTAAGCAAATTATTGCGAGAGTACCGGTTTTGATATACAAAATATTATTTGATTTGACAAGATCTTTGCACCTTTTCATATCCTGAAACTCTCATAAAAAAATATACATTGATGACTCACCTTGCTGGTAAGCAATACCCTCTTCTTCTTCACCTAAAAAAAAAAGCCCAGATAATCACAGTACCTCAAATCTTATTCTTGATTAAAAGCGCAATACTGGTTTGAGAAGTTGTGTGGCAGATGAGGGGAGTGGGCACTAAGAGACTGAATTGTACTGAACACTATATGCATCCAGGAATGCATAATTATTGCATCATCGTCCCCTAAATTAGATGGAAGGTTCACCAGGGAAAATCTATGTGTAAAAGCGAAGTGTTTCGTGTAATGGGTTTCACAACACTGCAATGCACACACTGTATTGCTCCTACATACTTGTATAATAAGGATTCTCAAACTTTGAGACCAGGTGTCGGCACCTGCGACTGCATGCAGAGACCAATACAGTGCATGTATTGTAATAATATCGAAAAGGTTTCATGGAATTGCGGCATGCTGCGATTTTTATCGTGGTCCAGGATCTCCTGATGAAAGCTCAGTTATACAAGAAGAACAAGGGACACAGACTGCCTCATCATGGGAGTCTTACTGGCTAGGGTGACCACAGTATATGTAAGTAATGTAAAATTAAACAAATTGTGTGCCTTTGTCGTTTGTTGGGGATGTATGTTTTAATGTTCAACTTCAGTATTATTTCCCTTACAATATTGAGCGTGTGATCAACAAAGAGTCATCAATATTCTGGCAATATGTCATCATTCTTTATGTATAAATTATGAAAATATAATTTAGTCAACCCGTTATTATTAGAATCTTCTTTTGCATTCCATGTATTTGCTTTTTACGCTATCAACAATATTCTCGAAGGCATAAGGGTTATGTAATTTTTCCAGTCCAAATTATATTTTCTCTGCACATTTCAAGATTGCATAAACATGCATCAAAACTAAATAGTGAAATGCATACAAGTTGTTTAACATTTTTCTTCATATGCCATTTACCAGTTGAAAGACCATTGATTACATGTTTGACCCAATACATTATCACTTCATAATAAATTTTCCCATTTCTATCTACTTCCCTTATCAATCTTCCCGTTATTCATATATACTTTTGGTTTCAACTGGTGTCGCCCTTTTTCATGAGAGAGAGAGAGAGAGAGAGAGAGAGAGAGAGAGAGAGAGAGAGAGAGAGAGAGAGAGAGAGAGAAGAGAGAGAGAGAGAGAGAGAGAGAGAGAGAGAGAGAGAGAGAGAGAGAGAGAGAGGTTTATCTAAGTCATTGTCTTTGCAGCCCATATTACACTACTGTCTGTCATGTGCTCAAAATAACTTTTGTTGGCACCATTCGACAGGTGTTTTTCCCGCACGGAAAAGGCACAATCTTTTCACTTAAGAAAGTTTCAGGTCCTGTGGTGTTACATTACAGATGAATGTCGAAACGCAGTACCTGGAATTACAGTAGAATTACTTCGTAGTGCTGATTCCGGTACTTTATCCAGCATATCACATAGCCAGGGATAGTCTCTTCGCAGGGCTTCGTAGAAGTACGTATACAGACCCGGGCGAGTGCTTTCTAAAATACATTTCATCAGCCTACAGTAAAGACAAAATGAAAGAAGTCAGGAAAACATGCGGAAATTATCGCTTTAAGTGTGTACCGAAAAACCAGTTGGTTACAACACAACACCAATATTATATATTTATATATATTCATACAAAATTACCGATGTATTGACTCAACAGGTTTGTGTTTTGTTACTGATGCATCAAAGTAATTTTTGACCCTGTGATTCGGACTCAACTACGGTCGAATTACGGATACATTTTCAGAAATACTTTAATATGTTTCTTACATTTATTTTCATGTGCCTTAACAAGAATACTATGACAGTCCTGTGCTCAGCTGACCCTACATGCATAGACTGAAATGGTCCTGTGAACTATGATATCAAGGTCACTTCTGATTCAGACCATAATCACTGTTGCTAACATGTACATATTCCCTTGTTGATCGGAAAAAATACAGTAAGATTACAGGACCAACTGTTGAACAAATTAAGGTCTGGGGGTCCCCACAAGTGTCCCTGTGCAATTTAGTGCAACTGGCTGGGTGAACCGCGAGAAGATTTGTTAACATTTTGCCAAAAAATCAACAAAATTCATTAAAAATCCAAATTCACTGGACCGTGACCATTCGAACACACTTGGTAGAGACTCACCCAAGGTACACCCCCAACGAAGTTTCAAGTGAATTTGCTTGATGGTTTTGGAGAAGTAAAACATGTGAATTTCCATTGCAATCCCCATGCATTTACATAAATAGATTGCATGCATCAACCAACAAGCAAACGAATTGAAAAAAAAAATCGTTTAAAATCAGGCACCATGAACAAATAAAGAACTAATTCTCAGGAGTGTTCCTGTGTGATATCAGAGCAATTGGGTGAGCGGTTTCAGAGAAAACGATTGTTTACCAAAAGAACAAAAAAAAAAAAAAATCATTACAAAATCCAAAAATCACCGGAGTGTGACCTTTTGGACAAACCTGGTAAAGACCCAACCAAGGTACACTGTCACTATGTTTGAATAGAATCTGGTTGACGGTTTCAAAAAAAAGTCGAAAATGTGAATTAGCATTTGTATGCTCACTGACTTACATAGTGTTCAATAGGCAAGGTTCATTTACAGACAAGTACCTGAATTCGGAAAAAATCGTTAAAAGTTAGGAATCCAAAGCACTGTCCTGCAGTGAACAACTTTGTTTGACTCTTCCACAAAATATTCACCAAATTTCAGCTTAATCCGAGTGACGGTTCACACCAATAACAATCGCTATAAATGTAAACTGTGCAAATGCAGTCACAGAATGACCTTTTTTTTTATCTTCATCATTATTTCGTGAAGATTGGGATTTTGCGCCAAGCTCATAGTTTGGCGGGAAAATCTCACTTTCTATTCTTGTCGCGGGTTGTTTGGTGAGGAAGCTGTATTCTTTCCAGATCATCTTGAGTCAAGAATCTGTTTTGGAAGAATCCATCCACGATGTCTTCAGCCCGAATCGTGTCGACCACATATTCATAGCAGTGTATGATTCTATTTCTTTCTTTCCTGGTCATCGGCTGCAACACAGAATTAAAACCATATTGAAGGCAATACCCAACCTGTGGTCACATGAAAAATTTTCAATAAACGTTCAAACATATCTGAGTACAAAGCTGGGATTAGCACTGTACACTGTAAATATCAATCGCCACAAAGCACTATTTTCTGCACTCAATTAAGCTGCATTTCAGTGAAAATATGCCAAAGCTGATCTTCAAAAGACAATAACCTCTACGTATTCAGATATTTAGCAACAAATGCCAGTGAAAGGTCACTACAAATTTAAAAGTACATATTTGGCTAACCATTAGAATGCAGCGACTGAATCCTACTGATTGGTTACATATACCTGCTATCATTTAACTTTTCTTAGCTCAGCTCACTGACACATCGGCTGAGCTTGCCTTATAGGTCTTCGTCTGTCCGTTCGTCCGTTGGCGTCCACAAATACATTTCCAACTTCTCGAAAACCGTTACTCAGATCCATTTGAAACTTGATGTGGATGTACCTTGGATGGGTCTCTTCTATCAGGTTTGTTCAAGCAGTTATGTTTCATTGATTCTTGGATTTCTTAATGATCTTTTTTTTTGGGGGGGGGGGCAAAATTTTGTTCTCTAAACCCTCTGAACAATTACTTCGAAAATGCACAGGAACACTATTGAGAACCCCTTGACCTTAATCTGTCCAACAGGTAGCGCTGCAATTATTTTTATATTTTTTACTAAATTTTTATGTGTTTTGGCTATTTTCCATCTCTTCTCACTGAGATCAGGCTGAAACTTTGTTAATGTTCCTTGTTGATGGGTCAAACAAATTTTTACTACGTAGCGTTACGGTGGATCCCTTATGTTTAACAATTTAAATTCAGGTTCTTATGGGTTAATGCATACATTATTATTGATTACTAAACTTTTTTACTTCTCCAAAACTATCTGCCAGATTCACTTCAAACTTGGTGGAGATGTACCTTGAGTACGACTCTCACAAGTTTCTTCAAAAGGCAATGCTTAATTAGTTTTGGATCTTTAATGATTTGTAAAAAAAATCATTTCTTTTCTTTCTTTTTTCTTTTCTTTTCTTTTTTGAAAAACCTTCGCCAAAACCGCTGGGCGAAGTAATTCAAAATTAGACATGAATACTACTGGGTACGCCCAGAACGTACTTAGACCCTAATTTGTTCAACGTGTGGTGCTGCATTTTTTCTTTTTTAAGGAATTTATTGTGTTTTTTGCTATTTTCAACTTCTTAAAAACGTAACTCAGATCATGCAGAAGTTTGGTGGAAATGTTGCTTATGGACGGGTAAAACATATTTGATCGCCATGTGGCGTTACCACGGATTAGTCTTTTTTAACATTTTTTTGAAAAATTCCGAGTTAATGTACAATGTAAGCCAAGGCGGATTGCAATGATACTTTACATTTTCGACGTGATTCAATGATCACATTTACTTCAAACTTGGTGGGGGTGTAGATCGGGAGAGTCTCTTCCATGTCTCTTCACATTTTGACGTGATTCAATGATCACATTTACTTCAAACTTGGTGGGGGTGTAGATCGGGAGAGTCTCTTCCATGTCTCTTCAAATAATCACGCTCTTCTGATTTGGGATCTTTTAATGAAATCTTCTGTAACACTCTAATGCCAATTGCTTCAAACCGCTTTTGGAGAGATTTTTCAACAAAAGAGCAAATAAATAAATAAAATAAATAAAATTTTCAAAAATCATTAAAAATCCAAAACTAATGAATCATGACCTTTTGAAGAAACTTGACAGAGTCGTGCCCAAGGTATATCTCCATTGGGACACTTCTGGTTATAAGGGTCAGAGTGACACCATTCCTGGGTGACCCTGGCTATATTCCCAATGTCACAGGGACACTTATGTGAATTTTACTGTTCAAATGATACCTTGAGTGCTATAAAGTTTTGACTTTTATGTTGCATATCCTAGTGGCCCTCTATGAGCACTACACATAGTACAGGAGTGACGTTAACCTCATGTCCAAGGTCACAGGGCTATATGTGTAAATTGTGATGGTCACATCATGTAAACTATTTGAGGTAGGACTGATTTTGCAGACGGTGATGGTCCTTTATGAGGGCCAGCCTGAGCCACTACATGGTGACTTTGACCCCATTTCCAAGGTCACAGGGTCAATACATGAATTTTACTGTGCACTTGCACCTGTCCTAATGTTTAGCTCAGCTTACCCTTCACTTTTGATTTCAGGATGATGACTGCAGAACTATGCGAGTGACTACTGTAAATTATTTGGATTAGCAGTATTGTTAGTTCCGCTTATTTCACTGGTGGCACAAAAACCATGAAAATAAAAACACCGTGAAATAGTATTTTAACATGTTTGAATGTGAATTGTGTCCCAAATAGTAAAATTAAAACTACAGTGAAATGTCAAATAGACGAAAAACGTGAAAATTTAAACACGTCAAATAAAACAATCTACACTACTTTGACAGTGCAGAGTGATGGTCTTCCAAAAATGCCAGCCTGACAGTGTGTATGAGCGACTTTGACCTCATACGTAACGTCACAGGACTGTCATACCTTGTACTGTTTTCTTGATGTCTCAGGAACTATTTCAGCTATAACTTTGGTCTAGAACATGGTACAGCCCTGTACAAGTAATGAAATGAGATGCATATGATTAATTTTGATCTAGTTATCAAGGTCACTGGACTACTTAATTTAATAAAGTGTTTCGAGTGATAGCTTGAGAACTATTGACTCGGTACTTTGATGTGTATTTACACATACTGATGATCTTCAAGACCAGTGCTTACCTGATTCTAAAGGTCACAGGGCCATGTCAGTTTATGAATGAAAGGTAAGCTGAGCAAAGAACGTCCACAATCTTCTCGTTCGATATTATTCTTAGATTGTTTCTCGGCAACAAACAGACGGCATTTGAGACCGCACATTCGCCTATTTGAAAATATATACAACTTCCTCTCCCATTTGCTCTGTTTAGTAACCCTATAAGTTAATTCTGTGGAGTGTGACAGGAGATTCATATGAAAAGAACATTAACTTTACAGAGTAATTTCTGTAAAGTCAAATATGAATAATTTTGTAATGACGAACTAATTGTAACATGTACTAAAGGTAAATACTTTTGTATGACATTGAAACTACGCTTAGATAAATTTTGGTACATAAAACATGACCTGTATCACTACACACCATTAAATACTAATAATAATAATAATAATAATAATAATAATAATAATAATAATAATAATAATAATAATAATAATAATAATAATAACAATAACAATAACAATAACAATAACAACAACAACAACAACAACAATAATAATAATAATAATAATAACAATAACAATAACAATAATAACAATAATAATAATAATAATAATATTAATAATAATAATAATAATAATAATAATAATAATAATAATAATAATAATAATAATAATAATAATAATAACTAAAACAGGATGATTTTCCAACAGAAAATCAAATGTCTCCCCGTTCGCCCTTACTATTGTCAACCTTATTTTTATAAATAGGCATACCGATTCCAATGATCTACAGATATGGTGAAAGTACACTCTTTATTGACATTTCAAAACGTTGATTTTTGACGAATTGCCCACATGACCTTGAAAAATAGGTCAAGGTCATACATTTGCAGTTCCAAGCAAGGTCTTACAAAAGTCTTACATAGAAACATAATCACACAAAATGTCAACCTCTTTCAGACAAATCTTTCTCGAGTGAATCTGCAATGATTTTTAAAAAGTGGCTATGTGACCTTGAAAATAGGTCAAGGTCACCCATCTACAATCCCAGCCTAGTTGGTATTATGGTAAATTATTATGCAAAATTCCAACCTCTTAAAACCAATCCTTGCAGAGTTGTTGCATGTATGTCAATTTTAGATGACATGCCCATGTGACCTTGAAAAATATGTCAAGGTCACCCATCTGCAATCCCAAGCAAGATCATATATAGGAACATCTTCACATAGAATTTCAACTTCCCAAGTCAAGTCTTCCTTGAGTTATCACGTCCACATTGATTTTAGATGAAATGCCCACGTGACCTTGAAAAATAGCACAAGGTCATACATCTGCAGTTACAAGCAAGGTCTTACAAAAGTCTTACATAGAAACATATTCACACAAAATGTCAACCTCTTTAAGTCAAATCTTTCATGAGTGCATCTGCAATGATTTTTTAAAAAGTGGCCACGTGACCTTGAAAATAGTTCAAGGTCACCCATCTACAATCCAACCTAGTTCATTTTATGGTACATAATCATGCAAAATTTCAACCTGTTAAGTCAAATCCTTGCGGAGTTATTGCATCAGCGTCAATTTTACATGACATACCCGTGTGACCTTGAAAAACAGGTCAAGGTCATCCATCTGCAATCGCAACCTAGTTCATGTTATGGTACATAATCATGCAAAATTTCAACCTCCTATGTCAAATCCTTGTGGAGTTATTGAGTCTGCATCAATTTTACATGACATGCCCACGTGACCTTGAAAAATAGCTTAAGGTCATACATCTGCAGTTACAAGCAAAGTCTTACATAAACCTTACATAGAAACATAATGACACAAAATATCAACTTCTTTAAGTCAAATCTTTCTCGAGTGCATCTGCAATGATTTTAAAAGTGGCCATGTGACCTTGAAAAGAGGTCAAGGTCACCCATCTACAATCTCAACCTAGTTCATATTATGGTACATAATCATGCAAAATTTCAACCTCTTAAATCAAATCCTTGCGGAGTTATTGCATCTGCGTCAATTTTGCATGACATGCCCATGTGACCTTGAAATATAGGTCAAGTTCACCCATCTGCGATTCCAAGCAAGGTTTTATATAGGAAGATAATCACAAAAAATTTCAAGTTCCCAAGTCAAATCTTTCTCGAGTTATCGCGTCCGCAATGCACACAACGTGTTGAAGAAGAAGAAGAAGAAAAAGAAGAAGAAGAAGAAGAAGAAGAAGAAGAAGAAGAAGAAGAAGAAGAAGAAGAAGAAGAAGACGAAACGGGCGCAAAAACAATATGTCCCCCCGTTGCACGGGGAGATATAATAATGATGATGATAATAATAATAATAATAATAATAATAATAATAATAATAATAATAATAATAATAATAATAATAATAATAATAATAATAATAATAATAATAATAATAATAATAATAATAATAATAACCAGGTACATAAGTGTCTTGATGAATTTTGTTTAAATACATTTTCAGGTGCTGTCTGCAAAACTAATTTGCAGTATTAATTTTAAAAAATCAAGGACTGATTTTTTTTTTTGTTTTTTGTTTTTTGTTTTTTTGTTTTTTTTGCAAAATATGACGGATTATGTTCCAATCTACAATATGGCCAAATATTGAGTTAGTAAAAGTTCAATTTTTATGAGAATTTGGGAGCTAAAGAAGTCATTGTTTTTGGCCAAACACCCACATGGTATTGTATTTACAACAGAATATAAATGAGCTTGGGTCTGCTAGGCAATGGGACGTGATCAAGCTGCTTATTGGTCGGAGAGACCAATATATATATATATACACACACATAGATATGCCCTTCAGCTTAGCACTTCGAATGCAATGTCTGTTACCCGTTTACATTCAAAGGTAGCACCAACATCTACACTGACCTAACTAAGTGTAGCTGAGATAGTATCTCCAGTATGGTGCAAAGTTTGAAGGCGATATGGTCTATGGAGGTGAACTATAACAAAAGCAAAGCCAGTCGCTCTCCTCACAACTTTCTCCCATTCTCAGGACAATAGGAAAAAATAATCAGTCACAACCAACAAACCAAATGAAATGAACATAATTTCAGCGGTTTCATACACATAATTTGAGTTGCATATAATATGCGAGATACGGTATGGCCGGGCATGGTGGATTAGCGTGTGATGCCCTTCGGTTCCGCCTCATGTGGTTCTCATTATACATGTATTCACCCGCCACCCATACGGCATCTCACACATAAGATTCCCAAACATGACAGTAACTGGAAGGCCCTAAGAGTCATCTTTATGTTTGATTCAATCAAAATAATAATAAAGAATACAGTAGTCGGTAAATTTGTGCAACAGCCTACAACAGTATGCGCCAGCTCTAGATCTGGAATGCTATGTTTAAATCTGCACAATAATTCTTTGTGTATTACATGTATAAATCCTTGGTGTGCTGCCACATGGACCAACTAAATCTAAGAAATCAATCAAGATAACATTATAGCATCTTATGCACACACACATTAAAAAGAGATAAATCAGGAACAATGGTTGAAAGATCATACGACAGTATGACCTGAATTTTTATTCTAGTTAATTTTGGTATAATTCCCGCCACGAAATATTTATTGGGGCATTCTGGCACCCACGGTTCTTTCTACTAACACGGCTCTATAGCGTTCACTTTCCCAGAGTCGCCCTGGGTGAAGAGGTACTGGCACACTCATAGCTTGATCTAGCACTGAAGAACGCTATTAGGTCACGCACTTTAGAGTTAGGCTACATTTGTTTGGTCCCAGGTCATCTTATTCGAATTATTAATAGTTGAGATTTAAGTACACCAGAAAGGGAAGTTCCCAAGATATCGCCTCCGATTCGTTCACAGATATACTTCTGGCACGTTCAGCACTGAAGCACATCGTATCCAATGACACATCGTTTTTTTTTTCGCATGACTTATTCTGCTACTTATGTTCAGTACTGGGCATATTCAATCAATGAGGTCTTGACTCATGTATAGTTGGAAGACTTCATACTTTGTAACACTGTTCATAGCATTTATCGTATTATAACACATAACGATGCTGATTCTGATACTAAATCTGTTTGAAATGTTAGAAACCTGCTGGGCTACTCTGACATATTTATCACCAGTGACTGGTGAGTCATGCACAGCTGATTTTCTAACAATTGGCGGTGTAGTACCACAATAATGCGATGCTATTGTGTACTAAATATCCATTGCATCTCACTAAGGAAGTAGACAAGTCAGATATGTGTCTTTTATATTTTGTACATCCTACATTGTGAATTGTTTGGAAAGAATAATTTTATGATAATGAAGTAGGATTGCATCATTGCAGTAATGCTGAACTTTTATTCATTATACACGGAGCAGACGTAAGGTACAGAATAGCTTATCGAGATAAAAATTGACTTCGATTGTCATTTTGTCTTGCGCTTCTTTGTATTAGGCCTAGTGTTGTACCGCTTGAAGAAGAGGTCTATACATAGACTGCAGCGTACCTTAAATGTTTTATTTTTGTGAGAGTTCCATGCATGTATGTACACTGATGTAATTATTTTTTCTACTATTTTCAATGCCTTTCATTCACAGTATATCCATATTCAGTATAGTGTACATACATAGATGCATTACTATTTACGTAAGTTGTTAGCTAGAACAATTGGCTACAAGAAGCGTCGATATGAAATACTAACAACTACATCATGCCTAATAAGAGAAGACGCCAGGGGAGAGGGAAGGGTCCCCATAACATGGACATACGCAATGAAAGAAACAGCAGAAGCTCCCTTCCTAATACAAATAATAGCTTTAGTGCTCTATCTATTGACACTGAAGTAATTTGCATTGGGACTTGTAATAGAACCTTTCCCAATGACTAAGATCACATGCTCAGTAGCGAATGATGTGAAGGGTGGATTAACTCAGATTGTGTGAATATTACTGAAGACCAATATAAATTTATGACCGGCAGGGAAGATTTGCATTGGTTTTGTAATCAGTGGTTCTGTAATCAGTGTGACCCTCTAGCAATGTCTGCTGCCATGACACATGCAGACATTGAAGAAAAGTGCAAAAAGTATTGCAGTGAATATGAGAAAAGAAACTCTGCCCTTGAAGAATCTTCTGCTCTCAAAGCAGATAAGGTAGTGGTTGATACCTTTGATGTTAAGATCAACACGATTGAGACTAACCTCATCGGATTGGCTACTGACGTATTCAAATTCAACAGTAAGATACAAACAGTTGGTAATGAAAGCGAGGAAAAGGCTGAAAGAGCCAAAAACATAGTCCTGAGGGGGGTTCCAGAATCTACCCCTAACATAGACCAGACAGTTGTATTTCAAATATTGAAAGATATTGGTTGTGGTCAGATTGAATTTGATGGCGTCACGAGGTTCGGTAGTAAACCTTACATACCCTCACAAGCTCACGAAGATGGTGCAACTGCAACGGAGGTTCCCAGTCTTACTTTAAACAATATTAGATTTAGACCAATCCAACTCAGTTTGAAGTCTGCGGATGACAAATGCAAGGTTTTGCAAAGTGCCCTAAAGTACGTACTTCGGATCATTAAAATCCCAGAAAAGTCTTTATCGTACCTGAGTAGAATCAACTTGAGAGAGAACATGACAAAGAATTAACAAAAAAGGTAAAAGAAACGCGGACTCAACAACCAAACGAGGTCTTCTTTATTCGAAAAGGCAAGATCATAAAGAAGCAATAAATCAGTGATCACTGTCGGAATCATGTAAATATGCTGCTAGCACCACACTTGAGCACAATAAAGAATTCTTATCACTCCCAATATGCACATTCAATGCACTGGGATTATACAGCAAATTTTCTGAATTAGATATTTCATGTTCGATAATAAGCCAGACGTGGTTGTTATCACAGAGACGTGGTTATCAAAGGATATTCGTAACCAGAAATTTACTCCTGAGGAGTATATTTGCTTTCGCAAGGACACAAATGTCAACCATTACACACAGGAAACATATCACAATGAGGATAGAAGTGGTGTTCTAATCTTAGTCAAGGAGCGTCTTAGCCCCACTTTGCATGAGAAAGGAGATACCGATGCAGAAATTTTAAGGGTCACAATTACCCCTAAAAATTTTTTTCTTGGCTTATAAGTGGATGCTACTGACCAGAGGTCAACGAAGCTATTATGCTCGGTAGGATTTGCTCCTCTATTAGATCGGTTGACACTGAAAATTATGTACTTTTGGGTGATTTTAACTTACGACTGATTAACTGGAACAATATTACCAGTACTAGAGCCTCGGACCAGGTTTTCCTTGACACTATTGAGGAAAATCTCCTGACTCAAATTATCTCAGAGCCAAACAAAGGCTTTAACATTTGAAACTTGGCTCTAGTGGGTAATAATTACTCTGTTGCTGACTGCAGAGTGGATGAATCATTTTCAAGTAGTGATTACAGAGCAGTGTGGCTTGATCTTACGTGTCCCATACCGAGAATATGTAGGAGTCCCAGAAAAGTATATTTATATACTAAAGGTGACTTCATCCGTCTGAACAATGATATTAAAAACCGAGATTTGAGTGATTTGGAAGATGCTCAAAATATTCATTTTGCATGGGATTCCTGCAAAATCACTCTCAGATTTGACAAACAAATATATCCCTGTCAAATGGGTGAAACCCGGGTATAGAAATAAGGTCCCCTGGGCTACGTACAATAGTGTCAAGCAGGCAAATGCCAGGAAAAGAACGAAATGGGTAAAATTTAAAGAATTTAAAATAAAGGTTGATAATATTTTATATCAAGAAGAGGTTAAATCTTATGATGATGTAATTAGTTCTGCCAAGTTCCACTATGAAACAAAATGGTGGACCAGATAAAAACTTACCTGAAGAGATTCTGGAATTACACTTGACATAACACACGGTCCAGCTCAGCAGTTAAAACACAATGATTTGACAATTACAATCCCAAGAAGGAGAAACAGCAGAGGTGTTAAATGATTATTTTGTATCTGTTCTAACAAAGGAACTACCTATTGACTTTTCTCCACGCGAGGTACCTCATGTTGACAATTTGCTTCTTGAAATTAAAATAACACTACCATTAGTTAGATCCAAACTATCAAGGCTTAAATCTGATCGAGCCAGTGGCCCTGGCGCAGAGAGACTGGATTTGTATGCAAACAGGAGCAACAGTGCCACATCTTTCGTGTAGTTCTCAACCCCAAAATATCACAATCCAGTCTCTCTGCGTCCCATTGCCGATCCAGTTACTGTCTATGTCTAAACCTATAAATTAATTACATATTATCATGTTCGATTCCAAATTTAGAAAATTCTAGGCTTCAACTGACATCTGTGCCATTTTTGCTGACAGTGTTGGGTATTTCCAATGGTGCTCGATGATGCGGATCCCTCAGTTCCGTGTCCTGCGCATAAAAATTAAAATACAACTTTCATCTAGGAGAAGGTGCATCTGTGTACCTGCAGACAACCAATTTATAATAGATTGTACACGCCCTGTTTAATCTGTTCATAGGGCCTGTGAGCCAGATACGTGACCAAGGGTACGTTTTTGATGACTGATCCAACTGAATTGCAAGCTGGGTGCCACGAAAACTTTTTTTTCCCAAGTACGCTTGGATGTGTTCTGTAGTGAAAGCCATTATAAAATCACGCTGAAACCTACCTGTACTGAGCGTTTCCGTTGCCTGACAGACATCGCGGCAATGTCTTTGATATCACAGAACAACGCTTGATTGGTGTGTCAAACAAAACCAAAATACGACAAGAATCGAGTCTCTACGCCATGATGACCTTTGGTGGCAGCCACGCGAATGTGGGGTCTCTCGTATCGCAATGTATGAACACGACCCACTTCTAGATTAGAACTGACGTTGTAGGTCAGAACTGACGTTGTGACCTCAGTGTTGAACCATGGTTGAACAGAGCCAGCAGATCCAGTTCCAAAAGGAAACAGACAGCGTGCCCTCGTTTACGTAATTGGAGGCATTGAATATAAAATTGATGATTACAGTGAAACCTCGTAATAACGACACTCAAATATCCGACATTATTATGAATTCACTTAACGACATGAGTGTTTTGAGGGACAAGTTCAGTTTCTTTCATATGTTTTTGTTCGTATATCTGACATACTAAGTTCAGTTATCTGACACCTTTTTAGGGGAACAGATGGTGTCACTATTATGAGCTTTTACTGTATAATAATGATAATGAAGAAAGTCTGCATTTTTATTTGTTAATAATTCTATAGACATTTCAGCGAATCTTTTGTTTTACTGACTTATATATTATTATTGGACTTATATCTCAAAAAAAAGTAATGACAGTGATATATTACCTCCGGGTATTACGTACAGTCAGCCCTCAACATATTTCATATATGTAAGTAGGCATAAGTAATAGTTTTATTGACCAAATATGGAGTCAAACGTGACTCACTAGTCACAAAATACAATGCAACACATACAATACAATTACACAAAATTAGAACATTGGCTGCTGACTGAAAACTACAAGTATCCGCATGAAGTGCCTATAATATATAGAGCTCATGTCACTGACACTAACTAATGTACTACAATAAAAAGTTGGTATAATTGCCTATAAAGCTAATGCCATTGACACTAACTAATATACCGCAACAAAAAAATTGACATAAATTCAGAATAACTACATATCACTAATACAACACCAAACAGACTAAATTTAACTACTAACAAATAAACTATTGGTTCATTATACAAATTTCACTTTCGTTTCAGGTCAAAGTGATGAAATACACACAGCAAGGAATGTGTATTGTAAGTTGCATTTTTCACAGCACCTGAATACCAATTTCCTACTTGGGAGGCGAAGGTCAAACTTGATTGTTACAATCTCTTTTTGCATTTATATCACCACTTTAAAAATACATACCTAAGAATATTGGACAAAGCCACGTCAAAAATATTGGACGAAGTTGTTACACAACAAAATACTGACCTAAGTGCACGTAATTGGACGGAGCCACGTCAAAATGTAGAGCATAATTGGATGAATTTTGTACAGAATAAAGTTCTATGAAATGTAATTGCTTGATTACATTGGGATACACATAATTACATTGGCAAGCATTTATGTAAAAATTTCCGCAAGCTTAAGTTAACCTCCGGGTCTTTACTTGACATGAACGAGATGAATTTATTGTATGGGTCAAATGTATCAAATCCATGAATGTGCAAACAAGCAACTGAAAAGAGTTCATATCTCTCTGTGACAAAAGCAGGACAGTTTATCAAGAAGTGTGTTTCATCATTGAGAGCACCGAGTCTACAGCTTCAGCTACAGCAATCGTAGGCTTGGCATATGACGTCTAAGTTATATGTTAAGGTTATGCAAGCTGAGCCGCAACCTGGCGATACAATGTATATTTATAAGCAACACTTGGGTCATTCAGTGGGTATGCCTCTATGCGGAATTCAGTCTTAAACAGTTTGTATGTCTGTAGTTTCAAACTGTGATCCACAGAGGCAAGGACAGATTCACATTCATTCATATAGTAGTAGTAGTAGTAGTAGTAGTAGTAGTAGTAGTAGTAGTAGTAGTAGTAGTAGTTTTATTGACTGAAAAGGGTCATGGGTGACCCATCCGTCTAGAATACAATACAAAATCGGTTAACCATAAAAAGCAAATGGTGTAAAGAACCTAAGTGGTAACATTTAACATCAGTTAACATTTAGCCTTGAACATACATGATGGTATTTGGCATCCAGGAACTTTGTTATTGAAAATATGACATTTATCATGCAATTAAACAATTTATAATCTTACAGTCTCTAGGAAGAATCATAATAGACAAAGTGTAACTGTTCTCAAACACCAGAATGAGCAGGTCTGTTAGTCTTATCCAAACATATAAAGATAAATGTACCTACATGAAAGAATACTGCTTTAATTTTACATGACATAATTTCTAGACATTTCTTATTTCTAGAACAAATATCGAATCCGGTCATGTATTGTCTACAGACAGAAAATAAAATCTGTCTCTCATTTTTATGACCAGTACATTTAACTAAAAGATGAACTTTTTTTTCAATAGCACCATAATCACATTGGATAAAAATAACCTTTCGTGAATAGAGACTTTAGGTTTTGCATGTCGTCCCAATTCAATTTGAAGACTATGGGAACTGAGTCTAAATCTTGCAATAGGCTGTATATAATTCACAGTACAAATATCAAGAAAATGTGTTTCCATACAGATTTCATAATAGACTTGTTCAAACCGACTTGTACCGAACTTCTCCGGACCCTAATTAATTATGCATTCTACTGTTGGCCTGATTGTCCAATCAACAAGTGGCCGAGTTGGGTCCACGCTTTCATATGTTCGCAACGAATGCCACAGCTAACGCTAGTGATTACATAATGGATTGTGCTGAACAGTGCAAATCGTTTACCTAAAATGTCACATCAGAGGTGAAACGTACATTTTTAGTTTGATGACGGTTTGATTTTTCATTAAACCCAAGCACATCCTGTGTTTTACTTTCTGATCCTTCGACGTGTAATCGGCCAGCTTGGTCAAGCACAAAATGTAAACAAGGCAGGGTGCACTTCCCGAAGTGAACCGAATAATTCCAAGTCCTCTGAACTGGTCTATTACCATACAAAATCTCCTTTAGGTTTCTTATGCAGATGTCTTCATGCTAAGTAAACCAGCGATTACCAAGATTACAATTTGACAAGATTTCTGCAACTGTGGTACACCAGTTAATTTGACCACCCTATTCAGCCCCATAAGAGTATTATACGCATTTTTCAAAATATGACCAGTGGGTGATTGCAAAACGTGAAGCCCGTATTTAATCATACGTATTTGCTGTCTGATGTATAGGGAGAACCTACCAGTATCCATATAAATGCCTAAGGTTGGGGGTTTGAACACCTGGCATCCGTTTGAGGCAGAGCAATTGCACACTTTCAGTGATATTAGAACATTTGTTAGTAGCCAACAGCTAGCTACCATATTCTGCATTTGGCAGGACCTGAGAATCAAATAACCGGACCATAAGAGTGGGTGAGGGTTTACCCATACTACTGTGGTACAATCTAAGGCTAGAAAAGATGGCATTACTGGCCTGTTCAGCAAGGTAGGAAGGAGTCGACTTGAGAACCTGTTTGGGATGTGAATGCTAATGTTGGTGTTGAGAAAAAAGCTTTGTTTCATCATGCAAGTATGCTGACGGAACACCCCCTCACCTGTGATATCGTAAGTCAATGTGCTTGGGAAAACTTGCCGTACTTTGATTTCAGTACTGTAAAAGGTGTTCATTAATTCAAGCTTTATTTCAAGTCTATTCATACAAAGAACATTAGCAGGAAGTGTTTACTAGTGTCACTGACAAAGAAATTTGTACTTGTGTTCACTTTTAAAGTGTTTGTGTATCACGTTAAATTTAATACAAAATGTGTATAGGCTTGAGAGGAATTCCTCACCTTTTGAAGGAACCTCTGTGGGTCTTCACGATAAGTTTCATATAAATATACGCCAAGACACCAAAGAGTATCACTCATTGACCAGAGTAAGAGAGAGAGAGGATGGCAGAAGCAAGAATGTAAGTACATTATTCCTTATATGTGTACAGAGTTGAATTAGTACAGATGTTATAGTGCTCACTTTGATAGAAAACGCTTTTTTTTTTAAAGTGACCGTAAGACTATATCGTAATTTTCTTCTTTTCAGTGTCAGTGTGGAAGCTCAAAGCTTCCTTTCAGTGGAAGCCTTCTTGTTCACGGGAAGCTTTCCCCCTCCTGGCTTTTTTTATGCCAGGGAGGGAACGGGAGATTTCCCGCAAAATGGGCAAAATACTCAGTGAGTTATTTTTCTAGATTTCATTTACCATGTTGTTCATTGCTTTAATTTCACAACTATATATTATCGCGACTTTTCGTATATTGACATTTTTGCGTTTTTTAATTTAGGGTAAAAGTTATATTTGAGTTTATGTAAGAATTAAAATACCTCTCTGGCATAGTTAATCAAACCAATCTCTTTCTCTTTGAAGTCTGGTTTCGGTAAATGACCTCTCGAATTTTCGCGACATTTAGAAATTTTCAGATTTCATAAACCCGACAAATGACAATTTTTTTCCAGATCAGTAACAGTGCATCAATTGTGTTTACTTTCTGTTTAAGGTCGAGTATCCTAACAAAAAATGGACGATCGGCGCTTGTCGCTATTTTTCCTGAGAATGCTCAGGTAATTTGAACATATTAAAAATTCGCTTATTCTGAAATTATCATTATTTTAATATGAAATATTAAGACTACTAAACCAGATGGTACCCGACTGCTACCTGAAATGTTTACACACAATTGTCAAGAGTGGGAATCATGTACATTTAAATGTTTTACTATCATCGCGGCATATAGCGTCATTATAACATTTTTACTGATCAAACAAGTAATGTCGGAGACACAGACAAGGAATCTTATACCAATAACAGTTAGACAGGATAGCTCTGATGAGGAAGATGATGCTGATGATAATTATCATTTTTATTATTATTTCACATGAAATATTAAGACAACTATACGAGATAGCACCGTCTGATACTTAAACATTTACACACTGTGTTAAAGAGTGGGGATTCATTTGTACATTTATGATTTAATCCTGTCTTTTGTCTTCCAACTTTTTGCAGACGTTAACTTTTTTAATATTGACCGGTTTCAACCAGATTTGATCAGTTTCACCCAGATTTAATTGTGTCTCACAATGAGAAAATATGAATTCCCACCCTGTCTTTTGTCTTCAAACTTTGGCACACGTAACGTTTTTAATACTGACCGGTTTCAACCAGATTTGATCAGTTTCACCCAGATTTAATTGTGTCTCACAATGAGAAAAATGAATTCCCACCCTGTCTTCTGTCTTCCAACTTTTGCATACGTAACTTTTTTAATATCTACCAGTTTTAACCAGATCTCTATGCTTAGACCCAGGTAGGGTGTTATACTAACTTGTGGAGGCGATTATACTATCTTGGGGGGTGGGGGTGGCACCAGTTTCAACCAGATTTCTATTTTTAGACCCAGGTGGGGCTATCATTTTTAACCCCCCTGTGGAATGTGAGGCGGAAGTAACAACAATAGCCAGGTGGGGCTATCATTTTTAATCCCCTGCGGAATGTGGGGCGGAATTAACGACCATAGCCAGGTGGGGCTATCATTTTTAATCCCCTGTGGATTGTGGGGCGAAAGTAGCGACCATAGTAGTACTGTTTACTTGCTTGGGGCTTTTCATCTGATCGCATCTTTTTGTTTCAAAAACGAGCCATTCGTCTCATGTGTTCTGCCAATTTCCTAGCTCACACCGAACCTTTATTTAAAGAACTAAATATATTAAAGTTTAATGATATCGTGCAAGCCAGAGTTCTGAAATTCTATTTCAGATATTGTAACTCCGAGTTGGCGCAATACTTTACAAATATCTTCACCACGCAGCTTGTTGTACATCCTTACACCACCAGATTCCGTGATGTTCCCCGTCAAGCAATTCCAGCCAGAAACTCTACTAAAAATCGTATTCGATACTATGTCCCAGCTTTGCTTAACAAAATGCCACCCTGTATCAAAAATAAAATTTACACGCACTCATATGATGGTTTCTCTAAATACATAAATTCGTACTTCTGTAATTAGTACTCTGAAATCTGTGCCATTCGAAATTGTTACGTATGCAATAACTGATTAATTTGATTTTTGACCATGTTTAATCTACAAAAGGTATTACTCACTAATTTTTACTTTGAGTCTTGACATTATTTGATGTGGTGTACTTTCAGTTTGAATTATATTAGGTGGCCCCAATGATAGCGGATTGCATAAATCCTTAATTGGAGTCATACTGACGTATAATTTTATCATTATCTGTTATGTACTTACTATTGGACTGTAGTTTTATGTTTTGTCAATAATAACATGTACAAACTGTAACCGTATGTCTAATAAACTGTTTTGAATCTTGAATCTTTGAATCTTGAATCCTTGTGGTCCATCCAGCCACAAACCTCAGAACCTCCTGGCACTTGCATTCAAATAAAAATGAACCGTTTTAAAACAATTGACCTACGAACATTTATAATAGCGAATCTACTAAATTCTGAAGTGGGCTGATCATTTATTTGTTGTGCACAGACAGAAAACTGATTCCCCACTCATTGATGAAGACTCGCTTTTACCTTATGTGCACACCTGTTTTCAATGTCACACTGTGAGTAGCCAGTTATAATACGTATGCCAAGTGGCCTGGAAATACAACCTAACTATGGTATTACTATGTGAACCATTATGGACTTTACATGAAGGACACTGACATGGAAGTTGAATGGACACACGTTGTATTATCTACTACGAAAGCACAGTGGACACGCATGACTATGGTGTTATTTTCTTTCATACGAAATTTTTCTAAGTAGGGATTTAGGCTGTTCTTTTCTTATGTTGTAATTATGTCTGTGTGCCAACATGGAGACTATTTGCCTGTATCGGATATTATGACCAGGAAATTACCAACTTGATAGGTCCTATAGGATACCTTATGGTTGCTTCATCATCAATGTCTTAATACTGAATATAAACAAGAAGGTCTGTTCTTGCCGCATGCGGACTATTCTCCGCTAACGGGACTACCGTCCGATGTGCTGGAAACCATCAATCATTCTTGTCACAGCATTTCTCTGGACTGCTTGCTTTTGATTTGGATGGATTTGACGCTTGATTGGGATACATACAACGATGAAGTATAATAGATGTACACATGTATGAATAGAAAACTAGTGTTTAGGTCAAAAGCATAGAGTTTAAAGTAGAGTTAATTATGGGTGCGGTCAAACTCACTGCCTGTTCACCTGCATGTGAATGTGTCTTATGCTTAAAGTCGATCTATTGCACAAGTAAAGTGGTTTCTGCCAGACATTACTACAGGCCTTTGCAATTACTATTAGAAAATCTGTCTCTTGAGTGCTCGTCAAAGGGCACATAAAAAAATTATAATGAATTAAAAATTAATCAGATCAGACCATTAAATATACATATATATATATATATATATATATATATATATATATATATATATATATATATGTGTGTGTGTGTGTGTGTGTGTGTGTGTGTGTGTGTGTGTGTGTGTGTGTGTACACCATATTTTCCTGCAGATATCAAACTAAGTGGTTTATGCACATACGATTATATGTTTATCATGGACCTAATTTTTAGATTTCATGGCATCTGTCTGGCAATTATGTATTAATTCTGCTCAATAATCTCCGTAAGGAGCCTGTCATTCTGACCGCGTCCTTTGTGCAATCTAGCTGTTGGAATTTGTCTGCTGAAAACCAAATACTGAATCGGAGTCTTGGGCACACTAAAGGTGAGCCAGGGCACACACGACATTGATCATACATAACATATAATCCATCACCCTTGAACTGAAATCAAACTATATGACAGTGGGGGCCCTGGACAGCCTGGGGTCAAAGTACCTACATGTTTATGTTCTGTAATATATATATATATATATATATATATATATATATATATATATATATATATATATATATATATATATATATATATATATATATATATATATATATATATATATATATATATTAGGCATCGAAATGACTTAGTTTCCAAAGAAGAAAAGTGTAACTTCAGTAGGTGGGTCAAAATGGGCAGAAACGGACCTAAACAGACTTTTTGTAAGTAGGAGGTTTGATAAGGCACTGGAATGGCTCACGGGGCGGTCATTATTTACGGGGGGGTGTCAAAATTTCTCTACCCAATTAGGGGGGGAAGGCACAAAATTACACATGCTCCTAATGGGGGGTCACAAAATGACTGACATGGGGGGGGGATAGTGTCATCAAATAGTGAATCAGTTTATAACAAAGTCATACAACATGTAGTACTACGTACTGAATCAGTTTATAACCAAGTCATACAACATATAGTACCACTGTCAATATTTGCCTCTTTTCTAAACAATTTGAAAGACAAAATGATTTATTCTATACACAATATGTGATTTTCAAGTTCATGTTATTGTACCTCTAATGAAAGATTACATGTTTTGAGGGACCATATTTTGACCTGCTGAAGGGCCGGTCTCTCACGACAGGGACCACTGTACTTTATTTCTTCAACTTGAAGCAATAAACAGAACAACAATTCAGCATAATTGGAACACATAATTTGATCAACTGAATGAACACAGCTTTTACCTCACATGAAAAAAAAGGCAGTAATATTTTTTAAATAAAGAACCACTGTGAAATTTGTCCATTGTAATATACATGTATCAAACAAAAGACTACATTGTGCATAACTATCCTACAAATACTAGTCGACATGTGTATGTCTTTGCCCTGACACACGGCATGCTGTTTTTTTCTTCTTATTGGTCTTTTCCTGAATTTTTAATTAGCAGTTCTAACAAAATATGAAATTTAAAATGACATTGTTGCTTTAATATAGGATGTGCATTTTCTTTGATTTTCCTGTGCTACATGTACAATAACCAGTATAAGGCTAAAATAGAGAAGGGAATTCTAAGTGTGAATGAAAGCAACACAATTGATGTATGGACTTTGAAAGCACATCATTGTGTTGATAGTTACAATGCAACAAAACCTGATTGATGCATAGAGTACATGTGTTGTATGTATTTTAGACTGGCTTTGGACATGAACTGTAGTTGATCTTTTGAACATGAAATATTAAATGTTGTCCCACACATGTATATTGTTCATATATGTAAGTATTTTTTTTTCTCTGAGTTTTAGAAAAATCACACAATGTATCTATATAATATGAATATGGTTAAACTTCACAGTGGGTAATGCACTTCCCAAAAGTCAAAGGGGTCATCTTTGATGGAACTGTCCAAATCATGCATGGAATCAATGGGTATACATAACACGACCGTACAAGTGGTGGTGAATAGCACTCAAAGTCTATTTCCATATCCTCATCCTCTAGTGGGATAGCCATATTGTCCTCTAGTGGAATGACTTTGTTGATTTCTTTGTGATTTTTCTTGGCCGGTTTAGTCATTTTCACCAGTTTTGCATTCTAGATCTGTTTGATAAAGTTATATGTTTCTGTAGTAAATGTTCCCTTCTCCTGTAAAATGTCCATGTATTTACTGTCCAAATATGGTCTTATCACATCATATAGGTTGTTAACCAAATTGCCCATTTGTACCTGGTATTTTGACTTGTCAAATTCATGTGGATAGCACCTTTCTGAAATATTATTCTTTGTCAGCTTGTCCAAGAACACTTTACACAGAGTAGTGTCTTTTTTCCTTCCCTTTTCTTGTTTTCTTTCTGTTTTCCTTTTTTGATCTGCTGATTTGATTCTGACTCTCCTTTGAAAGTGTTCAAGCAATGCTGTCTGGGTTGTCAAAAGTTGACTGTGAAACTTCTGCAGGTCACTGCTTGCGGTGTTTATGAGGCTAATGGCTTTTACATGCCAGTCAGCCTGGCCCACGTGCCTATGTTTACACACATTATTGTCATAACATGCATCATATGCACACCTCTCTTCCTCTAATGCCTCCCTCAGTTTGCTCATTTTCATTTCCACTTTGTCAAGTTTTGTCTCCATAACTGTTTGGTCTAGAGATGTGCTTTCTCTTTTCATCCAGTAAATGCTTGGAAGAAGCTGAGTTATCTGACATCTCAAATTTGAGATAACTTTCTATGTCATGTACCTGTTTCTTTACTGTCCATCTTCTTTTGAAGTCAATATTTAGTGGTGATTTATAATGGTTAGTATTGGGAATACACAACCTCAATGGCTGCATGCATATACAGGATTCAGGATTCAGGAATGACTTTATTTGACCAGACAACAGATATATATACACGAGTCAATTAAAGAAAATGAGTACTTGAGTTAATCTAACAGTTATTCTTAAAATGACAAATGAAAAAATATATTTCTTGGTCAGGGAGACACACATCAAGGTCACTTGAAGTTTGTCAGACCGCTATCATGTGTGCAAGAAGTGACTTTTACTGCAGTGCCTTCTGCTGAAATCCTCATGAACCCTTTAATCTTGACATCACATATTGTTCCCCAGAGAAAGTCTACTCTATGCTGACAAAATTCAAGGGAAACAAACTATACAATACCCCAAACTCCCAAAAAAATCAATCCATGATTGGGTCAAACAAAAAAAAATACCTGTTTCCTGTTACATGCCCAAAAAATTCCAGATAGGTAGGTAGGAAATTTTTTTTCAATTTTTTTTAGTTGCTCCAATTTATTGGATTTTTGCTCAAATTTATTGATTTTTGCACATTTTTTCATGATTTTCAGTAGATAATAGACAAATTTGGAAAAAAAATACTCTTTTTTGCTGCTCCACCTCCATAAAAAAATGAGGTAGGAGTTTTTGGGGGAGATAGGTAGGGTAACAGGAAACAGAGGTATTATTTTGTTTGGCCTTGCTTCAGTGTTGTCATGATTAACCACCAAGGACTGCATTGGTCTCAGTGACACTGTTTTCACTCATGAAAAAGACGAAAGGCAGAGAGGTGAAAGATGGGGGGGGGGGGGGGAGGGGGGAGAGGGTTGCAGGGGGATCCCTATAATTCTGGCTGGCATTCAACTTTGATTGACAGCTCTAAAAATTAATTCCACAAAGAAAGTTGATCTACTGTAGGCTGACAAACCTCAATGGAAACATACTCATACCCCAAACTAGCATATATAATAAATTCTTCATTGCTTCAGTGCTAGCTGTCATGAAGATAACTTCAACCACCAAAGACTGCACTTATTACAGGTCTCAGTGACAGAGCTTTCACTAGATTTTTTTTCAGCTCTGAGTTTCTGCATGCAGAAAAATTAAAATAATGGAAAGTTATAATTATGGGAAAATGTGAATGTGCACAGTGTACATGAAAAATAATTGACCAAAATAAAACAATTTCTGTTACTTTCAGATGAGAAATTGAGGTAAAGGTAGAGTACAATACACATTCCATTGGCCAATGTAGTGATTGAAAGGATGCATATGACTTGAATGAAATTGGTTAAGTCACCACATTTCAGTACTTTTTAAATTTCATTTTATGATTTTTCCCTTTGTATGTTATTTCATGCTAAATGCTTATATCATCATTATAAGTCTTTTCTGCTTATGTTGGTGCTTTGCACAGCTATAATTCCAGAGGCCCAGCTGCCGCAGAGAGAGACCTATTTCTGGACAATTTACCTCACTCCATTTCGTCTGCTATCGAACTTAACCCTAAAATACTCATAATAACAGGTGATTTTAATGATCGCTGTGTAAGTTGGGATTCTCCCCACAACGACAGTGAACTCGGACAGCGCCTCTTTGATCTGTTGGCTCAAAACAACATGCATCAGCTCATATCCGAACCTACTCGTGTGTCGGAGTACTCTGTAAACCTACTAGACCTCATGATAACTGACTCCCCTGGTTATATCCTTAACTCCGGCATACTCCCTCCCATATCCTCTTCTGATCATTCTGTTGTCTGTTGCTCTTTTTCTGTGAATCATTACAAGGATCGCCCCTTTAAACGCTCTGTCTGGAACTTCAAGAGGGCTCATTTTGTCAACTTGAACTGTGTACTCCCTCATGCTCCCTGGGAAACTGGTTTCACAGTTTTTGACTCCATAAGTGACTCTGTGTCATACTGGTCAGACCTTTATATTGACACGTGTAAACAGTTTATTCCGTTCCGAGTGGTCACTATTCGACCCAGGGACAAGCCCTGGATCAACTGTAGTATCAAGAGGCTAATAAGGCAGCGCAATCGCGCGTGGAACAGATATAAATGCCAGACACAAAAGCCTCGGCCTCACACGCTCCTGACAACTCAAAATATTGAACGCCTCTGTCAGTTATACAAACGGAACCGTAATTTTACAGTCAACGCTATTAAAAACTCCATTCGTCTTTACTTTACCAAACTCCGATCTGAACTAGACTCAAGAGAGATAAACCCTAAAAGGTGGTGGTACCATAGCAAATCTATTCTCGGTCACAAACTTTATCAAAACATTCCAACTCTTATTGACGATGGAAGGAATATTTCTTCCGATATAGAGAAGTCAGTGACCGTCAACAAGTATTTTGCTGATCAGTGTAAGACTCCGCATGATGACAATCCTTTGCCCTTGCCCGACCTTGCCTTCCGAACTGAGGCCCGCCTGTCTATGTTTCAAGTGCAAGTAAATGACGTGGAAAAGATTTTAAAATCTCTGAAAACCAATTCTGCTTGTGGTCCTGACGGTAGGCAACACCCTTCTTAAATACTGTACGTGCCCCCTCAATCTCACGTTCTCTCACTGATCTACTCAATCTCTGCTTATCCAACTCATATTTTCCAGATCCCTGGAAGAGGTCAAACGTGTGCCCCGTTTTTAAGAAAAGTAACAAACAGTCAAAGGAAAATTATAGGCCTATTTCACTCCTCTGTAATGTCTCTAAAGTACTTGAGCGTCTAGTTTATAACGTTTTCTATGAGTATCTAACCTCTAACAATTTACTTTCTGCTAAAAACTCTGGCTTTAAGAAAAACGATTCCACCATAAATCAACGTTTTAGCATTCTTCATACTATTAACAGTGGCCTTGAGTTGGGCCATGAGGCCCGTATGGTTTTCCTGGACATATCCAAGGCCTTTGACAGAGTCTGGCACGCTGATCTACTTTTTAAACTAAAACAATTGGGATTTGAAGATCCTGTGTTATTATTTATAGAAAGCTATCTCTCAAACCGACTTCAACGAGTTACTATTGGAGGACAGACCTCACCTTGGCTCCCTATAGAGGCTGGAGTGCCCCAAGGTTCGATCCTTGGTCCCCTACTTTTCCTCGTTTACATTAACGACATCACTGTCAACATCACCCGTTTATTCGCGGATGATACCAGTATTCTTGAAATTGTCCACGAACCAATGACCACAGCTGAAAGCCTTAATCATAATCTTGCACAAATTCATCGTTGGGGCAAGCTCTGGCGGATGACATTTAATGCCATAAAATCCATCTCAATGACCTTCTCAGCTAAACGACAAAAGCCAGATCATCCTCCCCTACTTCTTGGAAACACACCGATACCTGAGGCCACTCTACATACTCACCTTGGAGTTACACTCTCAAGTAATTTGTCATGGCACCAGCATACAACACGTATTAGCCCATGTTTGGTAGTAGAAAGTACACTTATCCATTCATCGAAGCAGTGGAATAAATCCTATACCCCACTGCACACAGTGAAATAAGTAAGACAAAGGATTTCAAACAATGGTCTTTATTTACTGAAATACAGACCAAACAGTATTCAGGCAACTGTAAACAAGGAAACATTTCTCGAACTTTGCGATTTGCTGGATCATCTCGGGCGATCAGTCAATCAAAAATAGTTAACTTGTCGAGTTTGATAAAAAACGAGAGAAAAACTGTTCAGTACATTGGTAAATGGTTTAGCAATGAGACCTGAACAGGCATGTGAATATATAATCAATATTAGTGAAAAAATTGACTTTCAACAATTTTTTGTTTGTCCCGCAAGTTAAGAGGATTGTAGGTAAGCCAGTGATCAACATAGATTAAAGTTCCAACCTGGCAGCTACTTTTCCTCATCTGATAATTCTCACTTTTGTAATATTCTTTGGAACTGTTATGGTTAGAACATCATCAGCCTCTTCAGGGACAGGGGATAGTCTCGCCATACAGACATACCCCAACTATTTGCTTTTACTGTATTTTCAAGAATACGACTAAGTCTCTTTCGTACAAGCTCATCTTCAGTCACAGGATTGGGAAATCTGGCATTTGTATGGTTTGTCTTTTCATCAGACTTCTGTGGCATTCGTCCAAAAATCAGATTCTGTGTTGGCAATGTTCCACATCAAAATTTTCTTCCAGATAAAAATTGTTCCCAAAATCAAAGTGAGCTGCCATGCTTGCTGTTCTGGTGGAAAGCTCAGAAGAAAAGCACATCAGGTGAAACATATGATCTGCTGCTGGATCTACAAGTACACGTGTGTCATTGGCTGAAACTTTAATAGCTCTGAACTTGTCTAAAATCACTCATTTTAGAGACAAATAGTGTTTTCAGATCATGCAGTGCAACTTTGCTTTCTTTTTTTGGCAGGACACAGTAACAATAGGGTAAAGGATTTAGATGTATATGTCCCCATTGACAAAATGTCACATTCCTGGCAAACATGGGCTAAGTGGGTTATTCAAATGACTACTCGTGTAATATTGGATTCACCCACGCGTGGTCTCGGCCACTTGTGTGTAAATCCAATATTACACTCTTGTCATTGAATAACCCTTACTTGTTAATAAAGCCAGTCAACGGCTTGCTCTTTTACGCAGACTCAAATATAAACTCTCCCGCCAGACACTCATACGGTTGTATAGTACAATGATTCGTCCTATCCTCGAATATGGGTGTGTCCTGTTTGACAATTGCACTGAAAACCTGTCATAATCTATAGAAGCTGTGCAGTATGAGGCAGCAAGGATCTGCCTTGGCGCAACTAGATACACTACACGTGTCTTGCTTTTCGAAGAGCTTGAATGGCAAACTCTGGCAAATCGGAGGAAATACTTTAAACTTATTCTTTTCTTTAAAATGTGCAATAGGTTGACTCCACAATACCTACATGATCTTGTTCCTCGTGACGTTGCATTCACTACTGGGCGCCTTTTGAGAAATCGTACTGAATCACGCCAAATTAGGTTCACCACCGATCGCTTCGGCGATTCATTTCTCCCGTCTGCTATCAAATTATGGAATAACCTCCCGGTTGATGCTCGTCTCACCAATTGCCTGCCGCAGTTTAAATCTAAATTAAATCTATTACTCTTAAGTGTTGACAAAAAGCCCACATACTTTAAACATGGAAGTCGTTTCCTAAACATATGCCACACGCAACTACATCTTAACTTCTCTGTTTTAAATGCCCATCTACATCATGTCAATATCTTTCCAGCCTCAACGTGTTCATGCTCTCATACCACTGAAGATACGAAACATTACCTTTTGTTCTGCCCCAAGTTCACTGTGCAAAGGGTCCGTCTACTGAACACTGTGTGTCACTTACTCGCTCCAGGTGTAAATCCGACTTTAATAGTTCAGTGCTCTAGTGACATTTTACTAAATATTCTCCTGAAAGGTAGTGAAGACTTGCCAGACACTGATAATGTATTCATCTTTGAGGCTGTTCAGACATTCTTGTCAGAATCTAGACGTTTCATGTACTAATTTAGTATATGATCTAATTATAAGTCTCCACTATCTGGCATCAATTGTATTATTCGTGTACAAGCCGTGAATTTAGTCTTCTGTTCTCGTCCAGTGTGTATTGTATATATTCCTGTGCGTCCTTCTATGTACTGGAGAGCCTCCAGATTAGTCTTTGTGTACTATTAGGCAATCCAGAGAAAATAAATATGTTTATACTATGAGCGACTATGACCTCATACGTAACGTCACAGGACTGTCATACCTTGTACTGTTTTCTTGATATTTCGGGAACTATTTCAGCTATAACTTTGGTCTAGAACATGGTACAGCCCTGTACAAATAATGAAATGAGATGCATATGATTAATTTTGATCTAGTTATCAAGGTCACTGGACTACTTAATTTAATAAAGTGTTTCGAGTGATAGCTTGAGAACTATTGACTCGGTACTTTGATGTGTATTTACACATACTGATGATCTTCAAGACCAGTGCTTTTGACGTAATTCTAAAGGATGCAGGGCCATGTCAGTTTATGAATGAAAGTTAAGCTGAGCAAAGGACTTCCACCATCCTCTTGTTCGATATTATTCTTAGATTGTTTCTCGGCAACAAAAGAGACGGCATTTGAGACCACACATTCGCCTACTTGAAAATATATACAACTTCCTCTCCCATTAACTCTTTTTAGTAACCCTGTAAGTTAATTCTGTGGAGTGTGACAGGAGATTCATATGAAAAGAACATTAATTTTACACAGTAATTTCTGTAAAGTCAAATCTGAATCATTTTGTAATGACGAACTAATTATAACATGTACTACATGTAAAATACTTTTGTATAAAAATGAAACTACGCTTAGATAAAATTTGGTACATAAAACATGACTTGTATCACTATACACCATTAAACAACAACAACAACAACAATAATTATAATAATAATAATAATGATAATTATTATTATTATCATTATTATCATTATTATTATTATTAATATTAATATTATTATTATTATAATTATTATTATTATTATTATTATTATTATTATTATTATTATTATTATTATTATTATTATTATTATTATTATTATTATTATTATTTTAACCAGGTAAATAAGTGTCTTGATGAATTTGTTTATGTACATTTTAAGGTGCCGTCTGTAAAGCTATTTTGCAGTATTAATTTTAGAAAATCAAGAATTGTTTTTTTTTCAGAATAGGGCAGATTAGGTTCCAATCTACAATATGGCCAAATGTTGAGTTTGTAAATGATCAATTTTTATGTGAATTTGGGAGCAAAATAAGTCATGGTTTTTGGCCAAACACCCACATGGTTTTGTATTTACAACAGAATGTAAATGAGCTGTTAGTCAGACTTGGGTCTGCTAGGCAATGAGATGTGATTAAGCTGCTTATTGGTCCGGGAGAACAATGGGCCAGTTGGCTAGGGAGAGGACAATGGGCATCTGAATCTGTTATTTTAGCAACCGAAACCAGCTATTAGGAAACCACACCTTTGTGATCTTCTCCCGGAAAAACTTCAAAGCTTTGTTTTCAAACATAGATTTAAAAGATACATTTTCATAACAACACAACAAAATTATTGTATTATAAACGTACTTCTCACAGGACAGTTATCATATGAATGGGAGTTAGCACATTTTCCACAATGGCCAGTTCACTGCTCCGATAGAGCATCCAGCCCTAAATCGCATTTTCACACAATTCTTATTTTCGCTCAGTCCTGCTACTCAGAGGTATTCAAGAGATTGCTCGTGATGGTTTAACCGATTTGATGAAATAAAAAGCTATTGAAAATACACATTCTTGCCTAGGAGCAGTATACGGTGTTTGTAGATATTAGTATTTTTTAAGGGTTTTTTTCGATGTTGCATTACGCTAAGTGAAAAATTGAAACGGTGCATCTTTATAAATTATAAAAAAAATCGTTCCTTTCACTTAAAAAAAAAAAAACACGAAACCCCTTCTTTGACATTACATCTAGGTATTATTATACCAAATTCGAAGATATTATGTTAAATATTCTGGTTGTAGGCCCAGAAAACCTCGGAAGTGCAACCCGTTGTAATATCTTCCCTATCACCCCAATTAACAAGAAAATGGCATTTGTTTCTTCACATAATAAAAATTCAGATTAATTTCGAAAAGAAAATGTGTGGTTTTGGGAGGCTAAAGGCAACATTTTAAAAAGGAAAGTAGAATAAGATACCATGACGCTATATAAGCTGAGCTTTAGAGACGGCCCCTTAACTATATTCTGGCTCAAATAAAGTAAATTTGTATTCCAAATGAGATCTGAATTATGAAGTGAAATAACGTGTTAAATCCTTATTATGCAATATATATATATATATATATATATATATATATATGGAGGAGCCCTTCAGCTTAGCACTTCCAATACAATGTCTGTTACCCGTTTACATTCAAAGGTGGCACCAACATCTACACTGACCTAAGTGTTGTTAAGATAGTATCACCAGTGTGGTCACGACTTTCTCCCATTCTCAGGACAATAGGAAAAAATAATCGGTCACAACCAACAAACCAAATGAAATGAACATAATTTCAGCGGTTTCATACACATAGTTTGAGTTGCATATAATATGGGAGATACGGTATGGCCGGGCATGGTGGATTATCGTGTGATGCCCTTCGGTTCCACTTCATGTGGTTATCATCATACATGTATTCACCCGCCACCCATACGGCATCTCACACATAAGATTCCCAAACTTGACAGTAAGTGGAAGGCCCTAAAAGTTATCCTTCTATTTGATTCAATCAAAATAATAATAAAGAATACAGTAGTCGGTAAATTTTTGCAACGGCCTACAACTGTATGTGCCAGCTCTAGATCTGGAATGCTATGTTTAAATCTACACAATAATTCTTTGTGTATTACATGTATAAATCCTTGGTGTGCTGCCGCATGGACCAACTAAACTTAAGAAATTAATCAAGATAACATCATAGCATCTTATGCACACACACATTAAAAAGAGATAAAACAGGAACTATGGTTGAAAGATCATACGACAGTATGACCTGAATTTTTATTCTAGTTAATTTTGGTATAATTTCCGCCACGAAATATTTATCGGGGCATTCTGGCACCCACGGTTCTTTCTACCAAAACGGCTCTATAGTGTTCACTTTCCCAGAGTCGCCCTGGGTGAAGAGGTACTGGCACACTCATAGCTTGATCTAGCACTGAAGAACGCTATTAGGTCACGCACTTTAGAGTTAGGCTACATTTGTTTGGTCCCAGGTCATCTTATTCGAATTATTAATAGTTGAGATTTAAGTACACCAGAAAGGGAAGTTCCCAAGATATCGCCTCCGATTCGTTCACAGATATACTTCTGGCACGTTCAGCACTGAAGCACATCGTATCCAATGACACATCTTTTTTTTTTCTGCATGACTTATTCTGCTACTTATGTTCAGGAATGGGCATATTCAATCAATGAGGTCTTGACTCATGTATAGTTGGAAGACTTCATACTTTGTAACACTGTTCATAGCATTTATCGTATTATAATACATATTGATGCTGATTCTGGCACTAAATCTGTTTGAAATGTTAGAAACCTGCTGGGCTACTCTGATACATTTATCACCAGTGACTGGTGAGTCATGCACAGCTGATTTTCTTACAATTGGCGGTGTAGTACCACAATAATACGATGCTATCCTGTCCTAAATATCCACTGCATCTCACTAAGGAAGTAGATAAGTCAGATATGTGTATCTTATATTTTGTACATCCTACATTGTGAATTGTTTGGAAAGAATAATTTTATGATGATGAAATAGGTGTGCATCATTGCAGTAATGCTGAACTTTTGTTTATTATACACGGAACAGACATAAGGTACATAATAGCTTATCGATATAAAAATTGACTTCGATTGTCATTTTGTCTTGCGCTTCTTTGTATTGGTGTTGTACCGCTTGAAGAAGGTCTATATATAGACTGAAGCATATCTTGAATATTTTATTTTTGAGAGAGTTACATACATGTATGTACACTGATGTTATTATTTTTTTCTACTATTTTCAATGCCTTTTTTTATTCAAAGTATATCCATATTCAGTATAATGTACATACATAGATTCACTACTATTTACGTAAGTTGTTAGCTAGCACTACAAGAAGCGTTGATTTGAAATACCAACAACTACATCAAGCCTAACAAGAGAAGACGCCAGGGGAAAGGGAAGAGTCCCCATAACATGGACATACGCAATGAAAGAAACAGTAGAAGCTCCCTTTCTAATAGAAATAATAGCTTTAGTGCTCTATCTATTGACACTGAAGTAATTTGCATTGGGACTTGTAACAGAACCTTTCCCGATGACTAAGATCACATGCTCAGTTGCGAATGATGTGACAGGTGGATTAACTCAGATTGTGTGAATATTAATGAAGACCAATATAAATTTATGACTGGCCGGGAAGATTTGCATTGGTTTTGTAATCAGTGTGACCCTCTAGCAATGTCTGCTGGCATGACAGATGCAGACATAGACGAAAAGTGCAAAAAGTATTACAGTGAATATGAGAAAAGAAACTCTGTCCTTGAAGAATCTTCTGCTCTCAAAGCAGATAAGGTAGTGGTTGATACCTTTGATGTTAAGATCAACACGATTGAGACTAACCTCATTGGATTGGCTACTGACGTATTTAAAATCAACAGTAAGATACAAACAGTTGGTAATGAAAGCGAGGAAAAGGCTGAAAGAGCCAAAAACATAGTCCTGAGGGGGGTTCCAGAAACTACCCCTAACATAGACCAGACAGTTGTATTTCAAATATTGAAAGATATTGGTTGTGATCAGATTGAATTTGATGGGGTCACGAGGTTGGGTACTAAACCTAACATACCCTCACAAGCTCACGAAGATGGTGCAACTGCCACGGAGGTTCCCAGTCATACTGCAAATAATATTACATTTAGACCAATCCAACTCAGTTTGAAGTCTTCGGGTGACAAATGCAAGGTTTTGTAAAGTGCCCTAAAGTACGTAGGGTTACTTCGGATCATTAAAATCCCAAAAAAGTCTTTATCGTACCTGATTAGTATCAACTTGAGAGAGAACATGACAAAGAGTTAAGTAAAAAGGTAAAAGAAACACGGGATCAACACCCAAACGAGGTCTTTTTTATTCGAAAAGGCACGATCATAAAGAAGCAATGAATCAGTGATCATTGTCGGAATCATGTAAATATGCTGCTAGCACCACATTTGAGCACAATAAAGAATTCTTACCACTCACAAAATGCACACTTAATGCACAAAGTTTATACAGCAAATGTTCTCAATTAGATATTTCATGTTCGATAATAAGCCAGACGTGGTTGTTATCACAGAGACGGGGGTATCAAAGGATATTCGTAACCAGAAATTTACTCTGAGGAGTATATTTGCTTTCGCAAGGACACAAATGTCAACCATCACACACAGGAAACATATCAGAATGAGGATAGAAGTGGTGTTCTCATCTTAGTCAAGGTGCGTCTCAGCCCCAATTTGTATGAGAAAGAAGATATTGATGCAGATATTTAAAGGGTCACAATTACCCCTAAATTTTATTTTTCTTGGCTTATAAGGGGATGCTACTGACCAGAGGTCAAGGAAGCTATTATGCTTGATAGGAATTGCTCCTCTATTAGATCGGTTGACACTGAAAATTATGTACTTTTGGGTGATTTTAACTTACGACTGATCAACTGGAACAATATTACCAGTACTAGAGACTCAGACCAGGTTTTCCTTGACGCTATTGAGGAAAATCTCCCGACTCAAATTATCTCAGAGCCAAACAAGGGCTTTAACATTTGACACTTGGCTCTAGTGGGTGATAATTACTCTGTTACTGATTGCAAAGTGGGTGAATCATTTTCAAGCAGTGATCACAGAATAGTGAGGCTTGATCTTACCTGTCCCATACCGAGAATATGTAGGAGTCACAGTAGTTACCCGCTGAAGACCCTTTAATTTATTTGGGCTGATACAGCCTATGTCAAAATTTTACAGAGGAACGTGTGCAATATGGACAATAGTAATTCCATATTTATATAGGTTCGACAGGGACAGGTTAGTTTATGAAGAGTAAATAGTTTGGACTGCGGAATAGGGTATTAATTACTAGGAAGTGGTTCTGGGCAAAAAGACACAAATACAACAGAAAAGTATATTTATATACTAAAGGTGACTTCATCTGTCTTAACAATGATATTAAAAACCGAGATTTGAGTGATTTGGAAGATGTTCAAAATATTCATTTTGCATGGAATTCCTGCAAAATCACTCTCACAGATTTGACGAATAAATATATCCCTTTCAAATAGATGAAACCTGGATATAGAAATAAGGTCCCCTGGGCTAGGTACAGTAGTGTTAAGCAGTCAAAAGCCAGGAAAAGAAGGAAATGGGTAAAAAGAATATAAACTATCGGTAGATAATACTTTATATTAGGAATAGGTTAAATTTTATGATGATGTAATTAGTTCTGCCAAGTTCCACTATGAAAACAAAACGGTGGACCAGATAAAAACTAACCCGAAGAGATTCTTGAATTACACTTGACATAACACACGGACCAGTTCAGCAGTTAAAACACGATGATTTGACAAATACAACACCAAGAAGGAGAAATAGCAGAGGTGATAAATGATTATTTTGTATCTGTTCTGACAAAAGACCACCTATTGACTTTTCGCCACGTGAGGTACCTCATGTTGACAATTTGCTTCTTGATATTGAAATAACCCTATGATTCGTTAGATCCAAACTGTCAAGGCTTAAACCTGATCGAGCGAGCGGCCCTGATAATATCAACACAAACATGTTAAGAAAATGCTTGGATTTAGATTGTCCATTGGCGACACTTTCTGCAAATCGCTAAATACGGGTCAAGATTGGAGAGACACTAAATTCATGCCAATACATAAAAAATACTCTTTTACTTTTACTTTAGGCCAGTGGCTTTTGCGAGGCAAATAAGATAATGGAGCGTATTGTCCAGAGTGAAGTAACCAATCTCCTATATGGAAACAATTCTATCCATTGTGACCAGCATGGTTTTCAGAGTAAATGTTTGTGCATAACCCAACTTTTGGAATGTCTGTACGACTTGTTTACAAATTTTGATGAGGGGATTGAAACAGATATAATTTATTTAAATTTCGCCGAGGCCTTATATATGGTCTCCCATAATAGGTTACTTCTTAAACTTAAACAGGCTGGCATTGGTCGTCAAGTCTGACAACGGGTAGCAGGTTTCCTTAACAACCATAGACAGAGAGTCATTTTACGCAATGATTCCTCTTTGTGGAAGAGAGCTATTAGTGGTTTCCCTCAGGGCTTTATTTTGGGGCTGCTTCTCTTCTTGGTATATGTTAACGACATCCCTACACTTACAAAGTCAACTGTAAAACTATTTGCAGATAACACAAAGCTTTACAGAGAAATTTATGACAGAGAGGACTGTCATCGCTTATCCAAAAAATTAAATGCATTAGCTAATTGGTCAAAGCAATGGCTCCCAAGAATTAACACTATTAAATATTTGTCCTGAAGATGAGAGAAGGAATCAATTTTTTGTGTAGTTTGGATGGCGTAATTCTTACTCGGGTCTCTGCACGAAGGGAATTGGAAGTGATTATTAATGATAATCTTGTTCCCAGAAAAAACATTGTTAACATTGTCAATATAGAGGGCTACATGAACAGCTCATGCTCAGCTGACCTAAGCTTGTCACACAAAATCAAGGTTGCAACTGAAAAGACCTGTGTTGAGCTTTAGCTGAGTGCATGTGGCATTCAGATGAATTTCTAAGACAGATGACTGATCTCCTAACTAGCAAGTCAGTTGAGCTAAAAAAATTGCAGCGCCACCTGGTGAACAAATTAAGAACTAAGAATCCATAGGAGTGTTCCTGTGTAATATCAAAGCACTTGGGTGAGCCGTCTTGGAGAATTCTTTTTTTTAAGATTTCATCCAACAAAGGAAAAAAAATAAAAATTAAAAATTCACTGAGGCCTGACCATTTGAACAAACGTAGTAGAGACCTTCCCACCAAGTTTGAAGTCAGTCTGGTTGACAGTTTGAGAGAAAAAGCCGAAAATGTCAATTAACATTAAAATGCCCATTGACTTATATAGTAATCAATAGGAAAAGTGAATTTGCCAATAACTACCCGAATTGAAAAAAAGCGTTAAAAATCAGGAATCCACAGCAGTTTACTCAATGTAAAAAATTATAAAATTTATGTAGTTCTTAACCCCCAAAATATCACAATCCAGTCTCTCTACGTTCCATTGCGCATCCAGTTACTGTCTATGTCTAACCCTATAAATTGATCACATATTATCACGTTCGATTCCAAATTTAGAAAATTCTAGGCTTCAACTGACATCTGTGCCATTTTTGCTGACAGTGATGGGGATTTCCAATGATGGTCGATGATGCGGATCCCTCAGTTCCGTGTCCTGGGCATAAAAATTAAAATACAACTTTCATCTAGGAGGTGCATCTGTATACCTGCAGACAACCAATTTATAATAGATTGTACACGCCCTGTTTAATCTGTTCATAGGGCCTGTGAGCCAGATACGTGACCAAGGGTACGTTTTGGATGACTGATCCAACTGAATTGCAAGCTGGGTGCCACGGAAACTTTTTATCCAAGTACTCTTGGATGTGTGCTGTAGTGAAAGACATTATAAAATCACGCTGAAACCAACCTGTACTGTACGTTTCCGTTGCCTGACAGACATCGTGGCAATGTCTTTGATATCATAGAACAACGCTTGATTGGTGTGTCAAACAAAACCAAAATACGACAAGAATTGAGTCTCTACGCCATGATCAGATGATGACATTTGGTGGCACTCACGCGAATGTGGAGTCTCTCGACGTATCGCACAATGTATGAACACGACCTACTTCTAGATTAGAACTGACGTTGTAGGTCAGAACTGACGTTGTGACCTCAGTGTTGAACGGAGCCAGCAGATCCAGTTCCAAAAGGAAACAGACAGCGTGCCTTCTTTTACGTAATTGGAGGCACTGAATATAAAATTGATGATTACAGTAAAACCTCGTAATAACGACACTCAAATATCCGACATTATTATGAATTCACTTAACGACATGAGTGTTTTGAGGGACAAGTTCGGTTTCTTTCATATGTTTTTGTTCGTATATCTGACATACTAAGTTCACTTTTCTGATACCTTTTTACGGGAACAGATGGTGTCACTATTATAAGCTTTTACCGTATAATAATGATAATGAAGAAAGTCTGCATTTTTATTTGTTTATTATTCTATACACATTTCAGCGAATCTTTTGTTTTACTGTAATTCGACTTGTATATCTCCAAAAAAATCATGACAGTGACATATTACCTCCGGGTATTACGTACAGTAAGCCTTCAACATATTTCAGATATGTACGTAGGCATAAGTAACAGTTTTATTGACCAAATATGAGTCAAACGTGACTCACTAGTCACAGAATACAATGCAACACATACAATACAATTACACAAAAATAAAACATTGGCTGCTGACTGAAAAATACAAGTATCCGCATGAAGTGCCTATAATATATAGAGCTCATGGACGGAGCCACGTCAAAATGTAGAGCATAATTGGATGAATTTTGTACAGAATAAAGTTCTATGAAATGTAACTGCTTGACTACATTGGAATACACATCACTACATTGGCAAGCATTTATGTAAAAAATTCCGCAAGCTTAAGTTAACCTCCAGGTATTTACTTGACATGACCGAGATGAATTTATTGTACGGGTCAGATGTATCAAATCTATGAATGTGTAAAGAAGCGACTGAAATGAGTTCACATCTCTCTGTGACAAAAGCAGGACAGTTTATCAAGAAGTGTGTTTCATCATCGAGAGCACCGAGTCTACATCTTCAGCTACAGCAATCTTAGGCTTAGCATATGACGTCTAAGATATATGTTAAGGTTATGCAAGCTGAGCCGCAACCTGGCAATACAATGTGTATTTATAAGTAACATCTGGGACATTCAGTGGGTATGCCTCCATCCCGAATTCAGTCTTAAACGGTTTGTATGTCTGTAGTTTCATACTGTGATCCACAGAGGCAAGGACAGATTCCCATTCATTCATACAGTAGTAGTAATAGTAGTAGTAGTAGTAGTAGTAGTAGTAGTAGTAGTAGTTTTATTGACTGAAAAGGGTCATGGGTGACCCATCCGTCTAGAATACAATACAAAATCGGTTAACCATAAATAGCAAATGGTGTAAAGAACCTAAGTGGTAACATTTAACATCAGTTAACATTTAGCCTTGAACATACATGATGGTATTTGGCATCCAGTAACTTTGTTATTTAAAGTATGACATTTATCATGCAATAAAACAATTTATAATCTTACAGTCTCTAGGCAGAATCATAATAGACAAAGTGTAACTGTTCTCAAACACCAAAGTGAGCAGATCTGTTATTCTTATCCAAACATTTAAAGATAAATGTACTTACAAGAACTAATACTGCTTTAATTTTACATGACATAATTTCTACACATTTCTTATTTCTAGACCAGGTATGGAAATCGGTCATGTAATGTCTACAGACAGAAAATAAAGTCTGTCTCTCATTTTTATGACCAGTACATTCAACTAAAAGATGAACTTTTGTTTCAATAGCACCATAATCACATTGGATACATAAACTTTCGTGAATAGAGACTTTAGGTTTTGCATGTCGTCCCAATTCAATTTGAAGACTATGGGAACTGAGTCTAAATCTTGCAATAGACTGTATATAATTCATAGTACAAATATCAAGAAAATGTGTTTCCATACAGAATTCATAATAGACCTATTCATACCGACTTTTATCGAACTTTTCTGGACCCTTATAAATTATGCATTCCACTGTTGGCCTGATTGTCCAATCAACAAGTGGCTGAGTTGGGTCCACGCTTTCATATGTTCGCAACGAATGCCACAGCTAACGCTAGTGATTACATAATGGATTGTGCTGAACAGTGCAAATCGTTTACCTAAAATGTCACATCAGTGGTAAAACGTACATTTTTAGTTTGATGATGGTTAGATTTTTCATTAAACCCAAACACATCCTGTGTTTTACTTGCTGATCCTTTGACGTGTGATCGGCCAGCTTGGTCAAGCACAAAATGTAAACAAAGCAGGGTGCACTTCCCGAAGTGAACCGAATAAACCCAAGTCCTATGAACTGGTCTATTACCATACAAAATCTCCTTTAGGTTTTTTATACAGATATCTTCATGATAAGTAAACCAGTGATAACCAAGATTACAGTTTGACAAGAATTTGGCAACTGTGGTACACCAGTTAATCTGACCAACCCTATTCAGCTCCAGAAGAGTATTATGCGCATTTTTCAAAATATGACCAGTAGGTGATTGCAAAACGTGAAGCCAGTATTTAATTATACGTATTTGCTGTCTGATGTATAGGGAGAACCTACCAGTATCCATATAAATGCCTAAGGTTGGGGGTTTGAACACCTGGCATCCGTTTGAGGCAGGGCAATTGCACACTTTCAGTGATATTAGAACATTTGTTAGTAGCCAACAGCTAGCTACCATATTCTGCATTTGGCAGGATCTGAGAATCAAATAACCGGACCATAAGAGTGGGTGAGGGTTTACCCATACTACTGTGGTACATCTAAGGCTAGAAAAGATGGCATTACTGGCCTGTTCAGCAAGGTAGGAAGGAGTCGACTTGAGAACCTGTTTGGGATGTGAATCAAAAACAAACTCAAGATATTTAAAATTTCTGAACAACCTCAAGTAAGCTATGGTCAAAGTAAATATTTGAGACACAGTTATACTTATTAAATACCATAATATTGGTTTTTGTTAGACTCACTCTCAGGTACAATAGTTAACAATACTGAAACAGTGTCAATTTGTGAATGGAAACCCTCGTCAGTATCTGAGAACAGTACAAGGTCGTCGGCATAGTGGAGATAACAGCACAATAACTTATCTAGGTGAATCCCAACATCATCACGCAGTGACTGTCCAATATCTGAAAGCTACTCGTTCAATAGTTGTAAATCTGTTAAGCAGGTGAATTTTCCAACACCCCAATCTTGACCAAGTCGACCATTACATATCAGAAGATGTGATGATTCACAAATATTCAGAAGTTCTTTCCCATACCCATTTGGATGTGATTGATCTTGTGAAGATCTTCTTATAGAAGTATCAAGAGGTACAATGCAAGATTCCAGCAGTGCAAAAAATTGTGATAATCAAATGGACCATTACTAGTACCATGGACAGAATTTGACACATCATAATAGGCACAAGTTCTGGCATTGAGATCACCACACAGGAAAACGTCGAAGTTTACAGAACACTCCATAATTTCAGATTCTATCAGGGTGAAGAAATATTCAGTCCTTGCCATGTAAGATGATCCTTCTGGGGCTATGTGCATATATCGAATATGAATAGAGGTACTGATGTTAAAGAATCTGTAATCACGTTTTAACCACACAATCAGCTCATTATGTGCAAAAACTTCCACTCCTGAACACAATCTATGATTTCTAAAAATTGCTATACCACATAATGCGCTGACAGCATTCTGATGTCTTTTTTTTAACTTGAAAAGTGAAAAACCTATGGGACGTAATTTTGATTACATAGATTGAGTCTTTCTATGTCTCAAGAAGCACAACAATGTCATGGCTGAACAGATAATCTCTTAATTCCTTATTGTTAAACTCATCACTAATACCACATATATTCTAGGCAATAAACAAAATCCCATTGGCATGGCAAGCCAGAAATCAGAATGTTGACTAATGGAAAAAAGTACAGGCCACTCCATTAAGTGCTCTCATCTGTTGCTTAATATGTGCCAGGGGAGTTTCATACTTAACATCGATCCCCATGGTGTGAACCATAATATACTTGGGTGGGTCTTGACCCTGCTTAGTAATCTGGTGTACCCTATTCTTATAGCACCAATGCGAGCACTACTGTAAAAATTGGCTGTGGGGCATCAACCCCCAGCTTCCTAATCATCCATGCCATTCCTTTCATGTTTGAACTGCCAACAATTACAAGTTTTGGTTGTGATGACTGACGTTCTCTGACATCTGGCACCGTTACATGGCTGCCACAATTGCCTACCTGGACAGGAGTAGGCCTGTTCATGTGTAACCAATAGCATTGGAGTTTTACGAGGCTTCAAACTAGCAAGTTTGTATTTGAACATCTAACCCCAGACATGTGTTTGCATATCTTCCTTCAAGGTTCTGGAGTTTTGATTTTAAGAGTATGACATTGCTGAGCCACCTGTACATTTCCTCTCAGGATTCCATTGACAAACTCATGAAGATTGACTGAGTGTCACTATGTTATTGACCTTTGTCACCATTTGTGTTTTGTTTTATGGTATATTATTTCAGTTTCTCAATGGTTTGAAGTCGACCTGTTTTTTCTTTCCTCAAATGGTCATTTAATTTGGAATTTTTACTCATCGCCTCTTTTGTAGTTGTACTGAAGTTTTCGACTCATTCAACTAATCCTCTGGCAAGGACTCCTTGAGTTGAGAGCCCATGCATTCTTGTTTAAATTGCTTTAAATTGGATCTATAATTTTGGGATATTACTACTGGCCATCAATAATTCCCGTTGCACATCTGCTAACTTGTCAGCCAAAAAGATGCTGACTGTTCTTTCAAGCATTAAATCACATACCAAGGTATGCATTCCTTTGCTGCCCCCATCAATGTGCTCATTAACTTCAGTATCCACCCCATCAGGATCGGGATAATCTTTGCTAGTATTTTCACAACCACAGAGCATTTCTAACAGGGAATCCTCTTTGATGACTGAGCCTACCTCTTCATCTAATTTTCCCTGTGCTGGGACTGAGGTACCACTGTTCATCTGGCAAGGAGTGCTGAGGGCATGCTGTCTTGAGGAGATGTCATCAGATAATTTATTTGTATGATGTGCTGCACAAAACAGGTCTGCATAGAAAATTTATTGGTTCCACCATTACAGAAACACAATCATCATCAGCATCATCTACCTGTTGTTAATCTTCTCCTGCAGACTTCTGAGGTCAGGACAACACAGTGCTGTCATTGTCGTTGGGACTCGTAAGGGATGGAGTGAGCAGCAGTGGCAACACAAGCTCAGAATCCCAGTGTTTACTTATATTGCATGTTTCAGGAGAACTGGAATACTGGAATTGTGGATCTCTTTTTTTCTGTCTTCTGCACTGGAATTTTGGGTCATCTCAACATTTGATAATTAACAGTACGGCGAAAGTGATAGATTAATAACGTAGTGAAAAGAACTGGCGTGAGACTTCATGCTGATACAGTACTGGCGTCTTGCCTCTATAGCAAACCTAGAGCCTAGAACTTCTGAATTGGAACACTGGGCCACGGCCAATTTTTTTCGATGAGTTAGACTTTTCTGAGGGTTGATTATACTTGAGCAAGACATATGGAAAGGGAAATATTTTATAAAACTTCTGCAAGAGAGAACATCTACAGTATGGTGGACTTTGGCCTGATTGGAATCCAATGTCTTGTCAGCAATGCAATCTGTGGGAGTGACGGCCAGTGCTTAACCAGTGTCAGTGTGCTAAGGCGTAAGCAAGACTACTTGACATGGACAGTGACACTGCAGCCAGACTACCTTTGAGCAAAGGTTAGTCATCATTTTATTACAGTGGTTGATTCTGGGATATCACTTCGTCATATTGGCCTTGTCAATCCCTGTAGCCAACAAGGAAAGAACCCAAATACGTACTACATAATGACGTCAAGGGGTATCCTTGGGAAATCAAGTAGTAATGGCATAATATATGTGCATGCGCTAACCTCAAATGTAAACAAAATACTGCTAATGGTTGTAGAAAGACACTTTTCCTTTTGTTTATGTCCATTAAGATTATTCCAAATATAGTAAAAAAAAGCAAGTTCTAAATGAAAGCACACTGCAGTGTCATGTCTTTATTGATAATTGATGTAATAAATCGGAAATGCTGCTTTCGATAGTTAATTACTGTAATGAGAAACTGCCTTCGCTGCATTTGTAGCCCCATATACAGCGCAGTGAAGATAAATACAAAGCAGTCTGGTAAAAAATGTGGAAACAAGCAATTAAAACCAAATGTAGGAATAAGATAATGTGAGTATTACAGCTCATAGTGCAGGGGCATATGTAATTGCGTATTTTTTTCGTGTTCATTTTTGGCACCAAGCATTTTTGTAATCTATATGGACCTACAAGGTCAAAAAGTTTTGGTGCCATTTTTTTCTATAACTTTAATATCATATTTAGGCGTATGTTAGAAAACAAAGAAAACACTCAAAATTTGGATTAATTTTTTCATGGTAGTATCACTGGCACAAGCCACTATATTATATAAAGTTGTTTTCTTTGATATTTTTCCAGTTCACTATGTAACATGAAATTGTTTTCAGAATTAAACACATTAGAGAAGCAAATGTTATGATTCAGATATTCATTTGTCCACAGTATCCACCACAATGGTATCCACCATAAGCAGGATTTATTTATTGTTCATAGCACTACTAATAGTGCCATGAAAATTTGTTTTCTTTGATTTTTCCCCAGTTTAATACATGATATGAAATTATTTTCAGAATGAAACGCATTAGAGAAGCACATATTCTAACTCAGATATCCATCTGTTTACAGTATCCACCACAACAGTATGCACCACATGCAGGATTAATTTATGGTCCGCAGCACCACTGGTTAAACGCATAGTGTGATAAAAAAAATTTCTCTGGTATTTTTCCAGTTGAATACATAATATGAAATTAGTTTCAAAATAAAACACATTAGAGAAGCGCATGTTTTGATTTAGATATCCATATATCCACAGTATCCACCACAATAGTATCCACCATATGCAGGATTTACTGTTCTTAGCACCACTGGAAAATACATTAAGTGATGAAAAGTTATTATCCTTGACATTTTTCATGTTGAACATTGTAATATGAAATCATTTTAACAATAACCACATCATATGGCCACTGGCCAAACACAGAGGGTGATGAAATTTTGTTTTCTTTGACTGATATTTTTCAAGTTTAACACATGAAAAAAAATTCTCTGGCATTTAACACAGAGAAGCACAAGCTGTTCTTACATTACACAGAATGCACCACAGCAGTGTCCACACGTGAAGTAATATTCTTTAATCATCAATTAATTGAGTTGTCTAATTCTCTATGTCCTCATCACTATGTTCCTCATTACAATCCGGGATTACACAGTCCGTGTTTGACATCATTGACATGTCTCTTTGTCACTCTCGCACGTGTACATCTGTGTACAAACAAGAAAAACACGTCGGCAGGAACAGTTACCACTACTACATTTGCTAATGCCACAACCACTTTTGACCAGTTTAAGAAGAGCATCAGGAGCTGGTTCCTCTAAAATTATGATTGCCACATAATGTGTTCCTTCTTTCTTCCAACCATATAAACCAGGAGCAGGAATTGTTGGTTTGGGGACACCAGTATGATGCAACACCATAGCCTGATAATGTGCATGTGGGGAATGATGTTTGTGGGAGTCATGAGTCGGTGGAAGTTTTTCTGCTTCTGATTGGGATTTTTTAAAGAGCTGCCATCAGAGCTTGCCCCACTTTTCAAAGTTGTTGCAGGTTGATACAACTTACAAACAAATTCCTCAAGGTATTGCAATACTTGGTCAGATGGTCCATCTGTCTGTCCCAAAGAAGAAACTTTCACAATATGATGACCACACTTTTTCAGAGTATTCCAACAGGTAAGTTTATCTTTCCCTGCAACCCCTCCTGTGGTGTCGCAACCGGTAAAGCTAAGAAATCCAGGTAGGCGGCTGCCATATCAGCTCCTATGGCATCATATATTGGTTTTGATGGTACAAAATGCTGTTTCTGGCCTGTGCCCAAGAGTATGCATACATCAATACCAAGATCTGGAACATGTTGCCAAGCAAGAATAAATACGTCTGTACCTGGAGAGAGGATATGCTGTACTTCCTGACTGATGTATATAAAGTGCGTGTAATATTATGATGGTGTCAGCTTCTTCTTGGATGTTGCTGAGATGATCAACTGAAATTTGGTGTGATTTTGTTCCATTTTCAGGGGATACAACAACTTTATTTCCTTGTCTGTAGTAATCAAGTATCTTCTGGGCCAAGTACTCTGTAAGGCTTGCCTTAGTCTTGGGATGCCTAAGAAATACAGGCTGCGAAGTTTTGATTGGTGTTGAATCCATGCAAATGTATTGCCTACCATCACAAGGATTTCCCTTTTGCCTCTGTGATGTGGCATACTTTAGGGAAGACTACACTATAGTGACCAAAAACAAGATAAACACAATCATAATCTTTGGTTTTGGACTCTTTAGAACTTAATTCACTAAATAGCGACCGATTCTCATTTAGGTCTACAATTTCGCTACCAACTTTCGTATGGATGGACTTCCCTGCTGAACTCTACAGTTTCAGTTTCAGCTTTGGCATTGTATCCCACAAGATTGTTGTTCCAAGGAGACGATCATTTACAAATTTACTGTATGCTTCTGTTTCTGCTTCATTCTTTTGAAGAACATCCAACCTTACTTTCTTTTTGTAAAACAGTTTTATTGATCATATTGACTAGGTCCGTCGCTTCATATTGGAAAGGATTTGATTGGTTGAATACATCCTTTAGTTTCTGAATTTTTTGTTCCTGCTTGTCTATTGCAGATTGGGATAGTTCATAATGGCGTGTTGTGTTCATTTTGGAAATCCCTGCCAAATATGATGAAAGTTGTGCAAATGCAGGGGAAATCTTTTGATTTTCTTTCTCAAGAGCATGGTCGACTCCAAGGCTTGAAAATGGCACAGGACTCTTCTTGACACCGAAGTTACCATCAACAAATTCTTACCAAACAGCAGGATCAGTATTCTAAAGCTGATTCATCTTTGCCAGATATTCTGGCACATGTTGTGCATACTTCAGTCTGTTTTGACTGAAAAAACGATTGGCGCAGCAATTCAAGAGATCTTAGATGCAGTAACTAAAGACCTGCTCTACAGGCATGAATGAACTAAAAAGGTTGATCACAGTTTTCATGTAATCATGGATAAATGTGAACATGGGTGATACATGTGTCTGTGTGGGAACACAGACATATTGTTTTACCCAATATTCTTCATTTCTTTCTTTCTTTCTTTCCTATCTTTTTTTCTGCCAGATTTTTGTGTTGTCTTAAATTCAGACACCGTGCAAGCCAGAAACTTTAAACTTTGCAAGGTTAGAGCACCTGCAGCAAAGTTTTGCAGATAGTTCTGAATAGTCAAGATTTTTAAAATTATGCAAATTAGGGCAATTAAAAAAGTCAATTGCTTCTGGCTTCCAAAGTATTTATCCGATTTTGATGATATTTGACCCAAATTGTAGATATTGTAACACTGCACGTTTTTGTAATTTACGTGTGACAACTAAAGGTCAAAGATCAAGGTCATTTGCACATTTGAAATATTCATCCAGCCATAACTCAGTCAATATCCATCCAATTTTGATCATGTTGGACGCAAATTGTAGCTTCTGTAACACTGCACATTTTTGTAATTTGCATGTGACCTCTAGAGGTCAAAGGTCAAGGTTATTTTGCCATTTAAAATATTCATGTAGCTATAACTTGGCCAATTATCATCCAATTTTGATCATGTTGGACACAAATTGTAGCTACATATGGGCACATGTCTATGTGGGCAGGCGGGATGTTGCTGATATTTTGGAAATTAACAATACTTTTTACAGGCAAATTCTAATTTCTTCTGATATCCAGATAGTTTTCATTTACATTTGACCTCTAAAGGTCAAGGTCATTTTGCCTTTTGAATGTTTTAATGTAGCCATAATTTGGTCACTTTCCATCCAATTTTATTAATGTTGGACTCAAATTGTAAGAGTTGAAACACTGCATATTTTTGTAATTGTGCAAATTTTTCACACACACAGACAGATTTGCTTTCAAGCAAATCTTTCTTTTCTAGTTCTCCTTTGCATGTGGTGTCAAGAGCTCGAGAGAACTGTGTTTGGTCCAAAGCAGTAACACGTTTCAGATAAGCATCATATTAAAGCACCATCATGAACAAATTCCATGCATGCATTTCCCAAAATTTTTTTAACTCTGTCTTGACTATCTACTACTGAGGCATCCAGTTCATCCATGAGTAAATTATACAGGACTTGAAGTGTAACTGATTGGACATCCAATGCCCATTTCAAATGTTTGTCTTTAAAGATCCAAGCCTTGTCGATACCACTGTTTTTGATCAAAGATCCCTCTGCACAAAGAGCACAAAGTACAGTGGGGAATTTTCCAATGCGGAGTTTGATACCACCAAGCATGTCTGGTTTCAGTGTCTGCAATTTGAGGGCACGGGCATACAAATCCATATCCAATGTGATAACTGTTTTATGACCAGGCCCAACAACTTGTGCATTGATATTATGGGCTTGTTGAAGGACAGTTAGCAGGGTTTGCCATTCATTGGCTGGGGCAGCCACAGGAGGCAACACATGAATGTGATAGGTTTGTTATCTTTACATATATTAAATGAATTATATGCCGCCCAAGTAGGGATGAGTTGTCTTTAATGGATGGAACCATGGATGGATGCATGGAACCACGGATGGAAACCACACACAGGCACAGGTTATCACAATACCCCTTGGCCTATAAGGGCTGAGGGGTAACAAAGTAATAAAATCCATAGCTAGCGTTGCAGTTTTGTAAGCTTCTATGAACATAAACGAAATTTTATTTACAAGTAATCATAAAACATAATAAAAAACTTAACATCGTAGATCAATGTTTCGTGAAATTTATATGCTGTACATCCATTAACAACACATGTCATTTGCACACTTTTTTTTTTTTCTTTTTTCTTTTTTTTGGCTCAAATGAAGCATATTGGCTCACGAAATGGGCAGACATTTGTTGAACTTCTCATAATAATACTGTTTTCACTTTATATATGAAAGGGCCACGTGATCATTACTCGACAACGAGTGGGCAAAAAATTGAAAACTCTTCATAATTTGTGGGGATAACTGAAATCAATTCAATTGTGGTATGGTCAGGAGTTCATAGAATATTAGTCCACATTGACCTTTGTTTCATTGATTTCTCCTCCATAAGAACTAAAGTACAGGCTGAAAAAATTATCAAGCTCTTTGATGTAATTCGATACTATTTATACATTTTTTTTTAAATATTCAATTCTGAATTAAGTAAAGACACAGTTTATGCGAAAAATGAATTCCTGGCACCGTGATGGTCATTTTGATATGCAATATGACATACTTTACAAAACATTGATAAATCCAGCTTGTATTTTGAAGGAAAAATGACAATTTAACATACCGCTATAATTCGTTCAAAAAAAGCACTCAAGATTTATAGAAAAAAATGGCACCAACACTTTTCTGTTTCCTACCTATATGTAGAAGATAAAAATGCATGGTGCAAAAAATTAACAAGAATTTTTTTCAGAAGCCCATTTTGCTACATATGCCCCTGTACTATCAGATTCATTTGAATCTGTTCTGGATGGGCCATAAATGAAACCAATATGGCAGCCAGTGCAGTATTGCCAACCCTTCCGGATTATCCGAGAGACTCACAGATTTTTTACAGTTTTCAGTCACCTTCCGGAATTTTAATCAATATTTCCCTTCTATATTTCATATTAATTCATCAATCGCCCTTAATTTTACTTTTTATCTCCCGGATTTTAAGTTTGGCAGGTTGGCAACACTGCCGGTGCCTGGTGCCAAAAACATAAAGAGGGTAAATTAAGAGTTACAGGCTTTTATAAATTTGACAAGATATAACTGAGCTGATGCTTAAGAACTGTGGCATAATGTATATAGCACAAAGGCAAGTGTCACTATGAAAGTACACCAGCGAATTTTGACATTTTAAGTGCAACTGCGATTACATTCTAGATTGGGGGAAAGGAATACTTTAGACCATACATGGTCTTGTCTAATGTAAAAAGTACCATGCACTATCTTAATCTCCAGGGAAAAAGACCTGGTGCACAATAATAACATGATCATGTGGCATAGTAAGTGACAAAATTGACACTAAATCAAATTGAAAATGAAGCGATGCTATGCCCATATCGGCCTAACACAATAAGAAAGGACCAATTGCATGGGAGGCACAGATACAGGTGCGAATATGATGAAACAATATGTATAGGTTATAGTCTTATATTGGTCTATATGCAATTGAGAGTGGATGTAGTCGAGCGCAGCAGACGGCAGTCTACTCTAAATCTCGTTGTAGTGCCCCTCTCCCCCCCCCCCGTATCGCCCCAAACATTTACTGCCTCACCAGTGTCTAAAAAATAGATAGCGTCATGCGTCCATAGGGGAGAGATAAACTCCAAACAGGATAAAACTGCTGCAGACTGAAACAGACGGTCTTGCATAATAAGAATTAAAGGAACAATTGCATGGGCGGCATGGATACGGGTTAGAATATGATAAAACAATATGCATAGGTTATAGTTTTATATTGGTGTATATGCGATTTAGAGTGGGTGGAGTGGAGTGCAATGACAGGCAGTCCACTCTAAATCTCCCTCCTTTCCCCGGGTATCGCCTCAAATATCTTTGGCCTCACAAGTGTCTAAAATAGATAGCACTGCCCCCCCCCCCCACAGGTGACAGATAAACTCCAAACAGGATAAAACTGCTGCAGACTGGAACAGACGGTCTTAGGACACAGGGTGTACAGACTTCAGCAACACGAGGGATGCTGGCCCAAAGAGGGAGATGCTTATTTAACCACATTCTTGATTTGAGCTTCACTCTGGGCAAACATTTAATTATTGCTTATGCATTGAGTAGAGCATTCCAGACAGGTTTAAAAAGCAACACTGAATCACTAGTGAAAACACATATTGATATGATTAAAACGGCAACTGCAGTAAGTGACAATATATGGCAAATGTTGGCTACTGAAACAAAAAATGATCCGGAAACTTGAAAGGCATGGAATATATTAATAATGGTTGGTCAGAAAAGCAAAAATCTCTCTTTGAGGGTAAAGTCCCTGATGCCCACTACAATTCTCTCTCTGATAAAAGAATTTGCCAGGGTACCAAAAGCACAAGTTTGTGCTTTAACATGCAAGTCCATTATAAAATGGTCTATGCCCCCACCTTCTTCTTTGCTCTGGTGTTGAATACATATTGCTCATAAGTTTGTTTGTTTGTTTGTTTGTTTTTTGACCTACAGTAATTTTTAAACTTCTTGATCACATCCCCTTATTTCTCGGCAGACTTCTCTGGTGTGTACGTGAAGGTGTTACACACTTCAATTGCACCCAGTCCAGCCACTGTGAGCAAAAGTGCAATTTTTCCTTTGTCTTGTTTGCTTGTAGCATCCACTGCTTCCAGGTACAGTTCAAACTGCTGTTTAAACTTTTTCCAGTAATAATCCACATTTCCGGAGAGTTTCAGTCCACTAGGAGGTTTCATCTTCTCCATTATGACCAGATTGGTGAGATAGATGGTTACTGCTTGTCCATGTTTTTTGAAGGCTTACTTCTGACACCATGTAAAGACTTCACCAACATGAGGGATGATGGCCCAAAGATGGAGATGCTTTATTAACTACATCTTTGTATGGAGTTACAGTGATGTGTGTCCAGCCTGTGCAGACCTGTATTGACTGATAATGTAACTGCATGTTATAACATTCTCATATTATACAGGGTATGGTTAGCAAAAGTCTGACTGGACAGTGTTGACAAAACGGATTACTTAAACACTGTAGAGTCGATTAACCAAGCAAATTGATCCAAGGGACCATTGAATGCAACTTGTGGAGTAATAAATGAACAGAAGGGGTAAAGATAGTCCTTTCTATCTGGATTAATCCTCCAAAGTTGATAAAAGGGATGGAGTGAAAGTGTGTGTGTGTGGGGGGGGGGGGGGGTAGGAGGCCATTGAGAGTTTGGTGTTAGCAAACATGGCTTTTGTTAATGTTGATAGGCTACCTGAAGTTTAAGCCACACAAAGAATGCAATAGACAGAGAAATTACATCTGGCTCCATTACATGAAAGCAGCCCAGTGGAATCGCACATAGACAATACTGCATAGTACGGACATAGTCGATTTGCAAAAGAGGGGCCTACATGTGAAATGTCTTATTGCCAAGAATGACGGTTCTACTATAAGTGCTGGTGGTAAAGCAGGTCTTGTGAACTTGAGTTTACACAGTCTCTGGTCGGAGGTTTAAGTATAGTGGAAAAACAGACTGGTGAGTGGCAGCCAATTGAAGCTGTATAAAGCATACATGGACACAGTGTTAAATTATGCTAAAGATGCAAAAAAAAGTCAACTACAAACTCAGCTGTACTTTAAAGGCAATGAAGATTACATGGATGAAACAGACCGTCTACTTGGTCTGAATTGCAGATTGACATTACCAAATTCCTATAGAGGAAATGGTCAAAGTGTGAACATGACGGGACCCCAGTCTTCTGACACGTTTCAAAATCCTGATCTATTACTCATTGGGATTCCAGTCATTGTCATATTAGCACCCACTTTATGAGCATTCAATCTGATGAGAGTGGGCACAGAGAACTACAAAGTGGACATCCAAACAGTGAAATTGTGGATACAGACAGCCAGTTTGGGCCCCACACCCTACATGGAGATCAGTTGACGTCTTTGGAATACCACAGCCAGGTACGCCATCTTGAAGTCAGACCCCATGACACATTCAGTGGCACTCCAGACACTCAACTGGACAACTTACTCCAGGATCACATACCTGCACAAATCATAATTGGCTTATTGGCTGCTCACGCTGTGAGTGGGAGTTACACTTAACAACCCCTTTAATTTTCAATATTATAACCTGAATTACCTATAAGTGACTATGGATAGCGTTCCATACCAGAGAAGAGCACTGTAATCAGACTATGCAGACAAACTATGCAATGACTCTTACCTGACTTTCCTCACGGGGACCAGTAAATGGAATACCAGTGATGCAAATTACATTAATCGAGAACATCACCTAATGGCTACTGTCTTTATCTGTTCAACACTGACCCATCTATTTAGATGCAAGATGTTGTGTTTACCCTGTATATTTAAGCTTCTAATCTCTTTTCCTACTATTTTTGCCAGTTGTTGCGAATCATAATTTTACCAAAGGGTGGCCTTGACGATAGCGGATCATAGCATCCTTAGCCAAGGTCATCCTAATATCATTTAGTTTAATTACGAGTTCTTGGTTATTGCTTAATTACCACTTTGTCACTACACACGTTGAAATTCATGTAACCCATTTCATATCATATGGAATAAACTGTTCTGAGTTCTGAGTTCTGTGCCTATAAGTAAAAAGATAATATCAAAGTGGAGGCCAGATTTTCTCAGCCACTGCCTTCAACAGTAGACCTGCTGATCTTTGCCATTTTTCCTGACATCATTGAGGCGGCCTATACTCGTAATGTATACATACAATAAATTATTATCAACATTGCTGAAACATTACGTGATGAGATGCTATTTTCGCGATGTTTAGCCTTCAGACAGACTGCCATATAAACTGAATCAAAATCCCAGTCTGTTGATTGTCATCAGGAACCGATATCATATGCCTGGCAAACATTGGGCAGTTATATTTGTCCTGAGATACAGACCTATAAAATTCTTTGATTCCTTTGGACACACTCCAACCTACCACAATAGAAACTTGTTGGGTTTCCTGAGAGAAACGGGGAGAGGTGTCAATTTCAACAAGTAGACACTTCAGGCACACAACAGTCTTATGTCTGGACCTTATTGTCTCTATTATGCCATACATCATTGTAAAAGGATATCTATGGATCAGATCATCAGCCATTTCTGGAGAAACCAAAGAGATAATGATAAGATAATGTTTAATTTCGTTAAATGTCACTTTAGGCTGTAGAGGAAGAAAATGAAAGTTATGAAAATGTTATTTTACACATTTCTGTTTTTACTAACAACAAAATGTGTAAATAAGTACAGATCTATATGTGGGTTTCTGTGGGTCTGTTAGCTGCTCTATGTGCGTTTATGTGCAGGTCTGTGTGCAGGTCTCTGCAGGTGTGTGGCCAAAGTTTGTAAGTAGGAGCGAGGTAACAGACAGAAGACTGCATTCAAGATGGGAAGATATAGAAGACAATGTCCTATTTGTGGGAAATCACATTTACAATATCTATGTGCACCCCTCTCTGGTGTAAATGGTTTGGATCATGAGTAAAGACAAGAATGGCTGAAGCAGGCAATTCTCAGTTCAAGCCATACAAATATCTTTGAAGCCAGCAGCCCCTCTCAGACAGACACAAGGCTGCTCAAGGAGGGATATTGGGCAATTCTTTTGGAGTCAAAGGACCACTGACTGATACAGAAGCACGATGATTATGGCGGCCCTAACAGGTTTGGGCAAGACTGTATACCTAAAACCAAATTTTACAGAAAGCCAACCAGACCATTGAACCTCCACCCATGAGAATAATTATTTGTTACACACATTGGCAGCCATGGTATAATGAGATGCAAGACAGTGTTCCAAATATAGAATTCATGAGCAGCAAAGGTATACATTCAAACTTAGAATAGTATAGCTTTCTGGACCCTAACACAAGAAACCTGATTGTACTTGACGATCTGATGAGCAACAATAGCAAAGATGAAAGAATGACAGATTTTCTCACCAAGGGAAGCCACCATCGCAATTTGAGTGTTGTCATGCTCATGCAAAATTTCCACGAGCCACGCACATGGACCATACACCGAAATTGTCAGTATTTAATTTCATGCCTATGGATTTGCAAACAATCAAGACCATGAGTCAACTTTTACAGTAAGCCAACACAATATCATACAGCCACTTGTTGTCTCTCCACCTAACACAAAACCTGCATGTATTCTTATGAGAACACACACAACTCAGCTGTTGGCTACGACAATAAAAGTGCTCATGGTCATCCCAGGCTGCCATGAAACGGTTTCTAGAGTTCATCTGCTATCCTCTACCCAACAAGGGGGAAGGTGAAGCAGTCTGCGGCTCCACACCCTCGGCACCCTGCCAAGCAGTGATTGGCTGTATGCCACTGTCCTCCCTCTGTGTGCAATTTCTCCCACCAGACACCATTTTGGAAAAGAATGGTTTTTAGCCAAGACCAGCCCTACTTCTGCAATGCTCTCAGGGATACCCAGGTCAAATATAAGCTGTCCCAATCTCGAAAGAGACTAGGCGAGTTTAGAAATCAAATTCTGTGGTATAGGTGGTGTGCACAGCACTAAAACAGTTTCTCCAGTCGAAAGTCAATGGAGCTCCCAACTCGCCAGAGCAAGCCAGAAATGGCACCCAAGGAGGAAGCAAGAATAGGGGTGCATGCACCCCCCCCCCCATCCCCTGGTTTCTGCAGCAACCAAGTACAGTGCACTGTGACCGTCAGGGCTTCACAACAATCGACTGGATTGTGTTGGGCATTGTGGCCCAGACACAGGGGTCTAGGGAGTGGTGGTCGAGAGGTAGAGTAACGTAACAATTGATCTTAATTAGAATAATTTAATATGCTACAACCTTTGTTCAATGTTCGATAAATGCACAATATCAATAATGTATACAGGGTTGAGATGGCATCTATGTTTGTTGTATTTTTTAACATATTAAAGATTTGGAATTCAAAATTCCACAAAAAAATTAGCATACATTAGGATACAACTAGTTATGGTAAATGTCTACTTGATGCAGAATGTGCAATAACACATGTGGAAATTCAAGTGTGATCTCAATCTGTAATAAATTTTAAGACACTGAAAAGTGAAATTTGCAATGCGCAAATAGTATCAGTAATTTCAAAGCCGATGGCCCAGTGCTTTTCAAGATTTCAACTGCCATATTATACCTTTTTGGCGCCCCTGCCAGCTTAAGCGCCCCCCTCACTATTCTGGCTGAGAAAAGAGTCCTACTATAGACATATTTAGCAAATTTTCTGTGTTTAACCCTGTTGTATGCCAAAACCAGCTCTGTTATTGAGACAGATTTGCTGTAAATTTCCTAAGCGCGCAGGAAGCTTAATTCCCCACCAAAAGAAAAAACTATAATATACTATAAAAATGTTACAATATATAATACATCCTTATATACTATAACTATAATATTTTTATAATATATTACGATACATTGCAGATGAATATTGTGATACATTGTAATAAAAGAAATTATAGTATGAATATTATATAGTAAACTACAGTATGTTTTACTATTATATTTTGCCAATATGTTGGTAACCCTTTCCAAGTCAGGTTGAACATACCCTCATTCATTTAAATTTCGTAATTGTTGGTCATGGATCCTTACGATGATGAATACTAGCATATCTTACTGCTTCCAAAATGATACTGGATCTGACAAGGTTGAGCTGGTATTGTGCTTGGTCTCACCAGTTTAATATTAACCTTATTTTAGATGTATCCTATGATGTATTATATTTATGATTTTCTGTGAGAACTTTATTTTTATGTATCTTCTCTCTCTCTCTCTCTCTCTCTCTCTCTCTCTCTCTCTCTCTCTCTCTCTCTCTCTCTCTCTTTCATAAAACCTAACTCTTTCTTTGATAAATGTGCTAGAATTTTACAATGACTAGGTTTGTTATACATTTTGACCTTTTGAACTTTATAGAAACATGAATTAGATGTACATTCTGCTTGGCTGACTGGCAGATGACTTACAATGGCACACTACATTTCTATTAAAATCTAAATTATTACCTTAATAATGACTAGATGACTCTTGGGATTCTTTGCGTTCTTGAATATTAAATTTTCCTTTCAAAAATACTTCTGGAAACCGTAGTTGAAATTTGACTGCTATGCTTACAATTTTTGGCTATTGTAGTGCTATTTGACTACTGTTCTTGCAATTTTGACTGCTGTTTTGCGTTGTGAGACCTGATGTCACTTGTTTCTAACTGCTGTTTGACATTTGAACAAGTGTACATGCAAATGCTGACAATGTATTTAATTTTGAGCACTATACTTGCACATTCAAAAACTTTCCTTTGGAAACACTTTTAGTTTATCGCCTGTAAAGCAACATCATGCCTTTACCTACATTTCTAAAACACATCAAATTGTATAATCATGCTGTTTGGATTCTTGTTGATGGTTATTTTAGGCCTAGGGGCTTTTTTTGGTGCATTGATGTTGGTGTTAGTGTCGCTTTGTGGACTTGTATGGAGGATGATCATTGTTGAGACGGTGGTTGCAAATATTATTTTTTAAATGCTGAATCGTATTGATATTTTCGACAAATTTGGAACCTATGCTTGCAAAGTCTCTATTGTGCTGCATATTCTGGTCCCTTTTCATGAATTGTACGGTTCTATATGCACATGAATGATGCACTTGTTCAAGCCAATTTACTGCAATAGGCTCACATTTTTAAACATTTCTTTTATAATTCGTGTCATGTTAAAAGTAGATATGGCTTTTTTCACCCTATATGGAACTTTGGATGTACGTTTTGGACTCTTTTGGACACAGACGAACTATAAACTCATGTAATTGAGCTAAACATACCAAGGAACATTGCCTTTGGTGGGAATTCATTTGGATTTGTTTCATTAGGACTACGGTTTGGATATGGTAAAGACACATTCTAATTTTCTATAGTATATCACACTATGTTTTAATTAGATATTTTAGTACACTATAGTAAAAAAGGTTTGAGGATAATTTGCTAACACACTCAATTACAGTGTGTTGTATTATAATTTTTTCTACAGTAATATATGACAAGAAACTACAATATGTTTAACTATAATATTTTTCTATAATATATGTATATATATTGTAGTTAATTATGCAGCATATTATGATAAAAAGGTTTTCAGGATAACTGTATGGGAAAAATGACAATATTCTTCAATGAAATATTGTAATATAGTATGAAAATTAAATCATGAAATCCCAACTACTGTAACAAAAAATATTAAAGGAATGATAATTGTGAACTTAACTATTTACTACAATATATTATAATGAAACTATTACAATAATTTCCAATGCATATATATGCAGCATGCATGGATTTTTGTGATGTACTATAAGATGGGAATATAATAAACTTTGAATTTTATCTCTGTGAGGCTGCGACAAGTAATTGCCAATCAGAATGACCATATATGAATTAATGGTCATACAACATGCATATAGCTATTGTGGTTGGGGATTGGGGTCCAAGTGATCAGTTGCACATGCATACAGGGTCGATTGCATGCGAGCGGGGATCGAAGCTGAAAAAGTATACCTTCCACTCCCTATGGATCGTGGACATTTTCCACAACAGCAGTTATTGTTGGAAATTTATATCTAAGTGTGCATGTATATAATTAATCCTGTAATGTTTCTTTCAACTGCTGGGTGTTAGAAAGAAATATCAAAGAGTGTGCAAAAATTACCTGTATAGATTATTGGATAAATCCTTCTCACATCAGTATTTTTTGCCTTTCGTGAAGCAAGGGTGATATATATGATTTTAACCTTGCTCAAAGCTGTCAGTAAAAATACATACTGTGACCCCGGTATTAAAAGCAGGGATAGTGCATGGGTCTGTATATGTCTATGCAGGCAAGTCCAAAATATGCACAAAGAGCTTTCACTTCATTGAGGAAAGAGTGCCAAAGGAGTGAAGTCCCGGGGGGGGGGGGGGGGTAACTGTAAAATATGATTGCAAATGGTGCATTCTGCTGCATTTTAAGAACATTATTCATTTAAATTTCAACCTTAATTCTGAATATTTTCTTTTACCCATTATTATGCATGTCAACTTGTGTACTATATGCTTCCATTAATTACTGACCCTTAACTTTCACTCTTGCACCAAGATAGTACTACTACTGTGAACATTAAGCATGAATCCCTCCTGCAGTAATTTATGTTTCATATAGAGTCAAAACTCACACCAATGACAATCAGAAATATCCAACATGTTCTTGCCCCCAAAAACATTATAAGGAAAAAAGTTACATTTTCTGTGTTATGTGATTAATTTATCTGACATATTCAGTTATCTGACATAATTTCAGGGAACAGATGATGTCATTATAATGAGGACTTGGGGTCTCATAGATGTGTGACTATGAAATACCAATCGCAAATGGACCATAGTACTGGAAACCAAAGCATTATTCAGTGTGATAAACAGGCAAAATTAAAATATTGAAAGCTTTATGCAATGGTAGTTTTGGTAATTAAAACAAGTAAAGCAGCTAGATGAACATATTGTTACTTTCCTGGAAGAGCAAAGTAAACATATCAAGTCTACTGCTTTTAATGTGAAAACAAAAGATAACATCGATCTTTACCCTTCTTCTATGCGTGGTATCAAATGTACGCTTGGTCATTTAAACATGAGAGACATGCTATGCAGCTTGTAACACAGCCCCATGTTTAGAAACCATGCAAAACAGGTTTTTTAACATTAACCCAGTGAGCGTATCTATTGAATCCGAAAGGTAACTGTGATAATACATATTTCGGATTTTTCAAATTACATTTGAGTTTTCACATCTCATAAAATGAGCACTGATTTACAAATAACTGGCATTACACCAGTTCGTAAGTTTTAACTTACAGGGGGATGAAATTCAAACGAAAGACATGACTATTATCAATATAATGCACTATATGTATCGCTATAATAACTGTACTTATTGCATGTGTTGTACGTGTCCTTAGCCCGCAAACCATCTACACCACAGATGGGGCCCTGGGCGTTCCGGGTAGTGATATCTGCATGGCTCTGTCTATGAAAAATTTTGGATCAAGGGCACAAGACTGTATCAAAGGGTGAGTGTGTGAGCAAGGGGACCTTTTTTCCCAAAACATTTCATTGGTATAGAAATACAACTTATCTCTATCTAATATTATAACCAGTTCGAATTTCAAACAGCTTAAACTGTAATTGGTATAGTCAGAAAATGGATCTTTATCTAATATTATAAGTTTTTAAATGTCAAGCAGCTTAAATTTTAGATAAATATTCAGTTTGTTACTGGTTGGCCATTTTGTTTTAGTTATAAAATGGGCCGTTTTGTGGACGACATGTCCACTTTTATGACAGGCTGCCCAAAAAACACAGCTGGGCATATTGCCATATAGCTAACATCCTGTTTTTTAGATAAGTAGAAAATTCTGAATAGGCTAGTGTGCATCTGATACGATAAATGGCTGATCTATAAAAACACAGCTGGACATATTGCCATAGCTAACAGCCTGGTTTTTTTTCAGATAAGTAGAGAATTCTGAATCAGCTAGGATGCGTCTGATACGGTAACTGCCTGCACTTTAGCGAGACCATTTCAGTAACAGATGCATCCTAGTCTATTATGAATTTTCTTTATCATATTGTCATCATGCTGCTTCTCTCCAATGGAAAATTTGAAGACCCGAAAATGTGGTTGCCAGCGTAACAATATGAGATAGAATGGTTTCAAAAAGCATACTTATTAGGAACAATTGAGATTCCAGTTCAGGTTTTTGCGACCTTTTGTGACTAAAAAGGAAAATCTATTAAAATCAACTGATGACAAATTCTGTTAAAAAAGAACTTTGCCCATGTTTCTGTACGGTTTTATTGAAACATTAACGGAAACACATCTCCAAAATCTTATGATTTTTTAAAGATGTCAGTTAATATTTACAGCATGGATATGACAAAAGAAACAGTCAGTAAGGCCAAAGGAATGCATGGATATATATATATATTATTTAAAATAAAACATACCGTATAATTCATATTTAGCAGCCAAGGCGCTTATTAAATTTACTGTGAATTTGTCTCAATTTAACAGACCTTGTTTAGTCAGAAAACAGGTTAGAAAACAGAAAAAGTTTGCTAAAATTGTCTGAAATAAGAGTAGTTTTGAGCCAGAATAGTAAGGGGCAGTTTTAATGTATCGATGAAACTAGTCAAGAAATTGATAAAAATGAAAAGCTTGGTTCTGGTTACCACAATAACTTAACAAGTTGAATGGGGACGGACACATTCTGTGTTGAATGACCTCTGACCTCAATCAGCCCATCTTTGGGCTGCATGTGATGAGATAGCAACTTGGCTTATTGTTATCGAACATTACACAAATTGTATTGGTGATGGAGAGATGCAAATTTTTTGACAACTGAAGTTAGCTCCATTGATCAAACTCAAGGCAATTAGAAAATGCATAATTTGGCACCAGAAAATGATGATGCAACAAATGGAAAGCACTGATGAGGTGGATAAGGTTGATAATGATGCTGGTCTACATACTGATACCAGGGCAGATGAGATTGTAACGGGGGCATCAAATCTGGTTCCATGTATGACAGATACCATGATTTCTTGCAGAAGAAAATACACACAATTTTACATTGTCCTTTAACTGGGATAGCGTCCCGTTGCAGGGCTCATCAAAACATTCATTGTGGCCATTGCTTTTGACAATCAATGAACTGCCTTTCCAGAAACAGAAAGATTACTTACTGGTCTATTCACTATGCTACGGTGAAAAAGCACCTGCTCACACAATGTTCTATGTTATATTCAAGCCACTTGTGAAGGAAATGAACAAACTGTTTGAAGCAGGAAATCTGCTGGAAACATGTTGAAACTGGTTGCAGTAAAAGAACACAAGTTGCAATCACAGCCTTGATTGCAGATGCTCCAGCAACGGCAGAAGTTTTAAACCAAAAGCAGTATAATGGTGCCTATGGTTGTGATACATGCCTGCATAGCGGTAAACATGTTGAGCATGTGCGTGTATTTCCTTTGACAAAAGACACGCCGCCATTGAGAGACCATGATGCAACAATTTGCTTTGCAGAAGAGGCGACTAGAACAAATGATCCAGTGTGCAGTGTGAAGGGTCCAAGTGTTCTGTTTCTCATGCCAATGTTTGATGTTGTGATTGGAGTACCTACTCAGCCCGTGCACTGTGTATATCTTGAAGTGGTGAGACAAACAATTAACACTTGGTTTGACAGCACCTGTCATTATATGAAAATGCAAAAACAAAGGATTATGATGAAAAAATCTTGGATATAAAGCCTCCGCATGAAATGAACAGATTTAGAAGTATTGCAGACAGATAATTTTGGAAGGCTCATGAGTGGCGTTCCTTTATACAGTTTACAAGTCCTTTTTGCCTGAAAGACCTGTTAGCAACAAGATATTTCAAATATCGAATGTTATTGATATACAGTATGCACATGCTGTTGTCTAAAAGTTGCTCGCGTGCAAATCTGAATAAGCTATATCTTGCTCTTGTACATTTTGAAGTTAGCCAAAAGTGGTGATTTGAAAGTTCCAATTTATTCAGGAAGCAACATTGCAAAAGAAAATTTACTGGGACTGCTACTAACATCTATGACCAAACATAAGCTAACAGACTGTGCACTATCTTATTTACTGCTATTGCTGAATACTGCAATGCCAAATTGTATTTAAAGCAACAAATATCAGTTACAAAAACTATTGATCTAGCCATTATTACTCGCAAACTCAGTGCTTATTGCTGTCCAGTTGACTCAAATAGGCCTACCACATGGATTTGAAATACGTGGTGTGACGTTCTGTCATTCATATGGTGCACGTCGTAACGTCACGTGGGGATGCATGCTGTAACGTTACGTTTTTATACTTATACATAGTGCTTTACCATGTGACATGCACGTGCTGTCCAATATTATGGTTTCAACTCCCCAATGTGAAGTTTCACAGGGCAGGCAAGTGGTACAAAAACAGACATCTGATTGGTTACCTTGGTGTTAATGCAGAAAATGTGGCTTTCCAAGATTGTAGTCAAAACTATACGTTACAGGATTCTTCTTGGTATATATTACGCATACATATACCGAGAAGAATTGTCTCCATGCATGGGGACAAATAGGTACATGAAAATTATGTCATTCTTAATTGTCTCCATAAGGATGATAATTCTTGATATTTATATTGCAATATATATCAAAGAATCATCCTGTAACTTAATATTATTATGTATCAATAAGATAATATAATAATACAATTTACTAAAATATATTCAAAATTTATCACAATACAGTACAGTAATATTGCAATCTATTGGTGGTATATATTACAGTATATTATAATATATCATACTTTATTTATTACAATATACTATAATGTAATAGATTTTAAAAAATATAGTCCTTTACAAACAATTACATATTGTACTGTTTTCGTAGGATATGGTAGTTATTTCGTGTAATATTTGCAGTAATATATATATATATATATATATATATATATATATATATATATATATATATATATATATATATATATATATACTACAGTAGAACTGTAAAAATTATGCTTTTTTATACTAAATTATAACAAATGAATAATAAAGTCCTGATAAATTCGTAATATTTCAAAATATTTTGCAAAATTTCATAGTAAATTGAAATATAATAATAAATTGTAATTTATCATGATACTACAAAAGTGTCCAAATTTACGTATGATATTCCTACACTATACCATGAATGATAATATATATTGCAGTAATATATCACAGTGTTGCCAATCTGGTGAATGTATATTTTCGGGAGATTATTAAATGGCGAGCGTCGTAAGCAGCGGAGCCCTCCTGGGGGGGGGGGGGGGGGGTCATGCTCCACGAAAAAAAAAATCAAAAATATACATCAAAATATGCATTTTTGATTTTTGTGGCATTTGAGGGTACTTGGATTCAAGTTTCAGTATGCCGCGAGATGCAGAGCAGCTTAATTTGCCTTACAAATGTCACTCTGAAAAGCATATTTGTTAAAATTTACCATATTATGTTTTTAAAATGCCATTTGTGGTGATTTTCGTGAGATTCCTGGAGTTATTCGGGAGTCAGGAGGGTAGACAACACATGCATGAATTTCGGCAGACTGCCGGATAATTCGGGAGTGTTGGCAACGCTGATATCATGATCAAAATGAAGTCTGCAGATTTTTTCAGAATTATCACAGTATTGTAAATATATTGCAAAATATTTCATAATGTATTGTAAACCCACTTGAAAGTATATAATAATACATTATAATATATTTGGTAATATATTACAATATTGGTTTGTAGTATATCACAGTTTTTTGATAGTATATTACATATTTTGGTAGGGTAGGGATAATACGGTATTCTGAAAGTGCGTCAACGAAGGTTGTTTTTGGTGATTAGAGGCTTTAACTACGGACATTATATTCAAAACGTTACTATATAATATTTGCAAAAAGATCAGGCTCTTGCTCTTCATAGGACGTAGATATACGTATTTCATGTCAAAGGACTGTTCACTATAAATAGAATGTGAAGTATTCCACTCAGAAAAAATTTACAGTGTGTTAGATTTAATATAAAAAAGACAAGATAGCTTTGACAAAGCAAAATGCTTCCAAGCTTATAAGGATACGTGATAAAGGAATTTAATGGAGAAATGAAAATAATGAATCTTCATATCTTATAAGGTCTTCACTCAATGTCATATTGTCCCAAATAATAGGCCTAAGAACATGAAAACTGCAGTTAGGAAGGGCAAACACTAGATGACGGAAAAGCGAAATTAACACAACCGACAGCAAATTTTCTTGTGGTTGGTCACCACATCTGCATTATACTCTATAAATACAGTGGCAAAACCACTATTGCGTAGGGGAAAATAGTTTTTTAAAAAAATTAAAACATTGGTCCATTATCGGTACTTTACACATGCCTTCTGTAAACTTTGTTTAAGAGAAATCCGCAAAATCTTGCCACTGAAGTTGGGACATCACCCTCCGGGACCTCCCTGCACATTTGGCCATCCTTGCGATATGACCCACTTTACTGCTTTTAAATAGTCATCGTTTTCTGTCTGATCTTGAATTTCATTAAATTGGGGCTCAGTAATGGCAGATACTAGACCATGGTTTCTTTTATTATTTTGTTCTTCCGTTTGCTATGATACTGTCAGGTCCAGAGGAGCTTAACATGTCTGCATTTGTTTTCCAGGTGGCCATTGGAGATCCGCGTCGTATACTTGATTCCTCCTCTTTGGTGTTGTGTGCGGTCAGTCCAGAGATCAGAGTGGCTTGTGATCACATTGAAGAACCAATTATACTTAGGCACCTCAAATGCATAAAAACATATACATTACTCCATCTACTGCTGGCCCAGCTAGTTGCCCAGAAAGATAACAGACACAATGGGTTTAGGTTGAAATGGGGCAGTCAGCCAAATGCAGCTGATAGCCCAGAGGTTTTATTAACCAATAGCAGCAAATTGGAGACCAAAATACTATTGCCATTCACATGGCGATACTTGCCATGACACAAATTGAAAAGATAAAATCCCTCTTGACTGGACTTTATGGGCAAGGTGAGGGCATACCCAGCCTTCCCAAACAGAACACTCTTAAGTATAACCAAAAGTACAGACTTGACACATGACTACCGATATAATACAGCTTACATTATTATCTCTTGCAGGTGAACAGGGGAGGAGGGTGGGAGATTTTTTCTAACTGCTGGTGAAATGAAAAATCGAACACGATTGCTTGGAGTTCATTTTTTAATTGGGGCATTTTATCTTTCACTATCAGTCAATTTGTAATTGCCTTACCATTTATATGTGACAGCAATCCCTGTGAAATCACTGCAGCTGAAGTTCTTTTCCACTGTGCTATTATTTCAGTTCTGTTGCTGACACGATGGCTTCTTTTCCCTGTTTGAATGTAGGTTACCCTGAGACATTCAGTGCCGCTTAAATAGTTTTGGATGACATTGTTTTCGAAATTTGTAGCAGTTAAACAAAGGTGATCCTATGATACTACAGTCGGATGTGAGCTGTCTTGCACATTTCCTGATGGCAATAAATATATAGACTTGAAGCTTGAAGAGGACATATCTTTTATAATCTTGATGTGGACGGCACACATGGTGGGACAGGTGAGCATTACTGTTCCGTGTTTATTACCTTGTCCTCCATGGCTGCATCCCATGATAGTATACAACTGATTACCTCTTTCAGTACCTAGTTTTTGAGTCAGCCCACAGTACAACAAAGCCTATGAAGTATTTATCAAATGGTTCAGAATATCATGTTCCACATTCACAAATTTCAACCCAATAATGAGAGCAAAGTTGAAATTAGCAGAGAGACGAGATTCGAGCTACCAAAACATCAAAATTAATCTTCCAACCAATATGAAGAAATAAATTTCACTCCCAACTTGAGGCAGGTAGTCATCCATAAAAGGCAAGTGGTGGGTTTAAACCAGTCCTCTCGACCTTTAAATAGATTCTTCATAAACTGCAGGCTTTGTTGTTTTTTCGCAGAACATACAGGCCCAACCACTTAAAACCCAAAATTTATCACTTGTGCTAAAGATAAACAAGAGGCCTATGGCCTAGTGCTCTGCTGACATATATACGGACAAATGATAGAATAATGGGTAAATAAGAAGGAGACGACAGATGTTTTTAAATATGATTTATTGAGTCACCTCTGTTACATGTACAGGCCCGGTGACCTTGAAAAAGTAAGTCAAGGTCATCCATATCGTGTAATATTCTACTTTTAGTCATGGTATATATATCCTATAAATTTGGGATGACTAGTTGCATTCTTTGCTGGAATAATGATTTTATTATATTTATATTTTTCTATCTTCAACAAAGATGCTCAGGGCATGAGAGAAGAAGTTTCAATACATTTTGACTCATAATTGTCATACAAGTATAGGTGGCACCACGAGTATCATTTCTCATTGAGATTTTAACCTCCCCCACCACCCTACCAAATTTCATCCTGATCCATCAAAACTTAACGATGTTAGAACACCCAGATTTTAACATTTTCACCTCTATATTACATAATATTTTCGGTAGCCCCACCAATATCATACTCGACATAGTTTTTTTGGGGGGGGGTAATCAACTTTTAGTTATGAAAGTTATATGTGTCTACATTGAAAATTGTAGGAGTTGTTGCATCTACAACTAACTTACAAGTATATGTGTTGCCCAGTGACCTTGAAAAATAAGTCAATGTGAATAGGGCATTGTGAAAATAATGAATTTAATGTGTTCACAGTCTATTTGGCAAATTCTCCATAAAATACAACAGGTGGTACCACCAGTACTTCACACACAATACACATTTGTCTCTGTAATAAACATGTAATGTTTTATTTGCATCATAACCGCAATTAAAAATGTACAAGTCCCACCACCAGCTTCTCACCTCTATCAACTTTATACACCTGGTGACCATGAACAAGTACGTCAAGGTCATCCATAATAGGTAACATTCTAGTTTTAGCCATGATACATAAATTTGGTAAGACTAGCTGCATTCTTTGCTGAAATAATGAATGAATGTAAGTTTGAACACATTTTGACTAACAATTTCTGTACACCTATAAGTGGCACCACCAGTATCAACCTTGATTGAGATTTCGACCAATCCCATAATCCCACATTTCATGAAGATCCACCAAAAATTAAAGATACTATAGTGTTCACTAGATTTTCATATTTAGACCCATATATTACATAATATTGTATAGCAGGTGGTGCCACCAACATTGAATTTGACCTAGATTTTCATACACCCTATAAGTCCTGAAAGGTCTGCTGGATCAACTTGAAAACTGCATGTGGATGGTATCATGCTGACAAGCAAAAAGTTTACGGATGGACGCATGGCAAGACGGATGGACGGACAGACATGAGCGGTCATATAAGCTCTGGGACTTTAGGTCAGCAAAGCTAAAAAGACATTGCGCACCAGTCAGTTTTGGGGCTTCCTCACTTGTCTGTCAGCTGAGTTGACAGCAATATATCCAAACTCACCACAAACGGTAAAGGCACATTCCAAACATGCAAAATGGAGATGTAGTAGGCCTATTCTTTTAGGAAAGAGATACACCCAGAGACAAGTGACCAAGTGCTATCTTCAACAAAGCTGTTCAAGGACATGAGAGAAGAGTAGGCATAGCTGAAATTCACACCAGGATAGATGCAAAACTGGCTGTCTAAACTTGGCCCATCAGAGAGGACTCTCTTCATCTATGAAAGGAACTCTGCCTAATACTTTGGTTACACTTTCATGGTATCTGCCATGTACTGTGTGCATACTCCACAATTGAGAAGACATTTAATATAAACTTGGAACTTGTTTAAGAGTTGGTGTTAGTGGTACACTCTTGGAGAATTATTAACTCTTACAGAGCCAATTTAGAAACTGAGTCAACAGCTTTCCTCGGGGCACTTTCCGCGCATTGCGCGGAAAGTGCCCCAAGGAAAGCTGTTGACCTGGACCAAATTTTTTACTGGGAACATAGGCATGCTAGTACTTGAATGAAAGGTCTTTTAATGAGGAATATGAATCTGGAATAATTACAGTAATCCGGCTTCATCAGCACAGCTTAAGCCGTGACTGGCACTCAAAGGGTTAATTTTAAATGCTCAGTGCCACTTGCTCTGCTTGTAAGTGAAAGATACTGTGTGATTTATTTTGAATATACACTCCAAATTATAAGGCACAATGATAGATATTTGATTTATATATTCTGTCCTGCATACATATGGACATTATCAGTACAGGGTGGCCCATATGTTCCTGGACACAGAAAAACTTAAACATTATGTTATGTAATCATGATTTTTTATTTCATATCAAATGCATTATTACATTAGACCCTTCTCTTGCATAATTACAACAGATGTTCAAAGTTACTCCCTTTTGCCTTAATGGACAGCTGTAGGCGTCATCTCCAACCACTGATGCATTTCCTGGTGGTCTTGATTGGAAATAGAGTCCACTCTTTCAGAAGATGTGCTTTCAAAGCAGGGATTCAACTATGTAGTTTAGCATTTAGTTTCTGCTCTAGCATTCCCCACACAAAATAGTCAAGGGGATTCAAATGCGGGCTACTGGCAAGTCGCTCATCTTTGGAGATGAACCCTCAAGTGTGCTGTCTGAGCCAGGCTTGGGTTGTCCTGGACTGGTGAGTCTTGTTGAAATACCCAACGGCCATCGGAAACATTTAGTTTGCACCCTCTAACACAGGTTCCAGAATTTCCTTTTGGTAATAAACTGAGTTAATTTTAGCCACCTTTTCTACAAATTTCAAGAATGTTTTGCCTGCTGATAACACACTTGCTCAAACCATTACTTTCTCAGGAAACCCAGTCTTGGGCTGTTTTAGGACCCCATCAGGAACATCTTGACAGGTTACACCATACACACGTTGATATTGGCTGTTCACCTTTTCTTCAATACTAAACATCTTTTCATCTGAAAAGATGACTCTGTGCACCTCATCATCAGTGAACCGGCTCAGCAGTGCTTTGCATTTTTACACTCTTTTCTTCTTTTTACCTGCTGTCAAAATATGAACTGAGGCTTATTTGAAAGCAGTCATTCTTATGTTTTTTCAAGGCTTTTTGGACTGTGGAATGGCTAATCTTCATTTCCTTGGCCAACTTTCTTTGAGAACATGCAGGATTCCTCTTTTTTCTGTTCCTCAAGTTTTTAAGACAGGTTTGGTCCTTTTTGTCTGCAGTCAGCCACTTTTCCCGCAGTGTGCAGTAGAGCCAGTCTCCTGGTAACGTTGATGGTGGCATACACCCATGACCATGAAAATTGGGCCTTGAAAACTTTGGCTATCTTTGCAGGAGTAAAGACCTGCCTCCACAAATTCAGAACTGTTGCCCTATATTCCGCAAATTTCGCCATGGTAGAAATACAAAGCCTAGCTCAGGGGCCCATTATTTCTACCAAATGAACAATGGGGAGCGGTAGACCATACAATACTACTCAGGTGTTACCTGTATGAAAGGGGGAGAAGGTGGTACACACTTTGACAATGTCCTGGAACATATGGGCCACCCTGTATATGTACATTGTGCAGTGTTTTACAGAGTTTTGAGTGGACACAATAAATGTTTTGCCTCTTTGTGAAATGTTCTGTGGACATTTCTCTAAATGATTACTTGCCATTTCAAAGAACTAGTTACTTATTGGGACTTACATGTACATTCACTTTGTCTGCAACCTTAGTTCTAGTAGAGGCACCTGTGTTGCACTATATGCTTTAATATACGTTTGGTAATTCCTCATACTTCTTCAGGTGACTCTAGCATCCACACGAGTCTTGAAGTGGGGGGGGGGGAGATTCCTTGGCAGATTTTGGGGGGGGGGGGGGTGGACGGGCCAGGCAATCATGATGTGAAAAAAAAAATGCAATGCAAAAAAAAAAAAAAATCCAAACATCGTTGACACGTTACATATGGAATCAAAACTATGGACTCAGGTTTTTACCCTGCACTATTTTCTGACTTTTTGGCACATTAAAGAAGAAAGAATCAAGACTATCCACAGATTGATCATTTTTATTACAATAATCTTGTTTATCACAGCCAACATCGTGTAACAAACCAGGCTCTGTGCCCTGTGGTTATTATCACCAGCATACATGTATCAACATGAACAACACTTTTTTCATGATACCTTAGTCATCTGTATGCCAGGTTTTAGCAAAACTTGAACAATACATATGGCCATCATCAATATCAAAACTGCATCATTGCATAAAGCAGGACTTAACTGGTGGTGTTCTAAAATGTACAAATAAATGAAAACTAAAATACAGCAAAAAGCATAATTTCATTTTCGTAAGTAACAGGACACAATCTACGATCTTAAACAATGAATTATAGGCAGCTATACAATGCTGTGTAAAGGTTCTGCCTTGTATACTGGCTCTCCCAATCAGGCCATGCATACTGCAGTAAAAAAATTATTACATAAGAACACAATATACTGACTTCGGTCATATTTTAAATCTACACTGTGACCATTCATTAATGAAGCAGGTTACCACAATAAGCTCACAACTGCATGCCAACCAGCATAGAAACAGTGTCTATTGTAACACCGGGTGTACATCAGACAACCAAATGGTCATCAGTGTTTTCCTTAAAGATCTCTTGAAAATCCTCCTGGCTAATGTATCACAGCATTATAATTACGAATACAGTGTTTTTGATGCATCGACCCAACAAACTGAAGGGGGTGGGGGAGGGGGGGGGGGGCAATTTTAGAGACTGGATGTATCCAAACTTAACCAAAATTTTCCTAGGCGAGTTAAACTGTGGCTTCAGAGTAATGATTTGATTGTTGTCCCAGGTGCAGTAACTCAAAAAGGTGTTGGTAAAACTGTGAAAGGTACTGTATATTTTTTCATGTTACCAAAAAATACTAGGCAAAAATCCTACAAAAATAAGCTTTTTCAGAAAATAAATATCATTAAATCCTGCAAAAGTAGAAAAATAACACTAGCCACAGACACTGGGTAATCCACATTTACATGGTAACTGACCAAGTCTACTAGTCATGTTTAACCCTTTCACACCGGTCAAGTGTCCTCTACTTTGGTGTTTTCAATCAACTTCAAAAATGGTGAAAAAAGTTTGATTGAGAATTGTAGATGAGACCTGTCAAGTTCGCTTCCCCTAGGTCAACTTTCCTTGGCTTGGGTTGGGCACTTGGTGCCCAACCCAAGGAAAGGACAGTTGTTCACTCAGTCTTTATTCAAGGGGGAAAGGGTTAATAGTATAAATCCTGTCCCATTTCAAAGATCTATTTACCATGCACTGCCTGTCTCACGAGACTATAAGAACATGGTAACACATGCCCGTCTTCACAGAATGTGGAGTAAGTACACTGACAGATCACTTCATGAGGCTCCAATTCAATCCTCATCAAATGATCTATTATATATTTCTGTGGTGCCTCAGTCTTGGCCTTGCTGCTTTCCCAAATTTACAGTTTCACAGCCGATCATATATGTGCATGTAAAGAGTATAGTTCACACATATACATCATCTTCATTTCAAATTTATTTTGCTTATTTATTTGTCTCATTACATGATATTTCTTGCTCGAAGATTTTCTTTTGCCATGAAGCTGAGCAGATAAATGGAGGTAATTTAACTCTTTCAGTGCCGAGTTTGGGAGTGAGTCAACAGCTTTCCCTGGTGCATTTTGGGCACAACGCACCTGAAGTGTGCCATGGAAAGCTTTTTACCCGGGTCACTGTACTCTCTGGAACCATAGGCATGCTGGTACTTGAATGAAAAGTCTTTTCACAAGGAATACAAGTCCAGCATGCTGATTATAATTGGGAACAGTTTTAGAGTAGTTTGACTTAAGTCACAGTTGGCGTTGAAAGAGTTAAGATGCATCTCAATCCTTGGTTTGCAGTCCACTCTGCTTTTCAGCACTCTTGAAATAACACGTACTAAACATCCTTCAATATGCTACACATTTGCACACATGTAAAACTGAATTGAGAAAATTTATATAATTGTAATTTCCGTAAATCAATCATGTGTTTTACTCTGCTTATATGTGATTTACAGACCCTGTATAGTACAATGTTATTTAAGGATGAGCTGATGAGTGAAAATTTTTCAATGCATTCAATGATTTAGAATTGTACCAAAAAAGTTGCATCACAATAGCCCCCGAGTCAGATGATCACTGTGACCGATACCCTTGAACTCCACTTAATGACACCCCCAGAGGCATCCACCTTCACTGCCAGCAGTTTTAACTGACTACAGCTAGACCTACTGCAAGTGAACACCTCCTTGGGACTGAACAAAAGTGTTCACAATCTTAACTCATTCCACCCTGATAGAATACAGAGTCAACAGCTTTCCTTAGCATGCTCTGGGCACAATGTGCCCAGAGCATGCCAGGGAAAGCTGTTGACCATGGGCATATTATTTGGAATGATCTTCCTTGCAAGTTTCATCCAAAATTTTGAAAAATAATCCCTAAATTCGTAAAATACAATTAGCAAACGACATTTACATGTTAGCATGAAAAAGCGTCATAAGGGTGGGATGAGTTAAGGTGTTCACTGATGAGTTAAGGTGTTCACAAGAACAAAACATCAAAGGGACTAAGAAAGTGTTCACTGATTGCAAAGTGTTCACTAAAGACAGGTTTTACTGTAGTTAGTGTGAAAGAGACATTAAGGGCATCATTATTAAATTACCAGTTTCCCAGGTCTCGACCTGCACATATAGTGCACTTTACTTCTGACCTGCCAATAAAAAACTTTTTTTTTTCACACCAATCACAGTTTTTGCATTCAAATTTTAAGGTAAAATACATGATGTTACAAAATGTAATTTTTTTCACATTAGATTTCAATTCCTGTCACTGACTGACTGACATAGTTGTCTCAATATCTGGACGTGAGAGACAGATAATTAAAGGTAAAGAGAAGTCATGCTGAAAAAGTGGACCACTGTTTATTTCATGCAGATGGGCAGCCTTTGAGTGTGATGTCATAATAAAGTGGTCACAAGACATGGAGAATCCAGTATGGGTAGCCCATTGAGGATAACGTTGGAATCATGATTTGTTGGATTTTCATGTTTTCCCTCAGCACAGCCTCGCGAAAACATGAAAATCCAATGAGTGATGCCAACATTATCCCCAATGGGCCACCAATACTGGATTTTCTTTCTCCTATGTCTACAAATGGCAAGCACGCACCAAATCGAAGTTCTATCAGAGAAACAAGTTTGAAAATGATGCCATTTTGAAAGATGGAGGAGTCAGTACTTTATTAAATGTACTACGGCCTTTCATTGATTCGTCTACTACTTGTAACCAATGAGTGACAAATCAAATGAAAGATTACAATCAAAACCTTATCCTTCATACCCATGGGGGATAACCTATGCAGGATAAACTTCAGACACAGGAGAAAATAAGCTCTCTCCCATCACTCTAAATGACATGGGCCTGGCTGGGTGCCTGGGGGTAAGGCGTTGCCCACATGCTGGGCTGGTAAGAACTGATGTGAACCAGCCTGCTTGACGTTTATAAGCAAGACCCTCCTGGTGGTATTAGCTCTTCTTTTTCCCTTTAAGGTTTATAAGAGCGAGCCTCCTGGTGGCAAAAGCTCTTCTTTTTCCCTTTAAGGTTTATAAGTAAAAGCCTCCTGGTGGCAATAGCTCTTCTTTTTCCCTTTAAGGTTTATAAGTAAAAGCCTCCTAGTGGCAATAGCTCTTCTTTTTCCCTTTAAGGTTTATAAGTAAAGAGCCCCCTGGTAGCAATAGCTCTTCTCTTTCCCCCTCAGATAGAAAAGTATCCACAGGATACAGATGCTCTCAACTGTCACTGTATGCATAACCATTACGACTTCAAGGCTGTTAAAAAGATGGCTGCATCAGCAAACTACATAGTTCCAATACTTAAGGACATACATGTACACCCAACAGAATAATAGTTTGACACCAATGCTATTTCTCAGTATGTCCTGGTTTCTGGGGTCATACAGCCAAACAAAGCACCAAGTGAGCATCTTCATGTGCCCATCATAATAATCATGACTGTAAGTCAAACACTTTTGGTGAAAGGCTCAATACAAGTTTGATATTTGACAATGGTTGTTTTCACTACAGTAGTCCTTCCTTTCAAAGACCACTCCTTTGGGAGACCACAATTGTGAGGTCTCTCTGTAGTAATTTTCATGTTATTTATACCTCCTTTAAGGGACCACCTTTTGGGTGGCACTAGGGGCTCTCCAAGGAGGGACTAGTGTACCAGTAAGTCAACAGTGTTTGAGGAACACACAAATGGATACACAGACAAACCAAACCCCAGATGCACATCTGCATATGCAGGGCTGGAAATTCTAAAAATTTTGCAAGAATCAATTTGGATTTATTTCAGTCTATTTTCTTTTATATCAAAGTGAGGGTAGGGAGAATCTTTGTGATAATGGATTCTTGGCTTTTCCCAAAAATTCTAGCCCTGATATGCTGATTAATATTTTATACTCCTGTGAAGTATGATGAATGTGAATCACACTTTTGGAGACATAAATCACAAGTTTGACATTGGGCAATGCTGACTTTCACTTTAGTCAACAGTGTCGGATGAACACACATGGGCACAAATATACCCAAATCCCCAGATACCCAAATCCCTGGATACCCAAATCCCCACTGTTGGTCCACATCTTCATATGCTGGTTAATAACTATGAGATGTTTCATGACTGTAGCAAAACCCAAGGTGTACACCTTCATATGGCAGTTAATGCTAATATAGTTTCATGACTATAGGTCAAATACTTTTTGAGATATGCATGACACACATTTCTTGGGACAGACGAAACAAATCTAAATGCCCCCAATGCCGGGGGCATACAAAGGTGCCTCAACAGAATCCCAATGCAAGTTCCCTTGCAAATATGACCCCCCCCCCCTTCAAAATTATGAATAGCTGAAATGCAACCACGCTGCCTCTTTAACCCTGGAATTACAGGCAAAGTATTTACTGGCTACAGATGTGACAAAATGTGCTCAAAATGGCAACTCAAGCCACAAAAACGTATTTTTCTTCATGATCTTTAAAACATTGTGCTATGGACCATTGTCTACTGCTAACATGTTAACTACATTTCTGGTGATTATTGCAAAAGCACATCCCACATCTCACATCCCAGAACACTTTATTGTGCCTTGACCTTTTCCCTCTTCTTTGTCCCTATTGCACCTTCATCATGAACTTTTCAAGTTGCAAGTTTCAGAATTACAACCGTCTCAAAACGGAGACTGTTTTCGGTTGTGACCACTGGTGGTCATGATTGAGTGGTTGTGCTGTAGAGACACTCTGAACTTTTATCTTGCGAGCTATTTTTACAAATAGTCCAGCGAAAAATGAAGCATTCAGTTTATACTTAGCACCTATCTGCATTGTTCTTTTTGGATCTACAGTGAAACCTTATTCTAATGACACCAAATCCAGTGTAACCTCATTATAATGACACTCAAATATCTACCATATTCATTATACTGACACAAGTTTTGAATGGCAAAAGTTCATTTTCTTTGTCATTTTATTCATATATCTGACACAATTCTAAGGGAACAGATGGTGTCATTTTAATGAGTTTCCACTGTATCTCACATTCTAAGACAACATCACAAGTTTTGAGAAACTTGGTCAAATTTCTCTGCTTTTGACTCATTCACCGGACATATTCAGATATTTGACACATTTGCTATGGCACACATGAGGCCATCAAACGAGGTTTCACTCTATGAAAGCCTTAAAGCCCCTTCCCCCACTAACCAAAAATAAAATATTTATGTAAAATTATACAGATACAATCCTGTTTGGAAGAAAAAAAAAATATATCTATCAAATTCTAATCATTAAAATTTTACCATTTCTACCAAGTGTTAACATGATTGTATATAAACAAATCCTTGCATTTGTTCGCATGGCTTCAATTGAACTGTGTGCATACACCTACGTATACATGTGTGAACTTTATCTTTAAGGACTTCAGGCTACTCTCAAATATACACGTATCTTTAAATCTACATATCAATATTTAGCTATTTCAATAAAATTTAACCAGGTTAATTTATTTTTTTTTGTAAAACGATTTCCTTTTCCAAAGTTAAGTTTCTCTCTTGGATATATCACAACCACCTGCAATCAAGTTTTGCTGCCACATAAAGATAATTTTCATTTCACTAATCGCATGCCAAATGTTATCTTCCTCCTCATTGGCTAATCCTTGACCAATCTGCAGCTTACAGAATAGTGCATCCACAGCAACACTGTTGGGGGTAATCAGGAGCATACACCTTATGTTCAAACCCATACACTATGAAGGTAGAATTCCGTTCTCTCCACTTGTACAGGGCCTCTGTGACTGGTATAATTCTCACACAATGGCGCTGCAAAAACAGGAATTTTACTATAAATGCAATTAATCCATTGTTCTTGGGCACTAAAGACAGTCTATTCAGTTCATTCAAGAGAAATCACATGGAAATTAAACTAATATAATTGGCTCTGCATCCTTGAGAAATAGCTTCAGATTACCAAAATACAATCTAATTCTAGGTCTTACCAATATACATAATTACCAAGTTTCATCATATTTTAGAAAATCTTTCAAAAACTGTTGCCAAGAAATGAAATGAAATGAAATTACCATATATGGCTCTACACAACCTTGAGGATTAGGACAAGGTCACCCAAATACAATCCCATGCTTCATCTTATCAAGTTTAATTCAGCTGTCAGATCCTTCACTAGTTATCGCATGAAATTACCATGTATGTCTGTGTGACCTTGATAATTAGGTCAGTCACCCATATACAATCCTACTGAAGGTCTTACCTGGCTACATAATAATACTAAGTTTCATTCAGTTCTGTAAAATCCTTCAAGAGTAATTGTACAGAAACAAAATTACCATACATGACTCTCTGACTTTCAGAATTAGGTCAATGTCACCCAAATACAATCTAAAGGCAGGCCTTACAGTGTAAGCCTAAGAAAGCCACCAGCACGTAGAGGCCTACATTGTTTACCCAGGTTAGTGATGGACTTCCGGGTCTTGGACAAGTCACAAGAACCTGCAATCATGTTCTCTGATTGGTTAAAGGCCCTTGGCAACCACATGAACATACTAAAAAAGATTTAACTATTTGTTGAGGAGTCATTGCATGCACATCTGCACTTCAAGGATTGCCCTTGCCCAATGCCGTCAGTCTGAGGTCAAAGGCAATCCAAAGTGACGTTCATAAATGCACCTGCAATAAATCTGAATGAGTGGTAGTCTATTCTATTATGTTTCGAGGTAATTTTCTGACAACTTTATCTATTGTGCCAATCCTTCTTCACCTACAAAAGCTACAGGCTGGCATGCTGTGTACAACCATGTTGTTGATGAAATTATATGCCTTGGACATATCACAACCACCTGCAATCCTGTTCTCTGGTTGTTTAAAGGTCTTTGGCGACCAAATAAACATTGTAAAATGAGGCCAATTGGCCTTAAGAGATGCTGACTTGTAATTGAATAGCCATCACAAAAACATCCATTTCCTGAAGTGCATTCCCTCTGTGACCCTGAGAAAGTACGTCAAAAAGGTCATCCATATTATGCAACATCAAACTTTCATATGATACACATTTGTGGTACATTTTGGTATCGCTAGCCTTATTCTTTCTCAATATATTAAATTAGTGTCTCAATTTGCCATCAAAATAATGAATTCAATATGGTTTTCCCACCCGACTTTAGTTCCAATTTATACCACCAGTGGTGCCACCATGACTCCACACATCATAGATGTTTGGCTATAATGTTTCTCTGATGGTATTTATGTCTGTGTGCCAACAGAGACATTCTGTTTTTCCTAGAGTTCTTTATTTCTTTCTTTTTTCTTTACTACCAAACTTTGTTCGCCAGTTTTCTCAGACACAATTACACTCAGAAACTTCAAACTTGGCATGATTATAAGTCTATACGTGAATTTGTGTCTATTAATAAAGAGGTGAAAATATGTTGAAGATTATGCTAATTAGGGGCATTTGAAAATTTAAATCTTGAATATCTCCAAAACTATTACAGGTTCAGGTAACCAACCCAACTTCAATCCATAGGTTTGTAAGGCTGCACACTTTTTAATTTACATGCCACATCTAAAGGTCAAAGTTCAAGGTCATTTTACCATTTGAAATTTTCTTTTAGCCATAACTCAGTCAATTTGTATCGACTTTTGACTATGTTGGACTCAAGTTGTAGGTATTGTGACACTGCATATTTTTGTAAGGTACATGTGACCTCTAAAGGTCAGAGATTATTTGGGCCTTTGAAATTTTCATCCAGCCATACCTTGGCCAATTTTCATCCAATTTTAACCATGTTACATCCAAATTGTTGGTATTGGAAAACTGCATATTTTTGTGATTTACATGTGACCTCTGAAGGTCAATGTCATTTTGCCATTTCTTTTCTTCTAGCCATAACTCAGTCAATTTTATCTGATTTTGAACATGGTGGGCTAAATTTGTAGATATTGAAACACTGCACATTTTTGTAATTTAAATGCGACCTCTAAATTCGAAGTTCAAGGTCATTTGGGCATTTGAAATTTTCATCTAGCCATAACTTAGTCAATTTTCATCCAATTTCAGCCATGTCGGGCTCAAATTATAGGTATTGCAACACTGCACACTTTTGTTATTTACATGTAACCTCTAACGGTGAAAAGGTCAAGGTCATTTGAACCTATGAAAGCTTCTTTTAGCCATAATGTGGTCAATTTCCATCCAATTTTCATCATGTTGAACTCAAACTGTAGATATTATAACACTGTATATTTTTTGTAATTTTTACATGTGACCTCTATAGACCAAAAGTCAAGATCATTTTGGCCTTTGAAATTTTCATCTAGCCATAACTTGTTCAATTTTTATCCAATTCCAGTCATGTCTGGATCTAACTGTTGGTATTACAACACTGCACATTTTTGTAATTTACATGTGACCTCTAAAGGTCAAAGGTCAAGGTGATTTGGAATTTGAAATTTTCATCTAGCCATATTTACAACTTTTGAAGGCACACAGATTTGCTATGAAGCAAATCCTAATTCTAGTTGGATATATACCTATTAGCTCAAATGCAATGACCATCACAAAAAAATCATATACTGGTATGGTTTCCTACAGTGACCTTGACAAAGAAGGTCAAGGTCACCCATATTAGGCAATATCAACTTCCACATTATACACATTTAATGAAATTTGCCTTAAGAAAATGAATTTCATAAATCTCACCACATACCAACTCACATTTTCTGTTGACCTGTAGGTGATGCTACCAGTATTGATCTGCTTTGACATATTAACCTTCAGAATATTTCCACCAAAATTCATAATCATCCAAAAAAAATCAAACAGTCCAGAGTGTTTTCAATTTTTTCACTCTTTGGCCCTTGTCTTATGTAATCCATTACAACGCACCACCAATAACAAAACGACCTAAATTTTCATTCATAAAACATGTCCAAAATTTTTTTTTAAGAAGCTAACTTAGAAACTGTAGATACTATCATGTTGACCAGCAGTTGTTTAGGGAAGGACCGATGGAATGATGGGTGGATGGACACAAGTTGATTGCAAAAGCTCTGCTACCTATGGTCAGCAGAACTGAAAATGTATTCTATTTTTGTTACAGCAATTCAGCATGTCTCAATTGTCTTACCTGCAGCAAGGTGTGTTCTGTTGGGAAGGCACCTGCATGTTTATTCACAAGGCTGTTCGATGCTTGGTTAATGGTTGGATCCGGGAAGTGATTAATTGGCCACACCTGAATCAAGTACATGTAAAAGAAATACCACAATCTCAAATGATGATGTACAATTTTTGTTTCTCATGACAGTACCCTTCTGATAAACTAAAGCAAAGCTTACAAAGCAAAGTGTAGGGGTTCCATGCACCAGTTCCTTCCTCTGTACCAATCATTTTGAAGGTCAAATGGCAATCGCGTCAAGAGTTTGGAAAGTCTTTACTTATCAAGAAACAGAAAAATCCCCAAAAGAAAAGCACAAGTTTCTTGCATGGCTTTCTCATAATGTAACCATGATTTTATGGCCATTATGGTCCAAGCTTTATGAGACTATCAGAACTGCTTAGAAAATATCAAAGCTATTTGCTGATTAAATGCAAATCAATCTGGTATTTGACTTTTACTAATTAATTGCAAGTCATTCTGGCACAGTTTGCAGGAGTTGGTTCGAAACTTCATCAGTTGTGCCAAGGAATAAAAACTTTCAGCAAACAGTCTGTCAAGTGACGGCAGCAACCGGCAGGGTTAGGCACGTCACACGGACTGTGGCACTCTCTGGTACCCTGCAGGGTCAGGCACATGTCAAACTGACTGTGGCACTCCCTGGTACCCTGCAGGGTTTGGCACATGTCACACTGGCTGTGGCACTCCCTGGTACCCTGCAGGGTTTGGCACACGTCACACTGGCTGTGGCACTCCCTGGTACCCTGCAGGGTTTGGCACACGTCACACTGGCTGTGGCACTCCCTGGTACCCTGCAGGGTTTGGCACATGTTACACTGGCTGTGGCACTCCCTGGTACCCTGCAGGGTTTGGCACACGTCACACTGACTGTGGCACTCTGCAGGGTTTGGCACATGTCACACTGACTGTGGCACTCCCTGGTACCCTGGCTCACTGGCAGTGTCAAGTTTGTCTTTTTCAATGGTGCTTTTTAACACCAGTGTAGCACCTCTGTCCTGCAGGATACCCATCCCCATAACCATTAACCACTTAAATCCCAAATTAAGTGTAAATTTTAAGCAATAAAGACTGATTTGCAACATGTGAAATGTAAGTTCAATGGGTCCCACAACTCAATGAAATGAAAATTTACATCAATTTTTCACTGTCTTGTATTTCTCCAGTCCCTATGCATATTTGGGTGTTCATAAATATTTGCAAGTTATTGCCTTCAATTCAGGATAATTAATTTAGATACATGTAAATAGTCACTACTTAACTTGAATACTTACTCTTGGATTTTCTTCTTCAAATGCAGTTTGTCCACTTACATCACGCACCAACTCAGGAGGCAGCCCTTGGGTCCCTTGCGAAATGTGATCCTCTTTATGGTTCATCCTGATTTATATTGAAAGCAATATATATATATATATTCATTTCCCGGTAATTTTTCAATTGAGCAACTTTCAGATAAATTTTCATTTCTAATTTTGAATACAGTAAAACCTCCCCATATGAAACACCCTTGGGACCAGCAAAAAGTGTTTGGTATAGTTAAGTGTTCAGTATAGGAAGGTGTGCTTACATTGGAAGTGTATATCTGGGACTGAGTAATGGTGTTCAGTATAGAGAGGTGCTCAGTATACAGAGGTGTTTGGTTAGAGAGGTTTTACTGTGCACATGTATACATGTATCATGCCATACTTCAAAAGCCTTCTCTGGATGTGAACAGAATAATATTTAACTATTCTGACAACTTCATGACGAACAGTATAATTATGTATGTGGTTGTCTTACAATTTATTTCCTTATTTTTCTCCAAAAATATATGTAAATTGCCATATAAAATCTCCCTTATAAATCTGGGTTAAAAAAAAAGTGTTTTTGGAACTTGACACCTACACAACATACATGTACAATGAATTAAGACATTTATATCTTCAGCCTTTTGACCAATAAGACATTCCTGTGTGTTATTATATATTTTTAGGTTGTACAGTACTCCCTCATTATAATGTTGGTGATGGGCTCCATGGAATAGACCATGTCATAGCAAAACCACCTTACAACAATGGAACATTTAACATACAGGTAGGGTCATACAAATTGATTGTAAGTTTCTCATGCACTTTGTTTCAACTGATGACAGGGGGAGCCTTTTTATTTTATTTTAATCCTAAAATAAAACAAGTTAATGAGTATTGCAAAGCAATACATAGTCCTCCGCTCGTCGCCCACGAGGTTGAATGGACTACTATATAGGGGTGTGACCTAGATGAAAAAAAAAATTAAAAGTATGGCACATTCTTAGATTAAGCTTCACATTTGTGGAAAATTTCATTTATCTAAGTAAAAGGACAAAAAAGTTATGGCCCGGACAAGATTTTGAATGGATTTCACAGTGACCTAGATATATGACCTAGTGACCTACTTTTGCCATGTGACACAACAACTCCCCAGGTAGTATTAAAATAATAAATTTGGTAGCTGTAGGTATTATAGTAAGGGAAATATGGCATGGACAAGGTTTTACATGTAGTTTACACTGTGACCTAGATATTTGACCTAGTGACCTAGTTTTGCGTCGTGACACACTTTTAGGTCACAATACATTATCAGTAAAATTTTATAACAAGAAGTCAAAATTTTTTAAGAATTACAGTAAGGACATGAAAATACTGTACATTTATGTATTACTGTGACCCAAATATTTGACCTAGTAACCTAATTTTACTTTATGACACATTTCCATGTTAAGTTTCACATTTGTGTAAAATTTCATCAATCTAAGTAAAAGGACAAAAATGTTATGGCCCCGACAAGTTTTTACATGGATTTCACATTGTGACCTAGATTTTGAACCTAGTGACCTACTTTTGCCATGCTACACTCCAGCACCCCAAGAAGTATGCACATAACAAAGTTAGTAGCTGTAGGTATTATGGTATAAGAAATTTGGTGCTGACAAGGTTTTACACAGAATTTTATACTGTGACCTATATATTTGACCTAGTGACCTAATTTCCCCTCATGACACACTTTTGGGTCAAGGTACATTATCATGTAAAATTTCATAAAAAGAGGTCCAAAAGTTAAAAAAATTACAGTCAGGACCTGAAAATTCGGTATATTTACATATCGTGGTGACCCAAATATTTGACCTAGTGACGTAGTTTTGCTTTATGACACTTTCTTAGACTAAGCTTCACATTTGTGTAACATTTCATGACTCTAAGTAAAAGGACAAAAAAGTTATGGCCCGGACAAGATTTTTCATACATATGTATTCTGTGACCCAGATATTTGACCTAGTGACCTACTTTTGGCACACGATACACCTCTATTCTAAGAAGTACAAACACATTAAATTTGGTAGCTGTGGGTGTTATGGTGTTGGAAATATGGCCCGGAGAAGCTTCGGACGGACGGACGGACGGACGAGGTGCAAACCTATAGTCCCCCACCAAGTGGGCGGGGGACTAAAAAATACATGAAAAGTGATGAGAGCAGGTGGATTTTATTTTTATTTGTGCGTACATGTACATGTATCTGTGCATGAATGTGTCAACTGTCTTTTTTTTTCAAGCCAGACTCAAGCACATAATATCTTACTGACAAGCCATAAATACACAAAAGCATTTCTGTATTAATGTAAGTTGTCTGAGAAAATATTTCATGGGAAACACTAATTTAGTCACCAAATTATCCTGATTTAAAGGTACTGCCATATTGGTAATACTGGTGATGTCACTGTGGTGTCCTTGGGGACAAATCCATGATCAAAAAGCTGTTGACTTTAGGCCCCAACAGTGTTCATTTCCTATACCTTCCAAATGAAATGATATTTTTAAAGACTGACAGAAAGTCACTTTCTCAGATGATAAGACTTACCATTTGACAGTCAGCTTAATGTAGCATTTCAGTTGACCCTTTGCATCACAGGTCTTGCAGTGAAGTTGTCCATGCCCATGACACGTGTAACACCTAGCAATGTCCAAATAAACATGTACAGTATTTACAGGTGAGTTATATTTTTATGTGCACCCCTCCATCACATCAAGCAGATATTCTACATCAATAGCAGTACTGGGATATCTGATTTCAAAAATTAAAAGATGGCACACCAAATGTTTGCCTGTTTTAATACAAGCAATGTTACATTTGACAGAATCTACAAAACAAGAGGCCTGTGTGAACAGGCCTTGCTCAGCTGACCTAAAAAATGATGACATTAGTGACACTGTGGCATTGGGAATAAGTTCGAGGTCTTCCACACATTGTGTGTCTGCCCTTAGCACAGGACCACCACCATGAACAATATGAAGGTCCTAACTCAAATAGTTCTCAAGTTATCAAATACAGTTAAATTCAGGAAAGTGAACCTGTGACCTTGGAAATAAGGTCAAGGTCACTTATGTACTGTCCGAGTCTGGCCCTCATACACGTGCCACTGCATGCAACATCAAAGTCTGAGCAGTTTCAGAGAGATTTTTTTAAGACTTTGGTCAAAAAATGCACACAAAAAATCAGCAAAAATCCTAAAATCACTGGAGCATGACCATATGAATACACTTGATACAGACCCACCCAAGGTACATCCCTGCCAAGTATGAAGTGAATCTGACTGATGGTTTTGGAGAAGTCGAAAAATAGCAAAAAGACACAAATTTATTAAAAACAAGTGCACATTGATCCAAAGGATCTATGTCCCCCGCCACAATAGACAGAAACAAGAGGGCTGTGTGAACAGCCCGTGCCTCAGCTGATCTTGACATTTATCACACCTGCAGCTCTATGAACTTGGGAAAGGATCAAGGGCACCATGCTCTGAGTAAGTCTGACCTTTATAGAAGAACACTTACATGTGCAACATCAAAGTTCAAGTAGTTCTCAAGTTATAATGAAGAGTAAAATTCATGTATGTTGCACTGTGACCCCACAAACGAGGTCAAGGTCATTCATGTACTGTCTCAGCATGACCTTCATACAGAATAATTAACATGTGTAGCAAACTCAAAACAGATCTCAAGTTATCAAGTAAACAGTAAATTTCGTGTCAGTTGTCCTGTGAATTAGCATTAGAATGCCCATTGACTTACATAGTAATCAATAGGAAAGCTGCATTGAACGATAAGTACCCGAATTGAAAACCCTTAAAAATCAGGAATCCAAAGCAGTGCCACCTAGTAAACAACTGTTTGACCCTTCCACAACAACATATCCATCACATTTCAGCTTAATCTGAGGAACATTTCTGAGAACAAGTGAAAAATAGCAAAACCATACAAAAAATTCATAAAAAAATTGCAGCGCCACCTGGTGAACAAATTGGGAACTAGGTGTCCCGGGAGTGTCTATCTACGATATCAAAGCAATTGGGTGAACGGTTTTGGAGAAGAACTTGAAAATATAAATTAGCATTAGAATGCCCATTGATTTACATGGTAATCAACAGGAAAGGTGCATTTACCGCAAAGAAGCCAAATTGAAAAAATCATTAAAAATCAGGAATCCGCAGCATTCCCACATAGTGAACAACTTTGTTTGGCCCTTCCATAAGGAACATATCCACCACGTGTAAGCTTAATCTGAGTGATGGTTCTGGAGCAGTCTAAAATAGCTATATAACACACAAAAATTCATAAAAAAATTAGAAAAAAACTGCAGCGCCACCTGGTGAACCATTTAACAACAAGGAGTCCCTAGGTGTCGTCCTGTGTGATATCAAAGCAATTGGGTAAGCACTTTCGGAGAAGATTTTTTAAGATTTGTCCAAAAAAAAGAACAAAAAAATTCATTGAAAATCCAAAAATCACTGGAGCATAAACATTTGAACAAAACTGGTAGAAACCCACCCAAGGTACATTGCCATCAAGTTCTAAGTTAATCTGGATAACGGTTTTGGAGAAAAGTCAAAAATGTGAATTAGCATTAGAATGCTCACTGACTTCCATAGTAATCAATGGGAAAGCTGCATTGACCGGTAAGAACCAGAATTGAAAAAATCGTTAAAAATCAAGAATCTGCAGCATTCCCACATAGTGAACAACTTTGTTTGACTCTTCTACAAGGAACATATCCACCATGTTTCAGCTTAATCTGAGTGACGGTTCTGGAGAAGAAGTCGAAAATAGTTATAATACACAAAAATGGATATGTTCTTGGGCTCTGTGACCTTGAAAATATGTCAAGGTCAAAAACAATACACAGTGCACATGCCCATGGTATGATGCATCTCGGGTATAAATTTCATTATTCTATATCTTAGGGTTCTAAAGATATGCTCCTGGACGGACACACGGACGGACAGACGGACGGACGGATGGCAGGCCCCCTATCCTCACTAACTCTATGTCCCCCTATGCCACCTTCGGTGGCGGGGGACAAAAATAGAAAAAAAATTGTACTGCCACCTATTGAACACATTAAGGTCTAGGTGTGCCCAGAAGTACACCTATGCAATTGTGAAGCAATTGGCCAAGCAGTTTCGTCGGAGATTTTTTTAAGATTTTGCCTAAAAATTAACCCCAAAAAATCCTAAAAAATCCAAAAATCATGGACTATGAGCATTTGAAGAAAACTTGGTATAGCCAGGCTCTGTACTCTCCTTATCTGTTCCTGTCCAGCAATCAGAGATCAGGTCATCAAAATAAATTAGAAACACATACTTGATGATCAGGCTAACAGTGTTGGAAAAGAAGTCAAAAGTGTAATTTACCATTGCAATGCACATTGACTTCTACGGTAATCAAAGGGGCTGTGTGCATTAATAGAAAAATATCTGAAATTAAAAATTTGTTAAAAATCAGGGATTCACAGCAATGCCACCTGGTGAACAACTTTCTTTGACCCTTTGACAAGGAACATTTCCGCCAAGTTTCAGTATAATCTTTGTAACAGTTTTGGAGCAAAAATGGAGAATTGCACAAACCCAAAAAATTCATTAAAAAGGTAGAAAAATTGCAGCGCCACCTGTTGAACAAATTAAGGTCTAGGGGTCCCCAGATGTGTCCCTACGTAATTTCAAAACAATTGGCCGATCGGTTTTGGAGAAGAAGATTTTTTAAGATTTTGCCAAAAAATGAACAAAAAAATTCACAAAAAATCCAAAAATCACCGGACTGTGACCATTTGAAGAACCTGGTTGAGACCCACCCAAGGTACATCCCCACCAAGTTTGAAGTGAATCTGGCTGACAGTTTTTGGAGAAGTTGAAAATGTGAATTACCACTGCAATCCCCACTCACTTACATAGTAATCAATAGGAATGTATGCATTGACCAATAAGTACCCAACTGAAAAAATCGTTAAAAATCAGGGATCTACAGCAACACCATCTGGTGGACAAACTTGTGTGAGCCTTCTACGAGGAACACTTACACCAAGTTTCAGCATAATCAAAGCGACGGTTTTTGTGAAGAAGTCAAAAATAGTAAAAACACACAAAAATTCATAAAAAAAAAATAGAAAAAAATTGCAGCACCATCTGTTGAACAAATTAAGGTCTAGGGGTCCCCAGAAGGTTACTCATGAAAAATATTATTTTCACCAAACAATAGTTGCTTATTCATCAATCATAACCACAAAGTAACAATTTATACCTGTCTGTATAATCTATGGATCATAACATTTCCAGAAATGTTTGTTAATGTGCATCTATCTATGTAAATAATTTATACTTTATGCAGCAAGTAAAGGGGCACTTGACAAATTTAACCTGGACGCCCGACTCTTTTGCCGTTTTGGTCATGCAATTTGTATTTGAAAGCACACATATTTTAACTCTTTCAGTGCCACACTTTTGACTGAGTCAACAGCTTTCATCGTTGCGCTTTGGGTGCAATAAGCATGAAGTGCACCAAAGAAATGCCCATGGCAAAAGGAGAGTGGAATATGAAGCTAGCATCCTTGTTACAATTGAGAGCAGTTAGTCTGAAGAAGTTCAACTTGAGTCTCCATTGGCACTGAAAGTCAAGGCCAGCACCTGCAAATTTGGGCATATGATGGACAACATACATGTCTGCCAAAATATCTCAAAATGGATAAATTTATACAAAATTTGGTTGGACACTACCTTATATTATATGATGGGAAAAAAATCAAATCAACAAAGAGTACACACAAAAAAAACAAGAGGGCTGTGTGAACAGCCCATGCTCAGCTGATCTTGACATTCATCACACTTGCAGATCTATGAACTTGGGAAAGGATCAAGGTCACCCATGTTCTGAGTAAGTCTGACCATTATAAAAGAACACTAACATGTGCAACATCAAGGTTCAAGTAGTTCTCAGGTTATAATGAAGAGTAAAATTCATGTATGTTGCACTGTGACCCCAGAAACGAGGTCAAAGTCATTCATGTACTGTCTGGGCATGACCTTCATACAAAAACATTAACATGTGCAACATCACAGTACTAACTCAAAACAGATCTCAAGTTATCAATTAAACAGTAAATTTTGTGTCAGTTGTCCTGTGAATTAGCACTAGAATACCCATTGACTTCCATAGTAATCAATAGGAAAGCTGCATTGATCGATAAGTACCCGAGTTGAAAATACTTAAAAATCAGGAATCTAAAGCAGTGCCACCTAGTAAACAACTTTGTTTGACCCTTCCACAAGAACATATCCATCACATTTCACTTTAATCTGAGTGACAGTTCTGAGAACAAGTGAAAAATAACAAAACCATATAAAAAATTCATAAAAAAAAAATTAGAAAAAATTGCAGTGCCACCTGGTGAACAAATTGGGAACTATGTGTCCCTGGGAGTGTCTATGAACGATATCAAAACAACTGGGTGAGCAGTTTCACAGGTGAAGAGTTTTTAAGGTTTGCCCCCAAAAAACGAAAAAAAAATCATAAAAATTCCAAAAATCAATAGAGCGTGACCATTTGAACAAACTTGGTAGAGATCCACCCAAGGCACATCCCCACCTAGTTTGAAGTAAATCTGGCCAAAATTATTTAAGTTATAACCATTACAAGAAATTCCCATGTTAAAACTTTTGTAAAGATTTTTGAAAAAAAAATCATAAAAAAAACAAAATTCATTGGAACATGACCATTGGAACAAACTTGGTAGACACCCACCCAAGGTACATCCCCACCAAGTTTGAAGTTAATCTGCATGACGGTTTTGGAGAAGAAGTCGAAAATGTGAATTAGCATTAGAATACTCATTGACTTCCATAGTAATCAATAGAAAAGCTGCATTAACCGATAAGTACCCGAATGGAAAAAATCGTTAAAAATCAGGAATCTGCAGCATTCCCACATAGTGAACAACTTTGTTTGACCCTTCTACAAGGAACATATCCACCATGTTTCAGCTTAATCTGAGTGACGGTTCTGGAGAAGAAGTCGAAAATAGCTAAAACACACAAAAATTCATAAAAAAATAGAAAAAAATTGCAGCGCCACCTGGTGAACAAATAAGAACTAAGTGTCCCAGGGAGTGTTTCTGTGTGATATCAAAGTAATTGGGTGAGCGGTTTCAGAGAAGAAGATTTTTTAAGATTTGCCCAAAAAAGAACAAAAAAATTCATTAAAAATCCAAAAATCAATGGACCGTGACCATTTGAACAAACTTGGTAGAGACCCACCCAAGGCACATCCTCACCAAGTTTGAAGTGGATCTGGCTGACGGTTTCAGAGAAGAAGTTGAAAATGTAAATTGTTGACGACGGACGGACGGACGACGGACGGACGGACAACGGACGGAGGACCATAAGATAAGCTCAGCTGACCAACAAGTCAGCTGAGCTAAAAAAAACAGACACGACGATCAGGAGCTAATCCTGTGCTCAGGTGACCCAGTGTGCTTTAAGTGAGGCTAACCCTGACTTAACACTGGCATACTCAATGTCTTTTCCCAATGATTCTTGCTACATTAAATTGATATGAAACTTTTTTTTTTTTTTTTTTTTTTGGCTGTATTCAGGGAAATTATTCGGTATCTGAATCTCCAGGAAATCATAATGACAATGAAACAAATCAGACGTGAGCTGTGCCACAGTCAAGGATCTAGCATCTGACCTCCTGGCATAAAATCTTTTACATTTAAATAAAATTAGTAGGATAATCAATTACTTGCATCATGGAGCATATATAAATTTAAAATATCCATACTTGTGCTCATAAAGTTTTCAGCAGGTGCTTTTCTGAGCCTTAGACACCAAGGCTTGCCGTAATTCATAACCAAGGCATACTGTTATGTTTACCATGTCCATGGCGGCCAGTACTATAATTCCCCATACTTAACATGCACTTTTTGAGCAAAGTTCATTTTCATTAAGTAATGGTGCCTGTTATTCAGAGGTACAGAGTGCAAAACTTTTTTCAGCTTGTCGATTGCCAGTTTCCAATTATCACTATTTGTGGTAAATGGGTACACTGATGTTGAGCGATGATACATGCGTTCATCTTCAAATGTACTTAAAACTAGCATACTTCATCAAACAACACACATATTATCTACTTTTCTTACCCTCTTAAAAGGAATTAACATCGCATAATTTCAAAAGTCTCCAAGATATCACCCAAGTTCGCAAACTATGAGTATTTTTAGTTCAAGAATAAATGAAAACAGTTTTGAACAATCCTGCTACCGTGTTCTGGAGAAAATTTTAAACATTGACAAAACATATTAACACTCATAAAACATTAGAAAATAACTGCAGCAACAAATCACTTGAACAAATTCATGTCTCAGGTCCCCAGAAGTGCACCTATGCGATTTCAAAGCAACTGGCTTGGCAGTTTAGGAGAGGAAAAATTTTTAAGGTTTGGTCAAAAACCGAACAAAAAAAATTTGTAACAAATCTGAAAATCACTTGAGCATGACCATTTGAACAAACCTGGTACAGACCCACCAAGTTTGAAGTAAATCTGGTCAGTGGTTTCAGAGAAGTCGCAAATGCAAATTGTGAATGGACGATGGATGGACAGACAACATATGACAAGACTATATTAAAAGCTCAGTGGCCGTATTCACAAAGAATTTGATCTGATCCTAACTTTAATCCACAAATTAGAATCAATGTGGTTTGGGCCCTAAGCTACTCAATCCTTGGCTCAATGTTTGATTAAAACTTCAAGAATGAGCCAATACATGCTCTTGGCTACAATATGAACTTAAGGATTTACTGGTTCATTTTATTAAATCTATCTTAGCTTGATCCAGTATTTAATCTTTTGATCCAGAATTAAAATCTGGATTAAATCAAGGTTGATTTAATAAAACGGAAACTTTAATTCCAAAGTTCATATGAAAGTGGAGAACATAGATTAATTAATCCTCCAAGTTTACATCAAACATCAGGCCAACAATTCAGAAATTCACGGCCCAAAGGCACTTCCATTTTAGGATTAATTTCAGGATCAGATTAAAATCTTTGTGAATACAGCGCCAGGTGACTGAGAGTCACCTGAGCTAAGAAAATAGAAAACTTTATACCTCCTTCGGCCACTTCCATGACACCACGTACACTCGCGATGATGGTGATGTTCGTTCTCATATACAGTCGTGCGACCTGTGCCTGAGCAAGAGTTGCAAATTATCTGAAAGACATCACAACAGACACTATTTTAACTGCAGAAAATAATATCAGAAGTACCTATACATGAAGTATCTTTTATTGGTTAGGCCAGCCAAATCAAACGGGAATTTCTCATGGATATTTTGAACGAAACTGGTGAGAACATCTGGGCATTTTTATAATTTAAATTTTTTCCCATTTTCGGATGAGATGGGCTTCCAACTCTTTCAACAGCATCAACCCAGTCAGCTCAGCTCACAGAACCTGATTCCACCACTAAGGGGCACCCCAGACATTGGTCTCCCAATGTGAATCCATAGAGAAGGGCACCACTTTGTTTTTCACCTCTCTTTTTTAATTGGCACAAGAGCATGTAATCCATACATCATTTGAAACTTAAGGCCAGTTACTTTGAAGTAATATGAATTTTAGTTTTGTTTGCTTCAAAATCCCTTCAATATTTGAGCCTCCACCCACTAATACACAACACACATGAATGAGTTTATTTCTTCACAATGGGTTGACCATCCTGAAATAAGAACAAATACATGTCCAAGTTTATTGCAGTAATGACTTTGTTTGACTTCTCAGCGGCCACAACTTACCCTCTTCTTTTTTTAGTCATACCATAACTTTGTCCACTTTTTAAAATTCACTTTTGGGGTTAATTTTTACAGTTAGAAATCATCCCCAGCTTTGTACTTTTTTATGATAGTCACTCTAACATGTGGCCCCACATTTGCAGCATAATACACCTGACATGCACCGCATCTGAAGGAAGTCTTCACCTTTTTTAAGGAAGGTCCTTGTATTTAGCATTGGGATGGGCTTCAATGCACTTTTTGCATTCAGCATAGCACACCCTGCACAGGTTCTCACTTCCTTCACCCATCTCTGGAATGTGTACATCAGACATCAGATGAAAAAGAGGCATGGTTGGACAGGTGGCTCCCCCTGGCACTGAAAGACCAGATGAGCTGGCGGCACAGGTCAAGTACAAATCCATGGATGTCTCTTTTTCCTTTTGCCCTGAGCCTCAAAGGTTATGACATGCCTTTCAATAATATACTAGGTAGTATAAGCTGCCCACATCAAACAATTATGCACAAGACTGTGGTACCAATGGTAAGTCTTATCCGAGGAGGTCATTCAATCGTTCAGATCCACCCACCCATGTACTGATTGTGTGCTACAACCACGGGTGAGGCTGGGATAACAAGTTGTTCACCTTGTTTGTTGTGGCGCAGTGTTGTGATATCTGCCTGGCTGGGAGGATGGATGGTGCTTAGCTAATATACAGGGTGATTATCATGCCAAACACTAGCAACCATCAGCGTACCACCAGTGGTCATGCACCATGCACTTTCTCCACGATTCATTTAACCTTCGTCTCCTTGGAGATAACGCAGAAATCCTCTTCGGTTAGCTATCATAGTACAATAAGAATATAGATCTCTGCTTTTCAGCCCAAACAGAAGAGTTGGACTGGTGTAAATATGATCCGCATACACATGATAATATTTCACAGCAGGTGGTTCAGTTAGAAACAGGACCACTCTAGTTGCCAGTCGTACAGTTACACAGTTTTCTACATCCACATTTCTCCCACAATATACTTCAAAGTTATAGTTATAGTGGACTCTCTCCTAGCATCCACACTTTTATTCCCCATTTATTTGGTTTATCATTTTCATACTGTTTTATTCCAAGTCAGCAGTTAAAAGGAACCATGCACTCATCAATGCTAACTTTTCTTCCAGGTAAGTCCTTGTCTCAAAATTTTTTTTCATGTGCATCAACAGAGGTCTTATTAAATTAAGTTTATTCCTGCCATGCTCCTTTTGTTCACCACAGAAATAAAAATATCTCTGTATCTCTAAGGGAAATATTTAGTGAATACCCGGAAAGTTCAGAACAATATACTGAAGTTTTGTATTCCACAGCTCTTCTAGTCTTCCATCAAAGTAAATTTTTATGAAAAGCTTTATGCCCCCAAAATGTCTGGAGCTCATCAATAGATTTGATGCACTTTCATGCAGCTTGATGACCTCCACCATTAGTATGTCACTTTCTGTGGGCACTTTGACACGTCCATGTCTTTATGTTTTCAAGGGAGGTATTGTCCCAAAAATAGCATGAAGTGACTCTATGCATTATCACACGGAAGCACTTCCATAATCAGCCTGGTACTTTGTGCGAATTGTTCCAAAACAATTGTACGATTACAAAGTTTTCAAGTATAGATAGTCCAGCAAGGTCATGTTCTGATTTGTTAATCCATCCAACACATTGCCTTGATCAGCTTCATCATCCCGGAACAGTTCAAGGAGATTTGCTGGCAGATCCTCCGCAGATAAAAATCCTGTGCATCCTTAACTACAATCATCTTCAATGTCTGAGTCAGTATGTGAATTAATTTTCGGTTTTATTTTCTGGCTCACTTTCATCTTCAGAATGTGGTTCAGGTATTTTCAAATTGGTAACAAACGTGTTTGCCATTTTGAAAAAAAAAGTTGTGCAGGTTTGTCATAAAACCTGGCAAAAAACTCCAACAAAGTTAATGTTATATGCACCTTCCATGTTAAATGGCTGCCATAATGCTGATCATGTGATCAACACTTAAAGTGGTGACAAGTTAGACTACTGCATCATCACTGTTTGTAACCTTGACTTTTGTTAGTGAGAATGCCAATGCAGACCGGTGAAACTGGAAACCGAGTCAAACTGCCTTTGGCCAGTCATATCGACAAGCTGTGGGAATGGAAAGGGTCCCTACATACTGGGAAAACGTGCTGAAAGAGTTAAACTCATGTGGATGGGCACTTGGACAACTTTAGACAGACAACATATAATCACATTCACTAACTTTTTAAAAAAAAATATTGATTACTAAATTAGACTTATCATTTCCCCCTGCCTAAATTAGGCATGTAATCTTGGCTTTGTTTCGATACTTGTTTACAACAAATCTGAACTTCAACTTTCCACATGGTACCCACACCAAAAAGGAAACATTACATTAGTTGTGGATGCTTCTTATTCCACAGATATTAAAGCAGTAATATTGGTGGAATATCAGATTGTTTGTTGAACATACTTTTGGAAAGCACTCACCCGTCCTCTTCCCATACATCGATAGCATCTCACACGTCCATTGCCAATACACTCATGACAAGGCTGTAATGAAATAAGTGTACATGTACATAGGATTAGTATAGTTGTGTATAAATAAAGGCCAAGATGAAGGTCAAAGCAAGGAAGTTACATTATCTACATGATGTGAGGCACCATTTATGGGAATACATATTGAATATAAACAAACCCAAAATATATTTTTAAAAAATAAGTGCAAAATAATCTGCACCTGACATAAGGAAGGAAAGCAATACAAGTTCCATACTGCACAAAAAGTTATCAGTTTAAGCAAATAAAACTAAGCTAGACTGGTACATGCTGTGACCCACTGTTTTCAATTATCCACTGTCAGCGGAAGAAACAGCACAATTACATATCCAATGTCTCACTTAAGTGAGCATCTTCTTTGCCTTCCAAAGCCAGTTTTTGACTGAATTCATTGTATTGGAAAACAAGGTTCCAGGTACAACATTTAATTTGAATAAAATGCTGCACTGAATTTTGCTACCAGAACACCATGGCTCATGTACATGTTTTGAAAAATTAAATTTGACACCATTTGACTTGCTTGTCAGACAAGCAAGTCAAATGGTGTCAAATTTAATTTTTGACTTGCTGACATGACTTGGCTCCAATCATGCATAGCTCACTAAATTTCAACAAAACAATTGTAAAACTTGTTGAGACATGATTATACAATTTCAATACATTTAACTCTTTCAGTGCCAATCACGTCTTAAGTGGATCCACTTAAGTCAAACTAGTCTGAATTATCGTTAGGATCCCACATTTGTATTCCTCATAAAAAGACCTTTCATTCAAGCACCAGTATGCCTATTGTTCCAGACAGCATACCCTCGGTCAACAGCTTTTCTCGGCATGCATTGGGTGCATTGCACACAATGCATGCCGAGAAAAGCTTTTAACTCAGTCCAAAATTTGGCACTTAAAGAGTTAGTACCTTTACGGAATTAAAAATATAAAATCAAACACAGAACATTATTAATATTTTCAAAATCCACCGGAACTTTGTTCATTCAAAACTCAGCCCATCCTGAGATCTGGCAAAAGAGTACATTAAAACCTGTTTTGAGAGACCACTCCTAGGACACACCCAAAAGTGGTCACATAAAGCAGGTGGTCTTCCAAAGGAGGGTTGATTGTTGTGCCACCTGGCCAACAACTGACTTCTAGTTTGAATGGTGTATTTGTGGCTGGATAAGTGATCTTTTGGGGCAAACTTTGGGTGGTCACTGGTCAGGTTCTGCAGGTGGTCTCCCAAAAAAGATAATTTATCATTAGAAATGTGTTTTTACACAAGAAAAGTGGTCACAAAAGGCAGGTGGTCTCCCAAAGGAGGGGTCTCTTAAAACAGGTTTTACTGTACCACAATCTGTTTGCTAAAACATGGTTTGTTTGGTCATGAGAAGGCTCCACTGCACTCACTCTTTTTGTGCCACATTTTGGACTGAGTGAGCAACTTTCCTTGGCCCAAAGCATGCCAATGAAAGCTGCTCACCTGGACTCTTATATTCTGTTAACTTAGCGTGCATGCTGGTACTTGAATAAAACTTCTTTTTACAAGGTCCATGCCTCTAGCACCCTTATTATAATTCTGAGCAGTTCACTGTAAGTAATTATTCCAGATCCACACATATACTGGCTTTTGACTGACAGTTTTGTGAAAAGTACATGACATGTGATGAAGGTATACACAATGCCACAGTGTAGAACTTCCGTCAACTTCAACATGGCTAGAACCGTACACACCTTAACTGAAGCAGTGTGAGGAACTTCTACATCAGTCGACGACTGCTTGAATTTGATGGGAGCTCCAATTGGTATATCCCACGGCAAAGGGGCTGGACCATTCAGTGCTGTGTCCAATGGTTGCCCTAATCAACATAGTCATATCACAGTGTATTTTCTGTAGTGAAGAAATATGCTTAACTGTCTGAATTTTACATTTATGTGGGAGCAAAATTTTGTTTTTTTGATATATGTGTTTGAACGTTAAAAATGAGATTGCTTATGCATACATAAGCTGAAAGTTTGAAAGTTGCTGCATGTACACCTCCTGAAACGCGATTCTTTATTTGGAAAGTGACTGCCTATCGATCTGCAACACAGCGGTGACACCTACCCCTGTAAGGCTCATATGCCCAGATTGTGGATCGTCCTTCTGTGAAAGTTTCCAGAACATACTGCAAATAAACAGGATACATTCTGAATGTTAATATGGACATGAAACTTTAACAAGCTAGAAAATTAAAAGTATAGAAGCTATTCCATAATACCCCCTGCCCCCATCAGTACTCTTTCACTCCTTCATTGCCGCAAGAGTCAACGTACATGTACTCTGAATTGACATGATACTAGATTCCTATTCTTTGGAAGCGCAACAAGTACCAGCTTGCCTACAGTTGCTGAGACCGCGAGAAGGGTCTGAATCAAGTTTTCCTTGGCACAGCTGGCCGCATCCTGCCCAAAACACCGAGGCAGTTGCATGTGCAGTGAAAACTCATTAAACGACACTCAGGTATCCGACATATTCACTTAACCACATTCCTTTTGAAGAACAAAAAGAATATTTTCTACATTATGTGATTCCTTTATCTGACATATTCACTAATCTGACACATTTGCAGGGAACAGAGGGTGTCAGTATAATGAGGTTTAATTGTAACTGTTTGACAATATACTCTGGACAGTTTCAAAAGCAAAACTCCACACAGAGTATGTCAGTGCTGTAATATCTCTATTGTGATAAATTTGCTCAGAATGAGTTGAGCAAAATATTTACAAAACCCTTTGTAATTAATAATAAAATTATACAAGTGTGAGTGCCTGGTCGTAAATTCTGCATGGCACGAGTGTACCCATGGAGCGGAAGGATACAAGAGATGCAACCTGCCGCAGGCGGGCCATCGAGTGCAACCTTCTGCTCCATGGATACATAAGTGCCATGCAGAATTTACGGCCAGGTAATTGCAAGAGTGTTGTTTTATTTTTATCCCTTATATGTGTAGTCCAGAGTATTCTCCACCATTTCACATAAAAAAATTGATAGTGTTGTGTCGAAACAGCGATCAACAACAAATACCGCAGCAGACAATAAATCAACATCCTAGATGCGCACGCATGAAAAAATGGTCAGCGTGAAAATAAGGCATGCATGCAACCGTTCTAGACCGGCATGTGGATTGGCAATAAATTCTACACGGTGCAGAACGGCCCGTCCATGGTTACTCTGGAATACACATACATGGGATAAAAGTGCATTCCTTCTTGAGTCTGCCCAGTATGTGGTCCACTTAGTGCTCACAGTGTACTGGATACAGCGCTCATTGACATACCACTCCCAAGACAACAGCTGGCATCTCATTGCTTCTAGCATTCAAGAAAAAGTAAGCAATGACTCACAATTAATACCAATTTTCATGCTTTGGAACACCATATACACATTTGTTTTGTTTTCATTGTTATCAATGCATTGTTTATTTCTGTTTTTGCAAATATTAAATTTGAGGTATTTCCATGAGTTCCACTTATGACAATAAAGACCAAAGGACTGTCTGCTCAGGATACTCACATGGAATGCACTTGAGGACTTTAAATCCAAGATATCTAGTTCCTTGGCTGGTTTTGAGCCATAGCAGCAGTGTTCCGATACATGCTGAATCAGTGCATCCCTGGCCACATCATCGGTAATCACAGGCACACTGAGCAATAAAACACAGGAATATATCACAGGCACATTGAGCAATAAAACACAGGAATATATCACAGGCACACTGAGCAATAAAACACAGGAATATATCACAGGCACACTGAGCAATAAAACACAGGGATGTATCACAGGCACACTGAGCAATAAAACAAAGGAATATATCACAGGCACACTGAGCAATAAAACAAAGGGATGTATCACAGGCACACTGAGCAATAAAACAAAGGGATGTATCACAGGCACACTGAGCAATAAAACACAGGAATATATCACAGGCACAATGACCAATAAAACACAGGAATATATCACAGGCACACTGAGCAATAAAACACAGGAATATATCACAGGCACACTGACCAATAAAACACAGGAATATATCAGGCAAACTGAGCAATAAAACACAGGAATATATCACAGGCACACTGAGCAATAAAACACAGGAATATATCACAGCCACACTGACCAATAAAACACAGGACCATATCACAGGCACACTGACCAATAAAACACAGGAATATATCACAGGCACACTGACCAATAAAACACAGGACTATATCACAGGCACAATGAGCAATAAAACACAGGAATATATCAGAGGCACACTGAGCAATAAAACACAGGAATATATCACAGGCACAAACAGTAATAAAACACAGGGATGTATCACAGGCACACTGAGCAATACAACATAGCAATATTATTCAGATAATTCACAATATCAGTCATTCACTCACACAAGACCATGTGTCTTAACTCTATCAGTGCCAATCACGTCTAAAGTCAATATACTAAAGTCAAACTAGTCTGAATTATCGTTAGGATCTCAGATTTGTATCCCTTGTAAAAAGACCTTTCATTCAAGTACAGGCATGCTTCTAGTTCCAGAAAAAAGCTGTAGACTTAGTCTAAAATTTGGCACTTAACTCATTCCATACCAGTCCCTGATTTTTCAATATATTTACCTTGATATAAGACAACAATTGCATACTTAAATTCTACATTAAAAGAGCTGTCATTCAAGTACCAACAGGCCTAAAGCAGGGTTCATACAGGTTCATGAAACGTAAATTCAAAGACTTTTAAGGACTTTTTCAAGCACTTAAATCAAGTTTTCAAGGACCAGATCCAGCAATAGAACACAACAGACAAATTGTTTAAATCATCACTTTTTAACCCTTTACTAAAAAGACCAATGTATATTATTCCACTTTTATTATTTATTCCAACCATATATGAATCTGACTCAATTTTTGAAATAGGCAGTAGACTTTCTTCAAACTTACAAAGAAGCCTATATGTGGATCCTATTACCGAGAGTCATTTTTAAAGATTCATTCAATACGGATTATTTTATGAGTTTACTGTGACTTATGTAGGCCAACACCCCCTATGGGTTGCACTCCAGAAATTGACTCTATCTAGTCTATAAAATTGATACAACTACAGAAGGGTATAATTAGGCCTGAAGATGTACCTATCCCCATGCACACTTTTCAGAAGAATGTCCCAGTTTCTTTTCTAGGAAGGTGATGTACTTTGTTGCCCATATGTTTGATACAGTGTATTTGTCCCTGAAAGTAGGCTGTACGTGTAAATAAGGCTCACATAATTGGTTAGGCCTGATTTAATAAGAACTATCAAACCTACATGGGTCAAAAGGGGGTTAAAAGCAAAAAGATACTTTGTAATTTGCAGTGTTACATTTTGACAAATGGAATTTGCCAGCCACTTCACAGGAAAATGACAGCAGAATATATTCATCTAAATGTGATTCAAGTTTATCAATGCTAAAGTTTGAGGAAAATACTCATATTTCTTGGCAACAGTCGAACTTGCCTCATTGGCTGATCCTTAAAAATAAAATTCAAGGAATTTTCCGGGACCTTTGTCCAAAATTTTGGATTTTCAAGTTTTCCAAGCCATTGAAAATGAATGTAGCAAATTCAAGGACTTTCAAGCACTTCAAGGACTTGTGCGAACCCTGCTAAAGTCTTAAGTCAATGGTTCTGGCATTGCCTGGCAAGTCATGCTGCAGCTGCCGCATGACTTGCCATGCAATGCCAGAACCACTGACCAACGCCTGTCACCATAGTATGGAATGAGTTAAAGAGTTAAACCAGAGCCATGCCCCGATTCATAAATGTCTTGCCAGCATTCATCATCACTGAAGTGAGACGGCGATGACACGTCTGTAGTGACGATTACTATAAATCATCTACCCAAGTATGAAAGTTAGACTAGCTTCTGAAGTTTGTGAAGTAAGTTTTTCTCCAAGTCTCACTAAAGCAGGACATAATCACTGAAGTGTGACAGTGATGGCATGCATCTCTTGTGATGATTACAGTAGTCCCTGTCTTAAACAACCCCTCCTATGAGCGGCCACCTGGTTTGAACGACCACATTTGGTCGCCAAAGTTGTTTTTCTTAGATAATTTACCTCTTATGAACCATCACCTGTTAAACACCGCCAGGGACCATGCAAAATGAACAGATTTTGCAACCACATAACACAAATTCAAGCCATATCTGGCCACTATGCCTCAAGTCGGCCAACAAAATACATGCACGCAACTCACCCATTGTTATAATATAGAAACGATTCTTGTCGAATTTAGTTAGTGCAAACAATAAAGGATTTCTGTCCACTGTAAATTTCCTGAAACAAGTTTTTAATTTGATCAATCTGTATCTATTCTTCCTTATTTCAAATTCTAACGAACGTAGGATCATTCCATTTATTTGCATTTTTACAATGGCAGTGAATGTGGCATACTCTGCTTGTTTCAGGGCTTTCAATAAGCTTATCCAACAGGATTTCGACCACTTCATTTATTTCTCTGTATGCTGGAATATTATGGATTGTTTTCTGAACTAAATTTCATACATATTGGCAGAAATTTACTTGTGATGGGAACTTGATCACTCCCACTCATGATCATTCACATCACCCATCTTGAAATGCTTCAAATCCAAATGCACGACCAAGGTTGCCGACTCTCTCCGGAAATGTCTGGAACAATCTTCATCAATTCCCAAAGATCGACAACCCACGTGGTCATCCCTTTTTTCCATGCGAAACCTCATCCAACCGTGGCAAATAAGCACAATGCCACAGAAATAATATTATTTAGTTTTCGCATTTCTAATTTAAAAAATGTTTTATCATAGTATATTCTATAAAATGAACAATGATAACTTTCACTAGATCAAAACCCCAATCAAACACATGCTTGCCTGCATGACTCAGCGACCAACACTGATGCAGTGGATCGATCTATTTTTCCCACTTTTCAGATCGAGGTAAACATGGTGCCCAAAACACACGTGGTGGCTGTGGGAAAATGCAGAGTCTTATTTGATCCATAACTTATGAATTACAGTGAGTTAGGCTCCACGGAACTTGTAGAATAAAGTTAAGACAGTGAGTTATGCCATCAAAACAAGTTTATGAAAGTTTAAGCTCATTAGACATTACTTAAGCGAAGGCTCCGTATCGCGTGATGCATCAGGCCCATCGAGCATAACAGGAAAAAGACAAAACTAATGACCCAATGACTGGCATATATTTTCAAATTGCGACACACATCTTTTAGCACCCAGACAAGACTTCTGTATTGAAATGAACATTTGAAGGGTTGCAATTGTTAAATTTATTAAATGATGATTTCTTTTCAAAGCATATGTAATCGATCATGATGAACTGGTGGTGGCAGAAAATTACGTACCTCGCTACCACCAGGGAAAGGTCACACAGGATTTGAGCTTTTGAGTTCGTGCATGTGGGGTTCCTCCAATGAGTGCCCACCTGCATTACAGGACCACTGTTTGGTCTGTGCTAGGGGTGATCACTCAAAAGAGGTACTACTGTACTATAAAAACATCTACCCAAGGGTGGAGGGCCCCTTAGCTAATGTACTTAGTGAAATAATGCCACTCTCAAGTTTTTTGTTGACAGACTGCTGGACTTCAAGTAAGTCAGTGCTCTGTTTTGACATAGCTAATGCTGGCTAGACAAACACCATCCCATCCTTTAACCCTTTCTCCCTTTAACTGGTTGAAACCAGCTGGAGGTCAACTGTAGTCTGCTTCAGTGTTTTCAACTTATTTCAACAGTAATTACAAACAACTTACCAGAGAATTGTAGAGGACACCTACCAAGATATGACCCAGGTCAACAGCTTTCCTTGGTATGGGTTGGGCACTTGTATCCAACCTGTGCCAAGGAAAGCTGTTGACTCAGTCTTAATTTAAGGTGGAAAGGGTTAAACAGGCAGTTGCACTGTTTTTGAGGTTGTTTTTCTCCTGTGTGTATGAGACATTGGTTGAGATTGCTGCTGGCCTAGCTGTTGGGCTAAAGTTTTACTGGATTTCATTTTTGCCTCTAATTTTCCATCTTGATTTCTTACACGAAAGGAAACAGTTCTCAATTCGTCACTTTATGGTCACTCACAAAACATGGATGCCAAAGACTCAAAACTGTTATCTTTGGCAAAAACTGCTACAACACAGGACATTCATGTTAACTCAGTGGCATGTATCACTCGAAAATATTCAATATTGATAAAAATAGTTTTCAAAGTGTTTCCATTAACCCCCAAATGGGGGTATATTATCCTTTCCAAACCTTAAATACCCTCTGAGAAAATTCTAAAGGGTCACAAATCTTGTTTATTTACATGTAAAATCTGTGAAAATCTAGTCTTCTCCCCTGAATTTCCCTTCTTGTGACCCCCTGAAAAAAAAATCCTAACAGAAACACTTATCCGTAACATCTTTAGCACCTCTAGCACTATGCCACATCATCTCACGGCAGATAAGCATCACTGCTGCTTAGCAACAGTGTCTGGAGATTTTGACAGGGCGTTAAACTGCATGTATTCTATTCAACCTACATTGCTTATACATTCAAGAAAGCTCACCTACCACACTCGATGTGACAAAACCTTCAGTTTCCAGTTTAAGTACATGTACCATGACAAACGAGGCCTCCTAGCACGTGCATACAAACTACAAGTACACTTCTCCTGAATTAGCCAGAAGAAAGAATTGATGGCATTTGCAAACTGTCACTTGCTTTATTTTCATGTGTATACATTTGTGTGATTTTCTTTTCAAAATATGGCAAATTTATGAGGCCTTAAATTTGTAACTTTCTTAAGAAATGAATTCTGAACTATGTTCTTGTGAAGAGCCCACCATATCAAATGCATACTCTTGAAAAAAAAACAAAAAACACTTAGTTTTTTGAGGGGGAAATAGTAAACTAAAAACATGGAGCCCCAAAACTGTTGGCATATTTTTTAAAGTTTTGGCATTTAATTTAAGCTTAAACATAAAAAAAACCACAAAAGTAATTTATGCAAGTTTACTATACCTGTGGTCCCATCCATGTCAATATTTTCACCCAGCTACAAAAAACCATGCAGTCATATGGCTTTATATATTTACTATAAATTGGTAACGATAGAAGGTTCTTACTTGGAGACAGGTCTCCTCTCTGGATGGTGGTCACTCGTTGCTTCATCATAGCTGGGGGGAGGCAAGGGTACTTGAAATATAGGAGAGAACATACTGTTATTTCACCAGGGTAGCCTGATTCAGTTTACAGTGTTTTACAACAATGCCCTGGCAACTGGCATAGAGACCACAATCACTATATATATGTGCATACAAGGTACACATGAGAAGATATCATGACAGGTAAAAGAAACATTTTACAGTGTTCTTTGGACCATGTCAGTGTTAAAAGTGTACTCCCCTTTCTTTTTTTTTTGTACTTCATTTTTTTCTTTTTTTTTTTTTTTTTTATAATGTGTACATTAAAATGCTTTGAGAGCACATGCATCTTCCGTCCTTGATTAAGTAACAATAACTGAAATACAAATCTGCATACAAGCCCAGTTTAAGCTCAGCTGACTGATCTCTAATATTATGAGGGGACCACAGAGTTTGATGCCATTTCCCATGAAACTGTAATCCACATATTTCAACATTTAAAACAAATATTTAACATGAACAATCCCCTGTGAAATTATCTTTTTTCATACTCAAGATGGCTGCACCAGTACATACATGTGGCTTTAAAGTTTGGCCTGCTTTTCTTTTCCTTTTTTCCAATAATAGGGAAATTCAGTTCTGAATGAAGGTATGTGAGGAAATCACATTAAAAAACTTCCGAGTCAGCTGTTTTACCATATGCATTCTGGACCCATAGTTTGTAACATCCAGAAACCACTTAGCATGGCTGCTGAATGCACCTTGAGACAGGACCAGCAACATGCTTATATTTTATTTCACAGAAATTCAGAATAAATATAGATCTGTCAACCTTGCCACACAAATTGTACTCACTAGAATCAAAGCCGACGTTTTCATATCCTAACACCTGATCCATGCGATCCATAGGGGGTGCACTGGGTGCTGGGGCCGAGGCATTGGGGTTGTCCTGCACGTCCTTCTCAGGGGTAGGGCCTTCATATGAGGGCTGGTCCACCATCCCTGGGGCTGTGCCAGCACTCCCTGGTACAAACCAGCAAAATAAGACATCAGCTACAATAGGATACCAATATCATTGTCTGTCCTGTCATGTCAAACCAGCAAAATAAGACATCAGCTACAATAGGATACCAATACCATTGTTTCTCCTGTCATGTAATTCAAGATGCAGAAAGAACAACTGAAATATTAATACCGTATTCAGCCTAATAGTAGCACGGCGTGCCAATGCAACAATTTGCCAGATTTTGTAGTGTTTTCGCTGGACTATGGAATAAGTACTTTGGAATAAGTACTTTTCTTGATTGAAGGTTTTGAAGGCTGTGTCATTCATTTAGGTGTTAGATAAACATTAGTATACTGCAGTGGCATTTAATTTTTCATTTGGAAGTATCATCTTCGCTAAATTACAGGAAAAATCTTGATTTTGAATCTAGACCACTCGGATTGAAAGTGGGGGGGGCATGCTTCTATTAGGGTATGTGCTGCTATTAGGATGAATACAGTATATACATGATGTTTTTTTTTTTTTTTTCTCTTCCATCTACGGTCTAGTCCCGTCAGATTTGCATATACATGATGTACATGCAATGTACCAAGATTAACTGTATGACCATTATTTGTGCACGCACACACACACACACACACATCCCACAACATAAGACGGTGTTTTCAGTTTGGCGAAATGGTCACCCCTAGTGTGACATGATCTTTATTCTTTAAATAACAAATAAACTCACTTAAACCAAAATCCTTACTTAAGCCAAAATATTTACTGACAACAAGTTATCCAAGTTGAATTAGGCAAAAATTCAATAACTATATCCTAAATTACGCCAAAATGCTAAAATTTGGGGGGCGACCTGGCCATAATGCACAGGTCACCCCCTCCCTTGTAAAGCGGTACAAAAGCAAGTTAGGTGGTGAAGGGGCAGGTGGGGGGGGGGGGAAATTTGTAGAGCTGTTGCAAGACAATTCGTAGAAATTTCAACTACCCAGAATTGGAAAACAAATTGGAAATCTAGAGAAATCGACAAATCGATCCGAGGTGCACGCCGGCTGGAGTACAACTGCCCAACGGTCACACAATGGTTAACCGACGCTCGTGCCACACGGGTGGCCAATCCGCCGCGCATGCGCATGCACAAAGCCCGACACACACTACGCACGTGACTGATGTTATATATATATATATATTTATATATGTAGTAAAACCTGTCAAGGTTGAACGCCCTTGGGACCCAGCCAAAGTGTTCAAGGTATCGGAGGTGTTTGGCTAACAGAGGGTTGGGTGCGTGGCCTTGTGGCTACATCCTGAAGATATTAACTTTGATTTCACCTGTACATGTACATATATAGGGATATACTAGCTCCATGATACATTTATATGTATGTTTGTTACAAAAACTTTCAAAGGAGTCTAAGATGAAAGAAGACAGCAGACAGGAACAGTTGCAGACATACACGTAGCTTGACTAGATGCGCAGTGGTCAAAATTCAGATTGAAACTGAAGACTGTGACTGGACTGAATAACTTATTCTACAGTAAGCTATATTTTCTAAGGACCGAGCAAGGGTCACAATAGCTAGAAGTTGAAGAAGTTTGACCGGTTTCGTTGTGTTTCACAACTCATCAGGAACTGTGGGCTAACCGACATTACGTCTGATATATATGCCGAGGGGTAACTTTCTGTTGTCACGTAAAACACGTTATCGTGATTGCGTAACACAGAATCTTGGTTCTACCAAGACGTTATTGTCAAGGTGAATTAGATTCAAAAGAATTTGAATCCCGGCAGGCCAGTAAAATAAGGACTGCCGTAGAAACAATGCTGGGGGTCAGCAAGTGTAATTAATCAGACTTCTGGGTGGTGGTACTACCGTACCACAAAGCCCTGAACACAGGAGCTTGGGACTGTGTGTAAAAACACAGTGTGGGTATGTGTGTGCGGTTTCCCAATGGGTTGCATAGGTAATATGCTACCCAAAGCAGAACCTCATGGAGGGATGAACTCTGAACATAAAATTTTAGCATTAGACCGAGCAAGAGAGCTCATCTCCCCATGATGTTGAGACCGAAAGGTTCAATGGAGCGCAATTGGTGCATCCAATGTCTTTCCCTGTCTAGATGCAACTGTCTGGTGCGTTCTAGATGGGGGGAGTGCGGATATACTCTAAAATGTGCACTTTTAGAGCAAGACCATGGTGGTCATTTTGGGCAAAATGTCTGCCCAGTGGCTGTGCAATGTCTTTGTTACTGATGTAACGAAAGTGTTCGCGCAATCTGTCTTTGAGTGGGCGCATCGTTTGCCCCACATATTGTTTGTTGCATGCGACACAGGTAAGTAGGTACACTAGATTGGAACTTTCACAGCAACCTCCCTTGGGGACATGGTATGTCCGCCCAGTTTGTGTACTGGTTACTCTGCCTGAAGTGTCCAGACAGATACAGTATTTGCAATCAGCTCGACTGCATTCGTTACTGTGTCTCTTTCCAGATACAGCTGGATTCAGCTGTGTGTCTGTGTGATATCTGATCCTCAAATGGACCAGCATGTCTTTCAAACTGTCTGCCCTTCTGAAACCCACTATCACTTCCTTGTCAATTAAGGCTTCTGCATGCGGCGAGGCCTCAAGTGTTCTCCAGTGGCTTTGGATGATCTGTTTTATAGGTGGAAGTGAGGGGTTGAACGTTGTGATCAAGAAAAGCTTTTCTTGGTCAGTCTCGGTGGTTGGTTTGGGAGCCAAAATTGTGGACCTGTTTACTGAGTCCACTTTCGTTTTCGCATAAGTCAGAATTTGAGTGGGATAATCCCTAAGCTCATAATATTGGAGGATTTTCTTAGAATTCTCCTCATAATCAATGGTCTTACTGCAGATCCGTTTGATTCTGAGCAGCTGGCTGAATGGTCCGCCCACCTTAGAATGTTTGGGGTGGGCTGACCTGTAATGCAGATATGTGTGAGTATCTGTAGGTTTGACGTAAAGGGTGGTGTACGCTTTACGTTGTGTGTCAATTCTGACGAGAGTGTCAAGAAAGTTGATCTCTGTGTTGGAGACATGAGAAGAGAACTTGATGGTTTCATCGCAGGAATTCAAATGGGAGAGAAACTCAGCTAGTTGCATCTCACCAAAGGTCCAGATTCAAAAAATATCATCAATGTAACGCCACCAAACTAAAGGTTGTAGTGGATAATGTAGCAGTTTGTTTTCCTCTAGATCTGCCATAAAGATGTTGGCAAATGAGGGGGCTACTTTGGTTCCCATTGCAGTGCCACTAATCTGCAAGTAGTGGTCACCATTGAACTCGAAGTTGTTGCATGTGAGGACTAGTCTCAGTAGCTGAATGAGTTCTGAAGTGCTGGGCTTATCCGAGTGATCCCTATTATGTAGTAGGGCTCTGGCCGCACTGTGAAGGCCTTCATGAGTCGGTATGTTGGTGTAAAGAGAGTTTACATCCAACGTGACTAGAAGCGCATTTTCTGGTAAAGGACCCAATGCTTCAATCTTGTTTATAAAGTCAGTTGTGTCCTTTATATAACTAGGAATTTTTTTTACTAGTTGTTTAAGAAAGAAGTCGACGAAAGCCGAGATCCTTTCTGTGGGGCACTCATCGGCACTCAAGATAGGGCGTCCTGGTGGTGGTAAGATGCCCTTGTGTATCTTAGGAAGGAGATGAAGGCTCGGTACTCTTGGTTCCTTAATGTACAAATATTTGTACAATTTTGGATTGATGCTGTTGTTTGACAGCATTTCCGTGAGGACATCAAGCACTTTTTTGTTGTGAGTGTTTGCCCCCCCCCCCCCCCCCATCTAGACAGTTGCGTCTAGACAGGGAAAGACATTGGATGCACCAATTGCATTCCATTGAACCTTTCGGTCTCAACATCATGGGGAGATTATTCTACAGTAAGTTGCCAGAGATGAATGGAAAATATGTTTATCCTTTCACACCTTGGCAGTGTTATGAACAAACAGCAAGTATTGGCTAACCAGGAAACAATAAATGTACACATTATCAGACACTTCCAATACAAAGCATACCCGAGAAGGATATTTTACCAGATTTGCGCACACATTATCCAAACAAATGAAGCACTTTCACTTGATAAAATCAAACCAGTTTATTGTATGTACAGCTGTAGAAAGGTTCTCCATGAGGCCTACACACTACTGACACCCTTAAAAATACATTATTGCCACAAGCCTGATAAGAAAAGTGTTGGATACAAAAAAATTGTGATGTTTTTGCATCAATTATCAATGAATTTCCAGAAAATTGCTTCTTTTTTTCTAAGTGTTCAGCCATGACAGGTTAAATGATGCTTTGGGACTCAAATCAAGTGTTTGCTGTTCAGAGCAGAGAGGTGTTTGGGAATTACAGGTTCGAATACTTGGCTCTTCTATCAATTAATGTACAAAAAAGTTAGGACCCCAAAAGAGTGTCAAAGTAACAGAGGTGTTCGGCTTAGCAGGTTTTACTGTATATATATATATATATATATATATATATATATGTACACATGCACACACACACACAAGTACAAAACATGTCAGGGATTTTTGCAACAGTTTCAACACAATCTGGATTTTACAGTGCTGCTGAAGAAAAAAGATTGTAGTACATGTACAGCTACTTCACTCGGATTAAGGGTGTGGTACATGTACCCCTTTACAGCACTTTACATGCTTTACACAACACAGAAGATGTGACTTTGCTCCAAACATGTCCTTATATACACCAGACCTTTTATTTGATATCATAGGAACTACATGTATATATTTTCTGAACATATACATTTGGATTAAACGATTAAAAAAAATGAAATTTCTGTGTGTGTTAACAAATTGAAATTTAATTGCTTAATTAAAAAGCTTTAATTTTACCTGCCTTTGTGGAAACACAAAAAAATTGAAACATTATTTTCTTATGGGAAACAAAACAGTACAATTCTAGCATCAAAAATATATTTCAAATTTAGGAATTAGGGTCTTAGTTCAAAATTTCAAAACGTTTAAATTACAATTTTTAAATCAAAAATAGACAGCCATGGAAGTTAAAACTAAGTCCTTTTTTAAAAAATTAATACTTTTTTGGACAGCGTTAGGTTATCTCTCATTTCACATAGTAAACATGATAAATTAAATCCGATTTTTATTTCTTAAAATGCAACTTGAAACTTTTGCAATATTTAACAATTTTGAGTAAAATTTATTTATGTCAACAGCATGAATAGTAATACTAAGATTTTATATTCAGTACCAGAATCAAACTTGACTTTTGTGTTTTCTTTCAAAAAATAGGGTATTAGATGGCAACCATAATGATTTATACAAGAGTCATAAACTGTAGCATCCCGTTAAGTTGATGTTTTATGCTTAATTTATTTTCTCAAATTGAACATCCTCAGTGAAATGTTATATTTTACTGTGATATCCTTAAGAAACAGTCTGCTCCTCACAGTAAACGGGAAAATGGCATAACTTGGATTTACAAGGAAAAAAAGTTGTTCCATTTTCATATTCTTCCCAGCTGATTTAGCCCATTCCTGGTCAGTGTACAACATCACTGAGTCAATAGCTTTCCCAGGCACAAGTGGGGCAAAATGTGCCCAACCCATGCTAAGGAAAACTATTGATCAAGGGGTGCCATCATTAATGATTTTACATGTATACAAATTTCAGCAATAAAGGTTTTCTGGAAACAAGAAATTTAAGTAAACACCTTAACTAGGCACAAGACAATATTTACATCTGGGCACTTTTGGCTGATTTCAATGGGAAAAGATTAAGAAATAAAACATGTATCACATGAAAAACAAAACAAAAACAGAAAAAAAAAAAAAAAAAAAGAAATGATTATTATTGGAAGTTGGACAAGTTTTACCAATTTTCTTTAAATAGATGAAAACTACACGTTTCTCTGATCACCTGCAGGTGGTCCTCCAGTGGCATTCCCTGGGTATCCTCCTGAAGCTGCTGCACCAGCAGGTGGCCCCCCAGGGTAGCCTGTGGGGGCAGCTCCTGCTGGGGGTCCCCCCTGATAACCACCTGGATAACCTCCAGCATACCCAGCCGGCTGGGCCCCTGCTGCTTGGTAACCTCCCTGGTATGCTCCAGCTGGCTGCCCGGGGTATTGAGCTCCCCCTGCTGGTTGCCCGGGGTACTGAGCTCCCCCTGCTGGCTGCCCGGGGTACTGAGCTCCCCCTGCTGGCTGCCCCGGGTACTGCACTCCGCCTGGCTGCATGGAGTCCACTTGTGGGGGCTGACTACCGTAATTCTTCTGCCTGTAACATATGTATTCAATATGTGACATTCAGAATAGCCACAGTGCTGTTTTGGTACATATTGTGAGGAAATACCCGTATGTACCTCACATATCTGTATCACACATAGCCAAATATCTTCCTCTTGCTGAACTGAGAATGTGTAGGGCCAGTATTTTTCCGTTTTTAATGGATATGGAACGGAATAATGAATTTTTGTCATCTCTGAAACAGAATTTGCTGTTTTGCCTTAATGTGTTTTACATACAAAGAGAACTACTGAAACGGAATTTGGATTTCTGGCTGGTGAAACAGAATTTCTAGTTTTTTTAAATGGAAAAATACAGGCCCTAAATGTGGATAAAATTATCCATCTCAGAAGTCATGGTCATGGTCATGCTCTTTAAATATGTACTGAAATTAATGTAAGAAATTGTCATACATGTTTGGAGTACATATTTTTATTCTGACAAAAGTCAGTGACACTGTTTTGTTTCTATGAATAATTGCCTGTATTATGCAGGCTTATTGTCATCACTGCCTTGCGGCAAGGTCAGCAACACCAGCAGGAAATAAATGAGCATATTGTACATGTATATTACTCTATACATGATCATATTGGTACAATAACAAAAAAAGCGCAATTCAGTCACAAGTGTGGCCATACATGTTAATTTTTTTATACCACAGTTAAAATAACAGGTTTATATTGGCCACTGAAGAACTGGCTCTCAAGGAAATTAAAACTTCTATTATTAGTCATGCATAATTTTTCTGAAAGCTTTGATTCATATTAAATCTTTCAGTCATTCCTGTTACGTACAGTGGTCCCTCTGTAATAAGACCCCTCTCATCAAAAAACCACTCCTCTCATAAGGCCACTGTTTTCATGTACAATGCGGCCATTTCTGTTATATTGCTCTCCTGAAGAAAGGCCACGCCTGTAGGTTGTCCCTCTTGCAACGTAGTAAGGAAGATCTTGTTCCAGCGCAACACTGTGATGATTTAATCAGGTCACAGCTGACCTTTAAGGCCTGTTTAAAACCAATTCCAAATGAAACTTTTACACTGTTTCTGCTCACCGTGATGCAAAAAAAAAAAAAAATACAAAAGGCAAAGGAAACATATGTATCACACATAGCCACATATGTTCCATCTACTAAAAGAAAAAGACAGCAACATAAGCAGCCAACTTCAGCTTTGCAAGTTTGCTTTTTATGAATAAATACTGTCATTGAAACCAGGAGTTAACATTAGCCAGTCTAAATGGCCACGTAAATTGACATTAATAACATCTCATCATGCTAGTTAATGACTTTTTGTTTATTAGCAGAAGCTATAATTACTTAACTGTGACATAGTAGGTAACATCCACACACATACCTGATATTGACTAAGCTGGTTGAAGGGTTAAAGAAACATGCATGTTGTGGTCGTACCACATTCATGCACTCAGGATTCAGAACTTTATTTCATGAAAATGTTTACCTGTTTAACAAGAATACATGTATTTTACAACACAACAAAATTATGCCAATGTACCAATAAACGTTGCAAACAAGATATGTTTGTAAAACATAGATGCCCCCCTCCCTCATTACCCTTGCCCTCGTTACCCTTGCCCTCGCTACCCTATTGATAGTGGTAGAAGGGGCACTCATGACCTTACAAAATTAGTGAAGGTTAATCATACATCAATGTCACATATCTTTATACTTTAACCTTTAAAATGAGGTCAAGGTCATCAATCTTCAAACTCCGCCTAGCCCCAAATATGGACTATTATCCTGTGCAATATAAGAGTCCTAGCTTAAAAACCTCTTCAGTTAATGTGCGGAAACCAAAGTTAACTCAGGTACCACTGTGACCTTGGAAATTAGGTCAAGGTCACCCATCTTCGAACTTCGCCTAGCTTTTGATAAGAATGTTACACCTGTACAGTATCAAAGTCCTAGCTCAAAAACTTATTTGTGCGGAAACCACAGTTTAACTACAATCTCTCTGTGACCCTGAAAACTGGGTCAAGGTCACCCATCTTCAAAATCAACCTTGCCCTTCCAGAGAACCATAAAGCTGTGCAATATAAAAGTTCTAGCTCCAAGATATAAGTTATCATGCAGAAAGAATGAAACCATATTCAGTAAAGTGGCTCTGTGACCTTTAAAATGAGGTCAGGGTCATTCACCTTCAAACTTCGCCTAGCCCCAAATATGGACTATTATCCTGTGCAATATAAAAGTCCTAGCTTAATAACCTCTTCAGTTAATGTGCGGAAACCAAAGTTAACTCAGGTACCACTGTGACCTTGGAAATTAGGTCAAGGTCACCCATCTTCGAACTTCGCCTAGCTTTTGATTAGAATGATACACCCGTACAGTATCAAAGTCCTAGCTTAAAAACTTCTTGAGTTATTGTGCGGAAACCACAGTATAACTACAATCTCTCTGTGACCCTGAAAACTGGATCAAGGTCACCCATCTTCAAAATTAACCTAGCCCTTACAGAGAACCATAAACCTGTGCAATATAAAAGTTCTAGCTCCAAGGTATAAGTTATGCAGAAAGCATGAAACCATATTCAGTAAAGTGGCTCTGTGACCTTTAAAATGAGGTCAAGGTCATCCATCTTTGAACTTCGCCTAGCCCCAAATATGGACTATAATCATGTCAAATATAAAAGTCCTAGCTTAAAAACCTCTTCAGTTATTGTGCGGAAACCAAAGTTAGCTCAGGTACCACTGTGACCTTGGAAATTAGGTCAAGGTCACCCATCTTCAAACTTCGCCTAGCTTTTGACTAGAATGATACACTTATAAAGTATCAAAGTCCTAGCTCAAAAACTTCTTGAGTTATTGTGCGGAAACCACAGTCTACCGACAGACCGACAGACCGACCGACATGTGCAACGCTATATGCCCCACCTTCTTCGAAGGGGGGCATAATAAAATGTATCTGAAATAAAGTGATACCTTTGATGATAATTGTGCCATTTTCTAACAAGCAAATTGCAGCAGAATGACAAATCATGTTATTTTCACTATAAGTACAGTGTTAGCAGCCCTTAATTATAATATTCAGTGTCTGACGAGACCCACACTAGGGCGAAACTGGTGGCACTTAGCTGCTTTAAGTGCTGACTTACCACCGTGTCATTTTTTTATCACCGTCTTCAGGAAAGCCAAGGACTATGCATTCTGCCCCTATAACTGAGGGTTAGTACATATACAGTTGTATGTCCACAGACTGGTTAAGATACCACACTACCATAAGCAGGCATGTTAGTTTGGCAATAAAATTGCATATATAAATGCCATGGGGGCAGCTTCAGGGTCTCTCTTCAAATAGTTTATTTTGCATGCTCCCAATGCAAAAGAGAACACAATAATGAAGGGGGGTAAGGGGGGGTTTCAGTACGCTGGTACAGGTAATTATTTTTCTAGAGTATGTAGTACGGAAAATAGAAATCTTCCACAATTTTGGATAGTACAAAGTCCGTGAAATAAGAGGGCTTACAGTACGCCAGTACGGTAAATAAAAAGCCCCTGTACGCCAGTATGGGAAACCCCTTACCCACCCTCAATAATATTGTTCTCTGGGCCAGTGGTAGAGACTACCATCACAACTTGATGTTCAAAACTGGAGCCACTTCATAACCGAATTAGTAACAAGACAGCTGTGTGAATAGCCCATGCTCAGCTGACCTAGACATTCATCACACTCGCAGCTCAGTGAACCTGGCATAGCATCAAGGTCACCCATGTACTGAGTAAGTCTGACCTTTATGGAAGAGCACTAACATGTGCAACATCAAGGTCCCAGTTCAAGCAGTTCTCAAGTTAAACTGAAGATTTAAATTTATGTATGTTGCACTGTGACCCCAGAAACGAGGTAAAGCTCATTCATATACTGTCTGAGCATGACCTTCATAGAGAAACATTAACATGTGCAACATCAAGGTCACAACTCAAAACAGATCTCAAGTTATCAAGTGAACAGTAAATTTCATGTCAGTTGTCCTATAGGGATATAAAGATTCATCGGTGCATCGTGACACAAGAAGCCACGATACGCATATCGAATCGTGACCCTATGTATTGCAAATATACGATAAATGCATGTGTTTTTTCGGCATGACAGTTTCAAGTCATATGGAAACATGTACAATGTACACATGTATCATTGCAAATATTCTCATCACCATGTACCAGCAAAATTTGTTCAACAACAGAAGAACATATATGTCAGTTTTTATTTATTTTATTCTCTGGTGTCCAGTCCAAGGGGCAAAGAAACAGTCTGGGACAGAAATAGTACGCGGCAACTTGGTGGCCGACAGCAGTGATGCATTGCCAATGAAGTTTGATAATTCCTCAAAGGCCCTAAATGTCAACAAACACTTTCACAATACATATGATTTTGATAGATGTTGTCAAGCTGTTAATGACCAAACCATGATAATAAAATCCTTAAAAGTAAAACCCGAATCACGTGATTTCAGCCATGTGCACACATTGTCAAATACTGTGAAACCATACTGCAGTTACATCAGTTGGAAATAGGGGGCAGCACCCTCATCCTAGCTGTATTGCATTTTGCTCTCTGTCAAAACAGCATTGAAGAGCTTCAAAGCTCGGTAGATCTACATTAAGCCTGGTTTTATTTAATTTCAAAAGGAATCTGTAGATGAATAAATAACAGCAAAATAAAACATAGTAATGTTTATATAAAACAGGAGCCCATAATGTCATTTGACAGCAATTTTGTTGGAAATATCTAAAGCTTAGATATGTTTCTGAACTTTTTTTAATCAGCGAGACTTTGAATTTGATAGGCTCCACATGAATATGATGACAGCAAAGAAAGTGAATGGTAATGATATTTCACTTGCACATTATTATCTAATCACAAATGTTTAAAGAATATTTTAAATAGATTATAACAAATTTCATTGTAAGGCATTTCAACCTTTTAGCATTCTATTTCTGAATTAGTTTAAATTTGAAACATTTATTATGTTATCTTACATAGGCAAATATTTAATTTAAAAATTAAGAGCATGAATTTAGAATAAGTGATAAAAGAATATATAAATTGAATTTACATCCATTATTCAGCTGCATATATCATATCGTGACCGCTGTATCTGGATACGTATCCTATCATGAAAAAATGTATCGTTGTAACTCTATTGTCCAGTGACCTTGGGAATGAGTTCAAGGTCTAAACATCAATGGAGCATGACCACTTGCACAAAACAGGTAGACAGTTATAAAAGGTACATCCCTACCAAATTTGGCGCAAATCTGGCGAAAATTATTTAACTTATAACCACTACAAGAAATTCCCATGTTAAACTTTCCTATTAAAACATTTTTGAAAAAAAATATTTAAAAAATTCAAAAATCACTGGAGCGTGACCATTTGAACAAACTTGGTAGAGACTCACCCAAAGTACATTGCCACCAAGTTTGAAGTAAATCTGACACACAGTTTCTTCAGAAAAGTCCAAAATGTGAATTACCATTAGAATGCCCTTTGATTTACATACGAAGCAATAGAAAAGGTGCATTTACCGGTAAGTACCCGAATTGAAAAAAAAATCATTAAAAATCAGGAATCCAAAGCAGCACTACCTAGTGAACACCTTTGCTTGACCTTTTCACAAAGAACACATCCACAAAGTTTCAATTTAATCTGAAAGACAGTTCTGGAGAAGAAGTGACAAGTAATGAAAACACAAAAATTCACACAAAATTTGAAAAAAATTACAGCACCACCTGGTGAATAAACTAAAAACTATGAGTCCCTAGGAGTGCTCTTATGTAATATCAAAGAAACTGGGTGAGCGGTTGTGGAGAAAAAGATTTTGTAAAAATTTTCAAAATAGAGTACAAAAATATTCATTAAAATTTTTTAAAAAATCGATGGAGCATGACCATATGAACAAACCTGGTAGAAACCCACCCAAGATACATTGCCGCCAAGTTTGAAGTCAATCTGGATGAAAGTTTTCGAGAAGAAGTCGTAAATGTCAATTAGCATTAGAATGCCCATTGACTTGCATAGTAATCAATACGAAAGCTGCATTGACCGATAAGTACCCGAATTGAAAAAAATTTAAAAATCAGGTATCCACAGCAGTGCTAACTAGTGAACAATTTTGTTTGACCCTTCCTCAAGCAACATATCCACCATGTTTCAGCTTAATCTGAGTGATGGTTCTGAAGAAGTCACAAATAGCAAAATCACACACAAAAATTAGAAAAGAAATTGCATCACCACCTGGTGGACAAATTCAGAACCAGACATCCCTGTGAGATATCACAGCAATTGGGGGAGCGGTTTCCAAGAAGATTTTTTAAGATTCGCCCCCAAAAAGAACAAAAAATTTCATACAAATTTTTAAAAATCACTGGAGCATGACCATTTGAACAAACTTGGTACAGACCCATACAAGGCACCCCCCGCCACCCCCCCCACCCCCCCACCATGTTTGAAGTGAATCTAGCTGAAGGTTTTGGAGAAGAAGTCGAAAATGTGACTTGTGAACGACGGACGGATGACAGATGGATAGTCATAACATAAGCTCAGCTGACTGACAAGTCAGCTGAGCTTAAAATGCAACAAATGAAATGGAATGATAAAGCTGTGCATGTTTTTTTCCTCCGGATACTTTAGATATATGTGTGTTGGCTGCATAGACCATCATGCAATATTAGTACCTTCAGGGCCTGTAGTCTTCGGCCACCAAAGAAAGACACAGATACATGGAACAAAAAGGAGGGAGGGCAAATATGATAACGCAAACTCAGTGAATTAAACAACAGACAGACACATACACAGATAGACCTTACTTATACAGGGTATAAACCAGGTACACTGACATTTATTTACCCTGGCACCCTCTTACATACATGCACCATGCAATCAACCACTCGTGTCCTTACAAGTGTGCAATGACCTGTTGTGAATGCATTTCTTATAGCCACCATCGCTGAATCAGGAGACTTGCAGCCCCTGGTCATCACTACTGACATGATGAGGCTCAAGTAACCCAAGCAAGTCCCACTAAAGCTAAGACTCAATATGTACAGGTACCGATATGGGTACAGCATGCGGGTATGGCATAGGGTTATGCAAATGTTGTGAACCCTTATTTAGTATACGGTTCGCGGCCCATCAATTGGCATTTCTCGGCGGAGCACAGAAGGGCTCAGGATGGCTGCCACCTGGTCCTTGATGCAAAGATCGATATTTTACACTTTTATGGCATCATGGTGTTCAACCGACCTTGGGTCATACAGGCAAACGTTACTTTTAACGAGCTCCACAAGCTTTTCCATTTCTTGGACGGTGAATGAATTTGTATTTCCAGGTGGCATGTTTCATTCACCTTGCAGTTTAAAGCAAACCCTCATGGCTTCAATCTTGAAATATATGGAATATATATATGGATCGATATTTTACGCTTTTATGGCATCATGGTGTTCAACCGACCTTGGGTCATACAGGCAAACGAGCTCCACAAGCTTTTCCATTTCTTGGACGGTGAATGAATTTGTATTTCCAGGTGGCATGTTTCATTCGCCTTGCAGTTTAAAACAAACCCTCATGGCTTCAATCTTGAAATATATGGGATACACCACCGAATGATGTAATATTTGATGTTATTTCACGGGAATTCCCTTCTAATTTGGGTACGGATAAGACTTCAATCACTACATGGTGCATTAAAACAAGAGGGCTGCATGAACAGTCCATGCTCAGCTGACCTAAGCTTGTTCACAAAATTAATGTTGCAACTAAATAGACCTGTGTTAAGCTTTAGCTGACAGCATATGATAATTAAAAGTATTTCTAAGATTTGCCAAAAGAAGAATTTATTAAAATGTGAAATAGCATTAGAATGCTCATACAAAATCAAAAAATTGCAGCACAACCAGGTTGAACCTGGTGAACAAATTAAGAACCAGGAGTCCCTATGAATTTTCCTGTGTGATATCACAGCAAATGGATAAGCAGTTTCTTCAAAGAAGATTTTTTATGATATGCCCAATAAAAGAACAAAGTAATATCATAAAAAAATCCAAAAATCACTAGAGCATGACCATTTGAATAAACTTGGTAGACACCAACCTAAGATACATTACCAACAAGTTTTAAGTCAATCTGGATGATGGTTTCAGAAAAGAAGTCGAAAATGTGAATTAGAACATGTTAGAAAGCCCATTGACTTGTATATTGATCAATATGCAAGGTGCATTTACAGATAAATGCCCAAATTGAAGATAAGAATCTGTAAAAAATCAGGAATCCACACACTGAACACATACACAAGGTTTCAGCTTCATCTGAGTGATGGTTCTGGAGAAGACGTCAAAAATGGCTAAAACACAAAAAATCACCAAATAATAGAAGAAAATTGCATCACCACCTGGTGACCAATTATGAACTAGGAGTCCCTAGGAGTGTTCCTGTGTTATATCAAAGCAATTGGGCGAGTAGTTTCAGAGAACATGATTTTTTTTTTTAGATTTGCCCAAAAAATGAACTAGAAAAATTATGAAAAATTCATAGATCACTGGAGTGTGACCATTTGAGCAAAATTGGTAGAGATCCACCCAAGGTACACTGCCAATAAGTTTGAAGTGAATCTGGCTGGCAATTTTGGAGAAGTCAAAAATGTGAATTGTGAATGGACAGATGGATGATGAATGACTGTGCCTGCTGAAAGCTCAGCCTGACTAGCAAGTCAGGTGAGCTAAAAAATTGTACCCATATCAGTTTGTGGGACTGTACCCATGTCTGCATATGGAAACATTGTACAGGTAATTTCAACTTACGTGATATTTGCTGTATCCATACCCGTACATATGGAGTCCTTGCTTTAGCCTTTGAGCAGTGAAGTGATCACTGCATGTGAAGAGCCAGAGACAAGAAAGTCCCGTGGATTGGCTGGGATATGAATTCCATAACCCTCATGCCGAAAGCAAGGAGCATAACCATTGTCTAAGAGAATTACTAAGGTGCCTTGTTCGGTGTATCAGTATAATCACTCTAGGTCTGTTATCCAGAAGTAGCTGGTTACAAGCGCCAGATGGGCACGAAGCTTCACAAGAGGGGTCTGAGCCTACCTGCCCTTACCCCCCCCCCCCCCCCGTATTTTTTAAGTTGAGCATCCAAATGGTGAAATCAGACACATTCTGGGGACAAAATGATGCAATTTTGAACAGACAAATAATAATTATGTAGGCCTACAAACACCCCCGAGATATCAGGTTAATATATGATTCACTGATACATGGCATTATCAAGTTCCATAATTTTTCTTTATTATATACATCATATTTACTGACTTCTGAATGGTCCTGGGAGTGTCTCCTGACATTCAAATCACACAACACTAGAAATTATTATCAGCAGGAAACAATTTACCACACGCCACCCAAGGTTAATGTTTGAAGGTAAAGGTATTGGAAATGTTCAGGAACATAACCATCTGGGACTTATGTTGAAATCTGATCTCCTCATATTGTTGTTGATGTTCTATCAATGTTTGCATATGTCTGCTTTGTCCCTTTCGACAGATTGCTGTACTTTTGTAGCAGAGCAAGCATTAAATATTCTGATTCATATGAACTATGTTTGCACAGCCACATGGGCAATGAAAATGGTCCACATCCTTCGCAGTTTACAGTATAAGTTAGAATATTTATGTATTTTTGTACTTTTCCTTCATATGCCCAAGCCGGGCGACAAATCAAAAATCGGGAGACTTGACAGATCTGGGAAACCAGAAACCAGAAACCAGACTCCGGCTACTACTTTACTGGCAATTATATTTTTCATGTACATTAACTAGTGATGTTTGCAGAGTTACAAAGAAAATATGTTTCACTTTGTGTGTGTGTGGGGGGGGGGGGGGGGCGGGCGCACCTCATGCACCCCATCCACGCCTGGAATTATAGCATTTCTTAGGAAGAAGGTCCATATGAAGGGACTTACTAGGGAACTTGACTGAGAAGAATTGAATACCTGTATATGGAAACAAATGAGTATTTACTTATTATTTACATTTCATACATCCATTGCTTGCCTCCAAAGCAGACCATGCAGTTTCCGTGTTATCTCTGCTACACTTGGTCTGCATTTTGACAAGATTTCATTTACAGTAAGGGAAGTATAACTACACTGTCACCTCCCCTAAGACTGAGATATCAATCAGTAAGTTGTTGATCATCACTTTGACCAATAACAGCCTCTGGCCCCTGGTGTACAGCAGCCTGTTACCATGGTAACCATACTCAGCTTTTTTTCAAAGCTCAAACAGTGACTTTGCCAAACAAGGGCAGTCCATGGCCCAAGCCCAACAGACAGGACATAGCAGCTTGGGTCTGCTTCGGAGGCAACCACTTCAAAAATAGCTCTGGGATTCATTGGTGAAACATCATTCACATGGTTGGTGGAGACTCTCACAATATCAGCCTGGCCAATCACTGCCTAGTTGCCCCCAGAGATGAACAAAATAAAGTATAATTGACGTCAGCCTTTGGCGGTATTTTGACTAAGAAACACACTGACACCTAGCACCTGTCATGTTAATCAATGAGCTCCATGCTACACCACAAGCTGCTTCGAAGTTCTGAATAAGATCTGCTCATGCATTGACTAGTACCAGTCCAGAGTCCAATCAAGAGTATACTCTTGATTGGACTCTGGACTGGAGTCTTATGAACTGAACCTCTGAATGTACTACGTTATCCAGTTCTAAGAAAATTGTATTGGGGGTCAAAAGTTTGACCAAATAAATTTTCATGCATACTTTACAAGGATAGAAGCAAGTTGTTTAGGCGTATTATCACCTTACCTGATTTCGTATCGTGCTGCTGGCTTCCAGGTCCAGGAAAGAAAGTGCTGTTTCAGCACTTCAAAATGGCGCCAGATTTATATCCGGTTTTTTAAATCTCTCGGTTGGAACAACCCAACCCGCTGGCCAGTGACTCAGATAGGCGCAATGGTGCGCCAGAACACAAGCTCTTGTCATATCACTTTTTTTTTTATCAGATTGTGTTGGCAACACACATCCTGCATGTGTTTGAACTTTCACTTTTATAGCCATAAGCTGATAAAGAGTGCTCTACGCTACTAGTTTATTCTTTCTTTTTCCTTTTTTCTTAACTTTCATTTTGTATTTATCTTCATGCAGGACTGCCCATGGTGCGTCCACCATGATCTGCCGAATATAATTCAATCAAATCAAGTCCAACAGCGGCCAAGGGGGTGTGTCTTTTCCGTGACCCTGCTTGTGTTGACAACATGCCCTTTGATTACAATGCAACCGTGGACAATATTCTTACCCGTAGTTAAAAGGCCGGTCCTCTGACATCGTCCCGACTATGTCCTTTCTGATTCAAGTGCTGTTTCTGTGCACATGCAGTTTCATTTCCGCTTGAGACGGAAGTATTTTCACAATATGTAGTGGTAAGTAGTCTCGTGACAGTGCCAGGTCAAGGGGCAACTCAATCACCGCAACAAACACAAAAAAGTGCGGGGCAGTCTGGGCCATTTCAAAACACAACAAATGACAAAATTCAAACTTAGGTTCCACTTCCATTCAAACAAAGCTGTTGTTTATTTTTTTTCTTTTTTGTTCGTAAAACAAAAGTGAGGCACATATATGGTCAAAACCTTTTCAAAATACAAATTTCAGAAATCAACCTTAGAGAATAGAGGGCATGTTCGTTTATACTGAAACTGGTTTCAGTTTCATGAAATAGTGTCGCCTAGGTTTTGCTGTAAAATAAAATGATGGGTCTCTCAGGTTTCAGTTTGAAGCCAGTTTTGAACTATGTATTCGAAGGGGCTTGAGCTCTGGTTGGTAAAAACCGGTTAGAGGGAAACTATTCATTTTTAGCTCAGCTGACTGACTAGTCAGGCTGAGTGACCTTTTAGCAGGCTAAGTCATCTGTCCGTTCACAATTACATTTTTGACTTTTTTTCCCCAAACCGTCAGCCAGATCCACTTAAAATTTGGTGGCAATGTACTTTGGTTGGGGCTCTACCAAGATGTTCAAGTGGTTATGCTCCAGTGATTTTTTTATTATTATTATTTTTTTTGGGGGGGGGGGGGAGCAAATATTAAAAAATTCTCTTCTCCAAAACCACTCACTGAATTGCTTTGATACCATACAGGAACACTCCCATGGACTCCTAGTTCTTAATTTGCTCACCAGGTGGCACTGCAATTTCCCTCCTTTTTTTTTTTTTTTCCTTCGATTTTTGGTGTTTTCACTCTTTTTCACATTTTCCGGAACCATCACTCAGATTGAGCTGAAACTTGCTGGATATGTTTGTTGTGGAAGGGTCAAACAAACTTGTTCACTAGGTGGCACTGCTGTGGATTTCTGGTTTTCAATGATTTTTTCAATTCGGGTACTTATCGGCAAATGCACCTTTCCTATTGATTACTATGGGAGTCAATGGGCATTCTAATGCCAATTCACATTTTCGACTTCTTTTCGGAAACCATATTCCAGATTGAGATCAAACCTGGGGGCAATGTACCTTGAGTGGGTCTCTACCAGGTTTGTGCAAATGGTCATGCTCCAGTGATTTTCTTTTTTTTTTTGGCAAATCTTTCATAACTTCTCCAAAACCACCCACTCAATTGCTTTGATATCACATAGGAACACTCCTAGTTCTTAATTTGTTCACCAGGTGGCGCTGCAATTTAAAAAATTATTTTGATGAATTTTTGTCTTTTTGCTATTTTTGAAGTCTTCTCCAGAACAATCACTCAGATTAAGCTGAAACTTGGTGGATATATTCCTTGTGAAAGGGTCAAAGTTGTTCACTAGGGGACACTGCTGCAGATTCCTGATTTTTAACGATTTTTCAGTTCGTGAAACTGTTATCAAATGCATTACTATGCAAATCTATGGGCATTCTAATGGTAATTCACATTTTCAACTTCTCAAACACCGTCATCCAGATTGATTTCAAACATGGTGGCAATGTACCATTTGTTCAAATGGTAACGCTTCAGGGATTTTTCAATTTTCTTATGAAAGTTTAGTTAATTTATTTAGGAAAATCTTAAAAATTCTCCAAAAAGCTCTCAGAATTGCTTTGATATCACACTGAAACACTCGTCAGAACTCTTATTTCTTAATTTGTTCACCAGGTGGCACTGGAATATTTAGCTCAGCTTACTTGCTTGTCAGACTGAGCTTTTAGGGGGCTCAGTCATCCAACTTAGAAATACTTCTAAATGTCTTAAGCAATCGGCTAAAGCTCAACATCAGGTCTAGTCAGTTGGTATCTTGTATTTTGTGGGACAATCTTAGGTCAGCTGAGCAGGGACAGATCACACAGCCCTCTTGTTTAATACTAGGAACAGTTTTGCTTAAAGGGAAACCGGTTCCAGAGAAATTGTATGGGGGGGGGGTTAAAAATGTATCTTGAACATAATATTTTGCAGGTGTTTTAATATGTCGGGTTATATCATAGGTTTTATTCATGGCATCTTTTTATTGCTGCTCTTAAGATCCTGGTCCCACACCAAATGCAAAATATAAATTGACAACCAAAGCAAGTTTTTGTGTGTTTATCTCTTAAAAGTTTGGTTCTTATTTTGGCAGGCAAGAGTGATCATTTTTTTTTTTTTTTTTTGTCCGTGACCTCAAAATTATTAGGATTACTTTGAACGTTCAAAGTAACCCCTTGGGCTACTTTGGGGCCTCTTTGAAAGTTAAATGTTGTACCAGACCCTGTTTATTCAAGGGATATATCCTGGTATCAGTGGATTCAATACATATGCTAATGCCCCTCTCTAAAATGGGATATTAATCACCTTCCCCTTGCGTAAATATTTTAATGCATGTATATGTGCACACAAAATAAAAGGGCTAGCATTATTTGCTGACTGGGGTGGGTGGAGCATCATTATTTGCAGCTGGGGGTGTCATCCCAAAACAAGGGTCACAAAATTACACCATCTCCACATGGAAAACACATTTAAAAAGAAAGCTCAGGATACACCAAAGTGCACCATTTAGTACCAAAAAAATCCAATATTTCATTAAACCACAATTATGGTACATAGACTTTGGGGCACTGGAAGAAGGGGGGATTGAGATCACGGGAAAGCCTTTGAAACCTTGGGACGTCCTTCAATCAGTTGCTGTAGGGGGGTGCAGACATAGGTTGTCATGAAGGTAATTCCTCCCAGTTCCTGCTTACAGATTTATGTACCGGTAGTAAAATACTGGATGATTTAGACTGGAGTCAACTATTGGACGCACACAGGTGCACCTCTGAACTGCTGCACTTCAAGACATGCTCAAGGCCATACAGAATTCCCTTATAACTGGTGCCAGGTGGCGATACTTTCATAAATTCATGAGTTATGGGAATTTATTTTGGAATCCATGAGATTAATAACTTTACTTCCAGTATATAAATCCTTAAGCAGGAACTGGGAGGAGTTACCTTCATGATAACCTATGTCTGCACACCCCCCCCCCCCGCAACTGATTGGAGGACGTCCTGAAGTTTCAAAGGCTTTCAACCGTCTCAATCCCCCCTTGTTCCAGTACCCACAAGTGCATATACTACTTGTATATTAAATAAATTATGCCTGTTTACAACAAACCTCCTCCACAATGCCACAATGTGAAAAAGTAGTGGTTAACAAGAGGGCTGTGTGAACAGCCCGTGCCTCAGCTGATCTTGACATTCATCACACTTGCAGCGCTATGAACTTGGGAAAGGATCAAGGACACCATGTTCTGAGTAAGTCTGACCTTTATAGAAGACACTTACATGTGCAACATCAAAGTTCAAGTAGTTCTCAAGTTATAATGAAGAGTAAAATTCATGTATGTTGCACTGTGACCCCACAAACGAGGTCAAGGTCATTCATGTACTGTCTCAGCATGACCTTCATACAGAATAATTAACATGTGTAGCTAACTCAAAACAGATCTCGAGTTATCAAGTAAACAGTAAATTTCGTGTCAGTTGTCCTGTGAATTAGCATTAGAATGCCCATTGACTTACATAGTAATCAATAGGAAAGCTCCACTGACTGGTAAGTACCGTAATTGAAAATCCTTAAAAATCAGGAATCCAAAGCAGTGCCACCTACTAAACAACTGTTTGACCCTTCCACAACAACATATCCATCACATTTCAGCTTAATCTGAGGGACCGTTCTGAAAACAAATGAAAAATAGCAAAACCATACAAAAAATTCATAAAAAAATTGCAGCGCCAGCTGGTGAACAAATTGGGAACTAGGTGTCCCCGGGAGTGTCTATGTACGATATCAAAGCAATTGGGTGAGCAGTTTCAGAGGAAAAGAATTTTGAAGGTTTGCCACAAAAAAAGAACAAACAAATTCATAAAAAATCCAACAATCAATAGAGCATGACCATTTGAGCACACTTGGTAGAGATCCACCCAAGGCACATCCCCACCAAGTTTGAAGTAAATCTTGTCAATATTATTAAAGTTATGACCACTACAAGAAATTCCCATGTTAAACTTTCCTATTAAAACTTTTGTAAAGATTTTTGAAAAAAAAATCATAAAAAAATCCAAATTCATTGGGACAAACCTGGTAGACACCCACCCAAGGTACATTGCCACCAAGTTTGAAGTTAATCTGCATGACGGTTTTGGAGAAGTCGAAAATGTGAATTAGCATTAGAATGCCCATTGACTTCCATAGTAATCAATAGGAAAGCTGCATTGACCGACAAGTACCAGAATTGAAAAAATCGTTAAAAATCAGGAATCTGCAGCATTCCCACATAGTGAACAACTTTGTTTGACCCTTCTACAAGGAACAAGTCCACCATGTTTCAGCTTAATCTGAGTGACGGTTCTGGAGAAGAAGACGAAAATAGCTATAACACACAAAAATTCATAAAAAATTAGGAAAAAATTGCAGCGCCACCTGGTGAACAAATTAAGAACTAGGAGTCCCAGGGAGTGTTCCTGTGTGATATCAAAGCAATCGGGTAAGCGGTTTCGGAGAAGAAGATTTTTTAAGATTTACCCAAAAAAGAACAAAAAAATTCATTAAAAATCCAAAAATCACTGGACCGTGACCAATTGAACAAACTTGGTAAAGACCCACCCAAGGCACATCTCCACCAAGTTTAAAGTGAATCTGGCTGACGGTTTTGGAGAAGAAGTCGAAAATGTGAATTGTGGACGACGGACGGACGGACGACGGACCCTCAAAAAACCTCAGCTGACTGACAAGTCAGCTGAGGTAAAAATGAGCAACAATTACAATATGAAAGACTAAATGGCAGAAATATGATGGTTAAACCAGCAGGTGATGGCAGTAGTATACATTGACGTTTGTCGCCTCATTCATACTTTTAAAACTTAAACAAATAGTGGAAGCTTAGGATTCTATGGTTATGGGTATTTTGTGAAAGGGAAAAAAATTTAGTCTGCCAAAAACCTTAATACTATTGTGCACATCATTTTGTGTCCATGCATGATTGAATGATGTGGGTTTTTTTTTTTTCCAATTTAAAGCAGTCCCGGTCTTGAGATATCACCCGACTTGAAAGACCATCTTTTCATGATACTTTGCTCACTACTTTTTTTATTTGTACCTCCCATGAGACCATCAGTCTCAACAGACCACAATGTGGTCACACTTCACTAACTGGGCTGGACCAGAAACTTTGCTGATCCACCTTCATAGTATTTGAAATATCTCCCAACAAAAGTTTGATTCCCTACAGTTGGA